>JAUIMM010000373.1:1622500-2222500 GCA_031769625.1 Taudactylus pleione | reverse complement strand
CTGGCGCTGAGGAGGAAGTTGGCGAGGAGGATTCTGATGGTGATGTGGTTTGTTTAAATCAGGCTCCGGGGGAGACAGTTGTTGTCCGTGGGATGAAAAAGCCCATCACGGTCATGCCTGGGCAGAAGACCAAACATTCCACCTCTTTGGTCTGGCAATATTTCTATCCAAATCCGGACAACAACTGTCTTGCCATATGTACCATATGTAAAGGTGAAATAAGTAGGGGTAGGGACGTCAACCACCTAGGAACATCCTCCCTTATACGGCACCTGCAGCGCGTTCATAAAAAGTTACTGTCAAGTTCAGAAACTTTGGCTAAGACCGTAAGCAGTCCAGGGACACCTAAATCCCGTTGTCCTGTTGTATCCAAGCGCCTGCAAACCACACCGTCAACTCCCTCCTCGTCAATTTCCTCCTTAGTCAGGATCGGAAGTAGTCCTGCAGGCCATGTCACTGGCATGACTGACTCTCCTATCCGGGATTCCTCTGGAGGATCCTGCATTGCTACGCCTACTGCTGCCGCTGCTGCTGTTGCTGCTGCTGGGAGTCGTTCATCATCCCAGAGAGGAAGTAGGAACACCTCTACTTTTACTAAACAATTGACCCTCCAACAGTCCTTAGCGAGGAGGATGAAGTACGACAGCAGTCATCCTGAAGCAAAACGTATAACTGAGGCCTTGACTGCTATGTTGGTGTTAGACGTGCGTCCGGTATCCGCCATTAGTGCAGTGGGATTTAGACAATTGATGGAGGTAGTGTGTCCCCGGTTCCAAATCCCGTCTAGATTCCACTTCACTAGGCAGGCGATACCGAGACTGTACAGAAACGTCAGAAAAAGTGTCCTCAGTGTCCTGAAAAATGCCGTTGTACACAATGTCCACTTAACCACGGACATGTGGACAAGTGGAACAGGGCAGACTAAGGACTATATGACTGTGACAGCCCACTGGGTAGATGTATCACCTTACGCAGCAACAGCAGCAGCGTCACCAGTAGCAGCATCTCAGAAATGCCAGCTCGTTACAAGGCAGGCTACGCTGTGTATCACCGGTTTCAGTAAGAGGCACACCGCCGACAACCTCTTAGAGAAACTGAGGGAAATCATCGCCCAGTGGCTTACCCCACTTAGACTCTCCTGGGGATTTGTGATATCTGACAACGCCACCAATATTGTGCGGGCATTACATCTGGGCAAATTCCAGCACGTCCCATGTTTTGCTCACACAATAAACTTGGTGGTGCAGAATTTTCTGAAAAGCGACAGGGGCGTGCAGGAGACGCTTTGGGTGGCCCGAAAAATTTCTGGCCACTTTCGCCATTCAGCGACTGCGTGCCGAAGACTGGAGCGCCAGCAAACACTCTTGAACCTGCCCCGCCATCACCTGAAGCAAGAGGTTGTGACGCGGTGGAACTCAACCCTCTATATGCTTCAGAGGATGGAGGAGCAGCAAAAGGCCATACAAGCCTATACATCCACCTATGACATAGGCAAAGGAGGGGGTATGCACCTGACTCAAGCGCAGTGGAGAATGATTTCCGTGTTGTGCAAGGTTCTCCAGCCCTTCGAACTTGCCACACGTGAAGTCAGTTCAGACACTGCCAGCTTGAGTCAGGTCATTCCCCTCATCAGGCTTTTGCAGAAGCAGCTGGAGAAAGTGAAGGAGGAGCTAAGACGGAGCGATTCCGCTCGGCATGTGGGACTTGTGGATGAAGCCCTTCATTCGCTTTGCCAGGATTCCAGGGTGGTCAATCTGTTGAAATCAGACCACTACGTTTTGGCCACCGTGCTCGATCCTAGGTTTAAAGCCTATGTGGTGTCTCTCTTTCCGGCCGACACAAGCCTGCAGAGGTGCAAAGACCTGCTGGTGAACACACTGTCAGCTGAAGCGGAACGTGACACGTCAACGGCTCCTTCTTCATTTTCTCCTGCAACTGGGGCTGCCAGGAAAAAACTTAGGTATCCTAAGCAACCCGCTGGCGGTGATGCAGGGCAGGCAGGACCAAGTTTGGACATCTGGTCCGGACTGAAGGACCTGGCAACAATTTCTGACATGTCTACTGTCACTGCATATGATACTGTCACCATTGACAGAATGGTGGAGGATTACATCGGTGACAGCATCCAAGTAGGCATGGCAGACAGTCCATACCTGTACTGGCAGGAAAAAGAGGCAATTTGGAGGCCCCTGTACAAACTGGCTCTATTTTACCTGAGTTGCCCCCCCTCCAGTGTGTACTCCGAAAGAGTGTTTAGTGCAGCCGGGAACCTTGTCAGCGAAAGGCGTAGGAGGTTGCTTCCACAGAATGTGGAGAAGATGATGTTCATCAAAATGAATTATCAGCTCTTCCAGGGAGACCAGCCTCCAGAAGGTACAGAGGGACCTGTGGTGGTGGATTCAAGTGGGGACGAGTTAATACTTTGTGAGGATGAGGATGTACACACTGAAGAGGGTGAGGAATCGGTGGATGAGGAGGATGAGGATGACATCTTGCCTCCATAGAGCCAGTTTGTGCAGGGACACATTAATTGCCAGCTTGTTTTGTGGGGGCCCAAACGAACCAATCATTTCAGCCACAGTTGTGTGGCAGACCCTGGCGCTGAAATGATTGGTTTGTTAAAGTGTGCATGTCCTGTTTATACAACATAAGGGTGGGTGGGAGGGCCCAAGGACAATTCCATCTTGCACCTCTTTTTTTTCTTTGCATTATGTACAGTTTGGGGCCTAGTTTTTCAAACTGCCATCCTGTCTGCCACTGCAGTTTCACGCCTAGATGGGTCACGTGTTTGTGCCGCCCACTCATGTCGCTTAGCATAGTCATCCAGCTACCTCGGTGCAACGTTTTGGACATAAAAACACTATTGTGAGGTGTGAGGTGTTCAGAATAGACTGGAAATGAGTGGAAATTAAGGTTATTGAGGGTAATAATAGCATAGGAGCAGAAAAACCTACAAATTCTGTGATTTTAGCTGTTTTTATGCTTTTTAAAAAAAAAATACAGATCCAAAACACAAAACCCAGAACCCAAAACACGGAAGGGTGGTTTTGGCAAAACCAATCCAGATCCAAAACACGAAGAAAGATCCAGATCCAAAACCAAAACACAAAACACGAAAAGTGGCCGGTGCACACCCCTAGGTTATATACCTACACATCACTGGCATTCCAGCATGATTTCAGCAACTTCCAATCTGTATAGCATTGGGTTATATACCTACACATCACTGGCATTCCAGCATGACTTCAGCAACTTCCAATTTGTATAGCATTGGGTTATATACCTACACATCACTGGCATTCCAGCATGATTTCAGCAACTTCCAATCTGTATAGCATTGGGTTATATACCTACACATCACTGGCATTTTAGCATGATTTCAGCAACTTCCAATCTGTGTTGAACTGGGTTACATACCTACACATCACTGGCATTCCAGCATGACTTCAGCATCTTCCAATCTGTATAGCATTGGGCTATAAACCTACACATCACTGGCATTCCAGCATGATTTCAGCAGCTTCCAATTTGTATAGCATTGGGTTATTTACCTACACATCACTGGCATTCCAGCATGATTTCAGCAACTTCCAATTTGTATAGCATTGGGTTATATACCTACACATCACTGGCATTCCAGCATGACTTCAGCAACTTCCAATTTGTATAGCATTGGGTTATATACCTACACATCACTGGCATTCCAGCATGATTTCAGCAACTTCCAATCTGTATAGCATTGGGCTATAAACCTACACATCACTGGCATTCCAGCATGATTTCAGCAACTTCGGATCTGTATAGCATTGGGTTATATACCTACACATCACTGGCATTCCAGCATGATTTCAGCAACTTCCAATCTGTATAGCATTGGGCTATAAACCTACACATCACTGGCATTCCAGCATGATTTCAGCAACTTCCAATCTGTATAGCATTGGGTTATATACCTACACATCACTGGCATTCCAGCATGACTTCAGCAACTTCCAATTTGTATTGGATTGGGTTATGTACCTACACATCACTAGCATTCCAGCATGATTTCAGCAACTTCCAATCTGTATAGCATTGGGTTATATACCTACACATCACTGGCATTCCAGCATGGTTCAGTAACTTCCAATCTGTATAGCATTGGGTTATATACCTACACATCACTGGCATTTTAGCATGTTTCAGCAACTTCCAATCTGTGTTGCATTGGGTTATATACCTACACATCACTGGCATTCCAGCATGACTTCAGCAACTTCCAATTTGTATAGCATTGGGTTATATACCTACACATCACTGGCATTCCAGCATGATTTCAGCAGCTTCCTATCTGTATAGCATTGGGTTATTTACCTACACATCACTGGCATTCCAGCATGATTTCAGCAGCTTCCTATCTGTATAGCATTGGGTTATTTACCTACACATCACTGGCATTCCAGCATGACTTCAGCAACTTCCAATTTGTATAGCATTGGGTTATTTACCTACACATCACTGGCATTCCAGCATGATTTCAGCAACTTCCAATCTGTATAGCATTGGGTTAAATACCTACACATCACTGGCATTCCAGCATGATTTCAGCAACTTCCAATCTGTATAGCATTGGGTTATTTACCTACATATCGCTGGTATTCCAGCATGATTTCAGCAGCTTCCAGTCTGTATAGCATTGGGTTATATGGGAAGCAATCGGGAAGCCGACTGCCTAAATACCGGCAGCCGGCTTCCCGACTGTCTTATCCCGGCATGGGTGAAATGCCGGGCGTCTAGATGTAGACGCCCGCATTTCCCCGACGCCGGGAGACCGGCGCCCGGCATCACGATCGTAGTGATGCCGGGCGCCGCGAGCGGACAGCCGCGGGGGGGAGGGTTAGGTTTAGGGCTCCCGGGGGGGACTTAGGGTTAGGCACCCCCCCGGGAGGGTTAGGGTTAGGCTAGGGGGAGGGAGAGTTAGGGTTAGGCACCCCCGGGGGGGATTTAGGGTTAGGCACCCCCCCGGGGGACTTAGGTTTAGGCAGCGGGGAAGGGGGTGGTTAGGGTTAGGCACTTAGAGGGGGGATTAGGGTTAGGCACTTGGGGGGGTAGTTAGGGTTAGGCACCCCTAAGGAGGGTTAGGGTTAGGGGGGTTAGGTTAGTCTATACTTACTTATCCACGATCGGGATTTCCAGCGCTGTCGGGTTTCCGCTGCTTCGATCTCTGCTCCTGTTGGGCTGCCGCTGACGGGAATCGAACCGCCGGCCATGCGGCCAGCGGTATATCATACCCATTCCGGGTTATATACCTACACATCACTGGCATTCCAGCATGATTTCAGCAACTTCCAGTCTGTATAGCAGTGGGTTATATACCTACACATCACTGGCATTCCAGCATGATTTCAGCAGCTTCCTATCTGTATAGCATTGGGTTATTTACCTACACATCACTGGCATTCCAGCATGATTTCAGCAGCTTCCTATCTGTATAGCATTGGGTTATTTACCTACACATCACTGGCATTCCAGCATGACTTCAGCAACTTCCAATTTGTATAGCATTGGGTTATTTACCTACACATCACTGGCATTCCAGCATGATTTCAGCAACTTCCAATCTGTATAGCATTGGGTTAAATACCTACACATCACTGGCATTCCAGCATGATTTCAGCAACTTCCAATCTGTATAGCATTGGGTTATTTACCTACATATCGCTGGTATTCCAGCATGATTTCAGCAGCTTCCAGTCTGTATAGCATTGGGTTATATGGGAAGCAATCGGGAAGCCGACTGCCTAAATACCGGCAGCCGGCTTCCCGACTGTCTTATCCCGGCATGGGTGAAATGCCGGGCGTCTAGATGTAGACGCCCGCATTTCCCCGACGCCGGGAGACCGGCGCCCGGCATCACGATCGTAGTGATGCCGGGCGCCGCGAGCGGACAGCCGCGGGGGGGAGGGTTAGGTTTAGGGCTCCCGGGGGGGACTTAGGGTTAGGCACCCCCCCGGGAGGGTTAGGGTTAGGCTAGGGGGAGGGAGAGTTAGGGTTAGGCACCCCCGGGGGGGATTTAGGGTTAGGCACCCCCCCGGGGGACTTAGGTTTAGGCAGCGGGGAAGGGGGTGGTTAGGGTTAGGCACTTAGAGGGGGGATTAGGGTTAGGCACTTGGGGGGGTAGTTAGGGTTAGGCACCCCTAAGGAGGGTTAGGGTTAGGGGGGTTAGGTTAGTCTATACTTACTTATCCACGATCGGGATTTCCAGCGCTGTCGGGTTTCCGCTGCTTCGATCTCTGCTCCTGTTGGGCTGCCGCTGACGGGAATCGAACCGCCGGCCATGCGGCCAGCGGTATATCATACCCATTCCGGGTTATATACCTACACATCACTGGCATTCCAGCATGATTTCAGCAACTTCCAGTCTGTATAGCAGTGGGTTATATACCTACACATCACTGGCATTCCAGCATGATTTCAGCAACTTCCAATCTGTATAGCAGTGACTTATATACCTACACATCACTGGCATTCCAGCATGATTTCAGCAGCTTCCAGTCTGTATAGCATTGGGTTATATACCTACACATCACTGGCATTCCAGCATGATTTCAGCAACTGCCAGTCTGTATAGCATTGGGTTATATACCTACACATCACTGGCATTCCAGCATGATTTCAGCAACTTCCAATCTGTATAGCATTGGGCTATAAACCTACACATCACTGGCATTCCAGCATGATTTCAGCAACTTCCAATCTGTATAGCATTGGGCTATAAACCATAGTTGCCTACCCTCCCGCATCCTGCGGGAGACTCCCGATTCCCTGTAGAGTCTCCCGCTGCCCCGGAAAGTAAAAAAAAATCCCCCGGATTACTCGACCAATCAGAACAAGGCATACAAATCTGTACTAGTAACTTCCAGCCAATCAACATGCTGCTTTCATTAATGCGCTCTTCTCAGCGCTACCAGCAGCAGCAACAGTGTAGTACTAGTGATGACTAACTCTGAAGGTGCTGCTGCTGCTGCCGCCTCCTGTGTGTGCGCACTGCTCCTAGTGACCCGCCCGCTGGGTGCTGCTGCCGCCTCTCATATGAGTGTTGCTCTGTGTACATAGCAATGAGTCAGCGGCTCTGCCGGGTCTGTCCACCAGCGCACTGCCTGCCCACCACCAGCGCACTGCCTGTGCATGGTTCTCCGGAAAGACCAATCTCCCTACAGCATTACTAGGAGAGGTGAGTGACTTTTGCTGATTGTGCTGTGTCATGAGGTGGTTATTAATGTATCCAGCAGCAGGGTTACTTACTGTGACTTCCTTCTCATGTAGGTAGGCGTGCTCATATGGTGCCATGCTTGCTTAGTTAAACTCCCCCATAGTCTTGATAGCAGTAGGGAATGCCCTGCCCATTACACTGGTGCTTGTACCCACTATAGGAGGCAGATGCTAAACATAATGATATCCATTCATGGGACCTATTAAGTCTATGACAGCCTGTATTTCACAATTGCTGGCTGCTCTTGTAACATATTGATGTAATATAATTCATGCTGCAAATTCTGTTTTTTTAAATCAGGTCTCCGGATGTTTTTCCTAAGTTAGCTATATTATTATTGATTTCAAATAAATTTACAGCGTTTAAGCATACATGGAATATGTGTGTGTGTGTGTGTGAGATATACTTTAAAAAAAAAAACCTGAGTGGCAATAGTGACATGGTGGATGAAGCTAGACACGCCCTTTGGGCGGAGCATTACACACCCCTTCGCATGGCACATGCTACTGCTGACTATAATCTCCCTGATATTAGTTTTTAAAAGTAGGCAAGTATGCTATAAACCTACACATCACTGGCATTCCAGCATGATTTCAGCAACTTCCAATCTATATAGCATTGGGTTATATACCTACACATCACTGGCATTCCAGCATGATTTCAGCAACTTCCAATCTGTATAGCATTGGGTTATATACCTACACATCACTGGCATTCCAGCATGATTTCAGCAACTGGACACAGCTGCGGATCACACAAGTATGCAGGAGGCATCTATTTACATCAGATACCAGTCTCCTGCTGCATTAACATATGGTAGCATCATTGCTGCGTTTAAGGACCCAGCTGCGGATCACACAAGCATGCAAGAGGAGTCTATTTTCATCAGACACCAGTTGCCTCCTGCTGCGTTTCTGGTAGTGCCATGGCCAGAGTCTGCATTTTCCAACGCAGATTTGCTGACCTCGACTACGGTACCGAGATGGCCATCTGCAGGGCCGCAACTAGGAGGGGACTGGAGGTGCACATGCACCGCGTGCCGGATTATTCAGGTGCCGATGTCCAGTTCCGAAATTATGTGCAGGGGCGGACGGCATGAGCGGTCACCCCTGTGACCACCAAACTTGCTATACACATCCCCGCAGTGCTGGCGCAAACCACTCAGTGGATCCTGCAGGCTGCCGCTGCGCCTGTCAAGCAGTATTACATGCAGCGGCAGCCTGCTGCAGAGAAGTGCGGCTGAGCCTGCCTGACAGGCTCTTCGCACAGCCCCACCCCCTGCTGTTTTAACTTCCCTCTCCCTTCCTTCCTCCCCTCTACTTTGCTTCCCGCTCCTCTGCTGCGCTGCACCTGACCGGTGACCACTCCTCCGTTGTAAGCAGGAGAAGCCTAGCTGGAAGGGCCTTGACAGGAGCCGGAGTGCCAGTGACTGCAGAGGGGCTGTTTGGATAGTCGGGAGGCAGCCAGACAGCGGGACTCCATAGAAGATGCGGACAGGTGTACCCGGTGGCTCTCTGCGCCGGGAAAGAAAGGATAATGGAGGTAAGTCTCCTGGCAAGGGTGGAGGGGTTATAAGTTTGTCCAGGAAGGTGGAGGGGGGTTCTAAGTGCCCAGTATGGAGGAGAGGGTGGGGGGCTAAGTATACCCAGCAATGGAAGGGGAGGGGGGTGCTAAATGTGGCCATTGAGAGAGGGGTTGCTATGTGTGCCCAGATGGTGGGGGTGAGTGTACCCAGGGGATAAGTTTGCCTAGTAAGGGCAAACTAAATGAGGGGTTGCTATGTGTGCCAAGTAAAAAGGGATGATTGTTAAGTGTGCTCACTAAGGGAAGGGAATGTTTCAAGTGAGCCCAATAAGGTGAGGGGTTCAGTCCTGGCACTGTCCTGTCTTGGTCCTGTTGCTGTCTCGCCTGTCCTGGACCTCTCACCTCTGTCCTACCCTTCCCTCTTTGTCCTGTCACCTCTGCCCTGGTCCCATCACCTCTGTTCTGACACCTTGGCCCTGGCTTTATCCCCTCTCTCCTGGCCTTGTCACCTCTTTCCTGTCCCTGTTACTCCTTTCTGCTGTCCCGTCTGTTCTGTCTTGGCCTTGTCACCTCTATCCTGGACCCTCTATCCATATATAGATATATATCCATATTTATATATGTATTATTTATATATTTAAATATTTATAGATAGATGGATATTAAATTTATGTCAGAAAAGGCCATCTTATGACGAGCGGGGGTGGGCGCCAAATTACTGTCTTGCCCCTGGTGACCAAAATCCTAGTTTCGGCCCTGCCATCTGAGATTTGGAACCTTTGGGAAGTGTTTGACTAAGTAGTGATTACTAAAACCCTTGGGCTACTATGAAATACTGTAGATGATAAATTGCCACTCTTGCCCTTGGGCTGGGATCTCGGAGCTAGAACACGTTCCTGTGGACGGGCACTGGCAACCTGGCTCATCGCTTGTAATTTTTGCATTACATTGTTTTTTGTTTTACCAATCTCCTGCTTTGTATTTGCTATTTTTATGTATTTCTGACTTCTATTTCTACAAGGAGTCATTGAGTATTGCATTCCCTAATTTCACATTTGGTAACCAACATTTTGGGTTATAGATAATCCTCCTCATCTTTTATTGTACAAAAGCTCTTGGCAACTCTCTGTGTATTTTACTGTGGGGTCATAGGTCAGGGGGTTGATCATAGACTGGCCAATAGGAGAGTAATGGCTCATTTAAATACTTCCTTACCTGTATTGCAATGTTCCCTACCACAGGCTGCTTGGTAGCCTAATAGTACACAGTGTATGTCGTTCTGCTTAGTATTCTGTTAATTATTAACTACAATCCCTCACTACAGAGAAATGCAATTCTGCCACAAAAAAAAATAAAAATAAATGAGTGTTAAGAATTGTGGCATTACCATGTGATATGTCAGCTGCATACAATAAAATCAGCATTCATCATTATTATAATTAAAAGCATTATAATTATAAATAAAAGTAATCAATTGTTTTTTTTTATAGTAATACAAAATATAATAATAAAAATAAATTGAGCGCTAAAAGAAAGATAAAAGATTATAAAAGATTAAAAGGCACCTGAAAAAAACATCAGTATGTTTATAGCTCTTTTGAGACTAGTCTGTCTGCCAGGATCCTGAGCGCTGGCATCCCATCCCCATCCCGTGGACACTTAGTGGTGCCATAATACAATGGTAATAATAATGGTCTATATTTGAACATCTGCATATGTGGCCAGTATAGCCACACAGTAATGTTTTCATCTAGAAAGTGTGAAATTATAACTTTTTTGTGAATCTACTGCGTACACTTTGCTGCTTCCAAACTTTTTTTTAGTTAATCGAAGTATAGAACAATTCAAGGCCATGTTTAATTGTGTCTCCGGTCTAAGATTTAATTTGTAATTGTGCACTATACATACATATACCGCTCTATATAGTGCTCTTTTCTTTATGTTGGCAACATGGGTGGCTCGGGATGTAGTTAGATTCCCAGCGGAATCCTACCGTCCACCATAATGCCAATGCCGATATCCCGAAGATCAGATACTGGCGTTGGCATCCCGACCCCGCCATCCCGATCGTCAAGAGCCGGATAAGTATACTACTTACTTAGCCCAGGGATGGGGGGGGTTAGGTTTATACACCCCCGGGGGGAAATTAGGGTTAGGCACCCCCCGGGGAGGGTTAGGCTACAAAGAGGGGGGTTAGGGTTAAGCACCCCCCCAGGACAGTTAGGTTTCGGGTGCGGGAAGGGGCAGTTAGGGTTAGGCCCCATCGGGGGGAGGTTAGGGTTAGGCACCACTAAAGAAGGGTTAGGGTTAGGGGGGAGAGGGGAGGATTAGGTTAATTATGATGCCCAGTCGGCATTGTAAATCTTTGGCCTTCCAGCATCAGTATGAGAACCAGCGGCTATTCAGCCGTCTGTATTTTATACCGATTTTGTATGGCTCATAGTATAGATCACGTAGCAAAAGGGAAGTTAACAGCCAAAAAAGTAAACACAGTTGCTGTTTGTATTTTTGTAAACCACTCAACAGTGCTGTCCTGGCCATGTCCTTAGTTTGTCCATATGCAGTTAATATGCAGGGGGGGGGCAGATGCAATTATGTTATTTGTTTTAGGCATGCGGGGCACATACGGCTTGCTATTGTATGCAGCACACAAACACTGGGTCGCTTTAGTTTTACACTGAGTTTTAGAACTGACCTAGGTCATACCCCTCTCCCCATCCAGCTCCACATCTGCCCACACTCTTACATTTGTGTCACACAATTGCATATTCTAGAGGTTTTTACTCCTAATTGTAAATTAGGTCCTATAACTGTAAATGACAACATTTAGATCAGTTACTATTCCAAACCACCTGCTTACGTACAGTATATTATATATTATTTATCAGTTGAATTGGTAGTTCAGCATATTCCATCGCGGTTTACATTTGGGAACAAACAGTAATAAAACAGGACTGGTAACAGACAGACAAATAGGTAAGAGGGCCCTGCTTGCAAGCTTACAATCTATAGGCAAATAAAAATTTCATATATGAGGATAAGTGCTACATATTGCAATTGACCCAATCAGATTGCAGAGGTTCTTGTTGGGTTGTATGTTTCAGTCACAGAGCAATATTGGCCTAGGTCAGTTCAGTGGGTTGTATGAGTGTAGAATGAGAAAATATGTAAAACTGTGTGTGGACTGTGTTAGGGGGGAGATAATTTGGTAGAATAGCTCATGGAAGTTAGGTGAGTGGTTCTGGAATTTGATAAGCTTGTCTGAAGAGATGGGTTTTCATGGAACACTTGAAAGTTTTGAGGATAGAAGAAAGTATTTGTGTGGGTGAGAGCCATAGAATGTGTACAGAGTTAAAAATTAAGTACTTGGAAATGTGTTGCATAACAAACAAAACATAACAACATAAAAACATATAATGTTTATAGTCTTCTTAGACTGGGTTTTGGAGTGGTGGTGTAGTGGTACTGCCGCGCATGATCTGCAAAGTGATAGTCCGTTGTTCTGGCCCTATCTGTCCCTACAAGCATATACCCCACCACTAAGTCCACATCGCGTCTGGCAGCTGATGTCACATCAAAGCACCACACGTACACGCTCAGCGGAAAGAAGACCACGAGTCCTCCGGTATCCTGAAGGTATAGTAGGGACAGATAAGGCCCGAACAATGGACTATCACTTTGCGGATTATGCGGGGCAGTACCGCTACACCGCCACTCCCAAACCCAGTCTAAGAAGACTATAAACATTATGTTTTTATGTTTTGTTTGTTTATTATGCAACACATTTCCAAGCGCTTCATTTTTAACTCTTTTATTTGTATATATATTTGAGCAGCTATAATAGTCACAGCGCAGACACCCCTATTTTTATAGAATGTGTACAGCCAGAATAAAGTCATGTAATCATGAATGGGAGCAGGTGTAATGAGTGTGGATGAGAGACGCAGATTTTGTGCAGAGCGGAGAGGCCGGGTTGGGAGATACTTTGAGATAAGTGAAGAGATGTTTGTTGGTGTAGTTTGGTTAATAGCCCTACAGTATGTCAGATAAAAATGAGTTATGCTTTGGTGCACAAAAACAATCTTGCAGCTTCAATGGTACTAAAAAATGAAGTAATACCAACTCCATATTAAAGACTTGTATAAAAGTACCTTGATAGCGCTGATTGTAAATACACCTTTTAATAATCGGAATATATTAATAAATTACCCCACAATTTAAAATGATGTCAATTTATTCATAATTATACACAACAAACAAAAAATAGAAAATGTCCATAAAAACACACAGTGTTACATGGAGGAGAAAAGGGTTCCACAAAAAGCTTCTCACCCAAACAAGATGCTGCGGTGGGCAAGTGCTAATCAAGCAATGGGTCCCGGGCCTCAATAGCTCGGCACCACCGCAGATAATGTGTTAGGTCCAAAAGCGTAGTTGGGTTCCCAAAATGCGTCCCTCCTGATCTTCAAGTAGTCGCCTTTCTGCAACGCATTTCGGATCACTTCAAGGATCCTTTGCTTGAAGAAGGATCCTTGAAGTGATCCGAAACGTGTACTTATACATTTATACAAGCCCTACAGTATGTGTAAGTAGAAGTATTTCATATTAAATTTTATAAAATGAAGGAAACCAATATAAGGACTGACAGAGCGAAGCAGCAGAAGAAAGTTTTGCGAGTAAGATCAGTCTAGCTGCATTCAAAATAGATTATAGGCAAGAAAGGGGATCACCAGTAGGAAGACTCTTGCAATAATAATTGCGGGAGATAATGAGTGCATGAATTTAAGTTTTTGCAGTGTCTTGTGTGAGATGTTTTTGCATTGATATGTTTCTTAGAAGTATGTAACATGATTTGGAATCGGATATAGATTGAAAGTGGAGAGCTAAGGATAGTTCAGAGTTAAGGTTCACACCTAGGCAGCAAGCTTGAGGGGTAGTTTATTGCATTGGTCGCTACTATTGGCAAGACGACATCCAAACTGAAATGACAGAAAGATATTCAATAACTCTGGCCAAAATGGATGGTAAGAGATCTGGTGATGATAGGTAAATTTGGGTAATCATCAGTTGATACTGAAATCCAAAAGAGCTGATTACTTTACCTAGAGAGGTGGCATAAGTAGAGAAAAGCAGAGGACTTAGGACTGAGCTTTATGGTACTTCAACTGATACAGAAGCATAGAGGAGGGGACTCCAGAGAAGGGATTAGATAAGAGCCAGGATATGACAGTGTCTGTAGACCTAGGGATTGTAGTGGGATTCAGTATTCAGGTCCAAATCCCTACAGCAGCATCCCAGCAGCAGTGAAAATCCCGATCATCGAGAGGTAAGTATTCACTAACCTATTCTCCCCCCCTAACCCTAACCCTCCCTTAGGGGTGCCTAACCCTAACCAGCCCCCAAAGTGCCTAACCCTAATCCCCCCTCTAAGTGCCTAATCCTAACCCCCTCTTCCCCGCCACCTAAACCTAAGTCTCCCGGGGGGGTGCCTAATCCTAACCTCCCCCCGGGGATGCCTAACCCTAACCCTCCCTTCCCCTAGCCTAACCCTAAACTCCCGGGGGGTGCCTAACCCTAAGTCCCCCCCGGGAATCCTAATTCTAACCCTCCTCCCTCGCTTACCTTCGATTGGTAAGACGGGTGTTGGGCTCCTGGCATAGGTAAAATGACAGGCGTCGGGATTTTGACGTCTGTCATTTAGACCTTGCCAGGATTAGACAGTCGGGAAATGAAGCAGAGAGATCCAGGAGAAATCATTGACCACCTTAGTCAGTATAGCCTCTGTGGAGTGAACTGAAGTGGACCTGTTTTAATACTTATATTTAACAGTGCTTAATGCATACTTGCATGTTGCTCCCAGCCACCTGGAAGAGCATTCAAGACTACCCAGGGTTTACTCTGGAAGTAGGGTAGCGTTCGGCAGGTGAGCAATGATGCGATGTGTGCTGAATCGTGTCATCATAGCCACCCGTTGCCAGTAATCTCAGCATTGTATAGTAGGAGCAAGGCAATGATCATGCATTTACATCCCTGCCTACCTATGCTGCATCAAACTCCCAGCACTACCCCCCTCCCCTGATGTGCCAACCTGACTGCCCCTTCCTGTAGGAGGCTGCAAGGAGGTCAGCAACCAGTGGCGTATCAAGGGTGTCTGGGGTAAGCCAACTGCGAGCGGTGGAGGGAGTTCGTTGGAGGGGCATGCTGTGAATAGCTCTGGCAGCCACGGAAGAGGCCGGAAGATGGATAAGTCAAGAAAGAAAATGTTTGCTGTCAAGAAATAAGATGCTCGGGTCATCTTTATTTATTAACCCATTTCTAGACTATCAGGTTGTCGAGTACTAGGCCCATGGGGGTAATCAGGCCTTAGGCCTGTGACACTGATAGCCGGGCATTAGGTCAATGCTCCTGTAAGTGACCCTGGGCATTAGGCCCAGGTCACATAAGTTGGCATGTGTATAAGGGGCACTGCTGCTACTGTGGCATTATGTGTATAAGGAGCACTACTACTCTTTCAAAATGTATATAAGGAGCTCTATTACTGTGTGGCATAATGTGTCTAAGAGACACTACTACTGTGCGATATAATGTGAATAATGGGCTCTGCTTTTGTGACACATAATGTGTATAAGGGGCACTGCTACTGTGTTGCATAATGTGTATAAGGGACACTACTACTGTGTGGCATAATGTGTATAAGGAACACTACTACTATGTGGCATAATGTGTACAAAGGGCACTGCTACTGTGTGGCAAAATGTGTTTAAGGGACAGTACTACTGTGTGGCATAATCTGTATAAGGAACACTACTACTGTGTGGCATAATTTGTATAAGGGGCACTGCTACTGTGTTGCATAATGTGTATAAGGGACACTACTACTGTGTGACATAATGTGTATAAGGGGCACTGCTACTGTGTTGCATAATGTGTATAAGGACACTACTACTGTGTGGCATAATGTGTATAAGGAACACTACTACTATGTGGCATAATGTGTACAAGGGGCACTGCTACTGTGTGGCAAAATGTGTTTAAGGGACACTACTACTGTGTGGCATAATGTGTATAAGGAACACTACTACTGTGTGGCATAATTTGTATAAAGAGCACTACTACTGTTTGGCATAATGTGTATAAGAAACACTACTACTGTGTGGCATAATGTGTATTAGGAACACTACCACTGTGTGGCATAATGTGTATAAGGAGCACTACTACTGTCTGGCATTATGTGTATAAGGAGTACTACTACTGTGTGGTATATTGTGTGTATAAGGAGCACTACTACTGTGTGGCATAATGTATATAAGGAGCACTACTATGTGGCATAATGTGTATAAGGAGCACTACTACTATGTGGCATAATGTGTATAAGGAGAACTACTACTGTGTAGCATAATGTGTAAAAGGAGCACTACTACTGTGTGGCATAATGTGTATAAGGAGCACTACTACTGTGTGGCATAATGTATATAAGGAGCACTACTATGTGGCATAATGTGTATAAGGAGCACTACTACTATGTGGCATAATGTGTATAAGGAGCACTACTATTGTGTGACATAATGTGTATAAGGAACGCTACTACTGTGTGGCATAATGTGTATAGGGAGCACTACTACTGTGTGACATAATGTGTATAAGGAGCACTACTGTGTGTCATAATGTATATAAGGGACACTACTACTGTGTCATAATGTGTATAAGGGGCACTACTACTGTGTGGCATAATGTGTATGTGGGGAACTAATACTGTGCAACATAACGTGAATAAGGGGCACTACTACTGTGTGACTTAACACTATGGCCGGCAAGTATGGCTTAATGCACAGGGACACTGTAATGAAAAATATAATTAACTCACTGAATAAAATGATGGCCATATTAATAGTGCAGATCCCTTAGAAATAGTGAATGGCTTACATCCGGGGTGCGCAACCTTTTTAACACCTGAGGACCACTTTGACTTTAGCTGATCAAAGGGGGGTAATCCCCTACCACCACCTAACTTTTTTACTAATTTAAGAGAAATAACTTAAACTTTCCCAGCTATTCTTAAATTTGCTCAATAGGCTAAAAAAAAGTCATACCTGGAAAAACTCTCATTTCTCCATTTCACTCTCTGTAACTGCTACCATCATGTTTTATTGAAATGTCTCCTCTTGTTGTACTCCTCCATGGTTTCTTTGAAGGTTAATCATGTTTAGGGCCGGATTAAGGTATGTGGGGGCCCCTGGGTAACAAACGTGTGGGGGCCCCTATCAATAAAACATTGCTGCAACTGCTGGCACCTAGCATCAGGCTGCAGCTCCCTCCCTCCCTGGCTGACCCAAGTCCTGGGGGCAGTGACACTTGCGGGTCCAGGGGAGACTGTCCAGGTTCAGTACTTGTCTGTGTGTGTATTACTTGGAAGGGACATTGAGATAATAAAACCTGTTCCATATAAATTGTGCTCAGACTCTGGGGAGGAAGATGCAAGACACACACACACCTACCTACCTACATCCTGGTTTCAGAGGCAGCAGTCGGATAAGCGCGGTTTGCGGGTCTATTAAAAGGGGCGGAGCCAAATGCTGGGAGGGGCGGGGCTTAAGTGTTGGCAGCGGCAGGCGGCTCCGTTAAAAAATAATAAAAAATGGTTCATCTGGATGTGGCTGGGTACAGTGGACCTCATTCAGAGTCGGTCGGCCGCACAGTCGTACGGGAAAAGGGGCTGGATATGCAAATGATTCCCTCGCAAGTTGCGTCCTTAAGTTCGGATCGGTAGCTGGCCGGAAGACAAAAAAATACGCCCCCTTCTCGTACGCATTGCACGTCATCTCCGGGCATATAAGGATTAATCGAGACCATCGGGAACCATCGGAACTAGTCGTAGAGCTTAAGGGTGACCATACCCTCTCTTAAGCTCTACGATCATGTCAGTGTAAAAACCTCCCATGTCACATGTGCCATGACGCTACTTTGTTAATTATGCACTCCCATAAACCGTATGCACTCCCATAAAACGCTGTTCGCATAATTAGGCACGCCTGCTTTCGGATCTCCACTCCCCCCGTTTTCAAGCACCTTCCCCTGTTACCACCCACAAACGCCTCAATCTGTCACTCAAACTACCGACCTGGCTGTGTTCAAGGAGAGAGAAATTTCTGATCGTAGCGGCTAGTTTGCGCACGCGCATTGCGAACTTTACGCATGCGCAGTATAGCGAACATCGGTGGTGTACGACCATGCGGCCGCTTCCACCGACTCTGAATGAGGTCCTGTGTGTGGGGTCCTGCTATGCGTGGGGGCCCCGGGACGACCGTCCCTGTCGCTTTGCCTTTCATGTTGCTTAATAACTCTTATTCCATTCTCCTGAAATAAGCAGCATTCATCACTTATTTAACTTTTCTGTATAAATATCATTATGCAACGTTACAACGTACATATATCGCATCAAACGGGTCTAACCCCATTCACTAAATAATAGTAGTATGCTGTGCACGCACACAGCGGACATCTAACAGTACCACGGTAAAACCCATTCATGTTGACTTGAGCCCCTATAGGGCAGTAAAAAGAAATCCGCGAGTCAGTGTTATTGTAAGAGCTTCATACTCGCATCTAATCGTCTAATCGACCCCTATGTATTTTGAGGGAATGAGAACTGTTCCTGATATAGAGAAAGCAGAACTTTTTTTTTTTAAAGTGGGGACCATTTATCCAAACACTTCTGACTGCTGTTCAGATGAATATTGGAAACGTATTTGCATCTATTACCTGGTCCTTATTACGTCAACTTACTTAATGTCTGTCTCTATAGCATCATGTGGATATCATAGCCCCTAATCTTGTTTTCACTGGCTTTCAGAAATCTCATGCAGTACTATTCTTATCATATCATTCTTATACATATTTAGAGGCCCATATATCAGGTTTTAGACGCGGTAATTCAAATTTCTTATCTCAGCTTATAGTAGATATGTGGGCTGCACTATAAGTCTCTGTGTCAGCAGCTCTATAGTTGAAGGATCAATATTAATAATGCAGATAGAGCGCTAAAGAATATAGGTACGTAGTGAGGTGTTTTAAGTATTCAAGTGTTAAACATGTGTATCAAGTATCATAGTGCAAATGCTGAAATAAAAATAAAATAAGAAAATAAATTTAAATAATTATTTCTGTCATCAATGTTTATGGTTTATTTGTGAAAGTTTTTGGTAATTGGCCGGTGTTTTGCCGGAGTCCACGTGTAGTAGTGCTGTGGCTCGATGTTGAGGAGTTACCTGTGCTAACTGCCCATATTCCTACCTTCTCCTCTGGCGCTGGTCACAATCTTCAGGTCTTCTTGCGGTGTCTTTTTCCGCTACACCGTCCGTCCGTATGTATGCCGATGACGTAACTTCTGGTGGATCGCATCGCCAATCTCAGTAACCAACGGGTTTCATGCGTTAGTACTTTGTCAAGGATACATGTGGCTTCCATTCACCCGTATTTAAAGGAAGGTTTCTCAATAACTTTATTAGTCTATTATTTAAAAATGGAAGTCCTCAGCCGTATCTTTATTGGAAGAGGCGGTAAACACATGTAACTTCTTTTAAGTTCAGCATTGCATTTGGTGAATGGGAGCCACATGTATCCTTGACAAAGTGCTACCACATGAAACACGTTTGATACTGGGATTGGTGACGTGATCCACCTTAAGTGACCTCATCAGCATACTTCCGGTCAAACGTACAGTGTAGCGGATATAGACACCCCAAGAAGACCTGAAGATTGTGACCTGCACCAGAGGAGAAGATAAGAATAGGGACTGTCGAAGCTGGATAATTGGCTGACACAAGATCAGTTTAAAATTGGATCGCAGCGACGCCATCTTGCAACTGGCCGCAAGACGCCATCTTGGAAATAAGATCGCAAGATGCCATTTTGCGAATGGCCGCCTAAGCGCCATTTTAGATAAACTCACACTTTAGTACATGTGGCGATATTACTATTAGCATCATGCGATTGCATCTGTGACCATCGCCATAAGTTAAGGTCGATTCATCAAAAGCCCATTTCATGACTTTACGCAGTTTGGGTGCTCTGGATAAAGTGTGTGTATTATTATAATTCCCCTAAAGGATATATTTCAGAAATGGCTGCACAGTATGTCAAAATTGGATTGCATTAGCAAACAGAGCAAATGGCCACGTGACAACTAGCCTGTGAAGACAAGCTTCATGGACATAACGTCTGCTCTCACTCCAGGTGGCCCTGCTCGAATACAGCAAGAGGGTCGTTTGTAGCACCTTACATTAGCAGGCTTCCTACAATAAAATACCTTCAAAGCCAAGAGTGTTATCTAAGGTTTGGGTCTTGTAGCTGTGCTAATTTGCATCTACACAGGCCCTGGGAGAACAAAGACCAGTATTTTGGAGCCTGAAAAGGGTGGGGGCTGCTGGGACATGAGCAAGTCATGGAACTATAATGCTCAGCATTCCACACTGTTAGGTGTTCACCTCTAGGGATAGCTGAGAGCGAAGAAGTGCTCCCCATGTCAGTCTATGGTGGTCTCCCTCCACACAGAATCTCTAAGACTTCTGATCAGCATTATCTCTGTTCTCTAATGAATTCACGTGCCTGTAGAGGCTCATGCTATAATTGCGTAATCACTGTGAGTTTAAGTGAGATTTAAGTGTACCATTTCTCATACACACATTAATACGCACAATTGCGCTGTTAACTAGTCGCATATTAGCGAATGCATAAGACCCTGTATGAAAATGCTGAATATTAGCTCCATGCACACGCATCTGCCCCAAGTTAACTAGCGTCTTTACATCAAACCCCACATACTCACACATTACATATTCACATACAAGGTTCCATAAGCTTTAAGGTATAAGATTCGAGTATGCACATTTATTATCATTGCTAGGAAATAAAGGTTATTTCGTAACTAAGGTTTTATACGTGATAAGTAAGCCATGTTTGGTATTGTACTGATGCGTACTCTCTCAACAGTATTCCGGTAATATCGATGGAGAGATCGCAAATGCATTCTCAACTTATGGACCGCAGAGACTTCAAGCAACAAAATGTACATTATATGAACAACTATTAGGATTTGCATGAGGCGGGAAACCAGAGAGCACCAGTTGTTAGAGGCTGGATTGTGTCTATTTGAACCAACCTGTTAAATGCCTTGTAACATATGCCCTCTCCTTTAGGACCAATGGTATTAGCAACAAACTTCTCTATTGTGTTGTTTATTCCTGGGGAGGATAAATATGTGTGCTCTGACCCTGGGTTTCTAGTCTTCGTTCTGAATGCTGATTGACGAGGGGTTTCTTGCTGATGCCTACATCTGGACCAGAGAGCGCTGCGTATGTATAATTGTACTTGGGTCTGTATAATCTCTTTGCGCTAAGATTATATGAGGATCATAGCGTGTAACTGCTGTACTTTTACTTGAATAATACTTTGTGCTTTGGAACCACAGGTTCTAGGTCTGGAGTCTTTATTTACTGTATGACTGCTTACGCAAATTAGTGTCATCCTTAGAGGTTTATAGGAAGGATATTAGAAGGTATAAGCAGGGGTATTTATAAGGTTCAAAGAAAGAATCCTTAGGACAGTTAACATAGGTAACTCCTCAACATCGAGACACAGCACTACTTCACGCGGACTCTGGCAAAACACCGGCTAATTACTACAGACTGTCACAAATAAGCTATAAACATTGATGACAAAAAAAAGTATTTTAATTTATTTATTTTCATTTCGGCATTTGCACTATGACGCTTGGTACACTTGGTACACTTGCATATTTAAAACACCTCACTACATACCTATATTATTCTTATCTCAGCTATTTGCAGCTATAAAAAACTCTGCACTGCCCAGATGTATTAAATATCCACGGAAGTAATCTATCGTGAGCGCCTTATATCTACTTTCCACATTGAAAACAGGGTAATTTCTTTTCATAAAAAATAGGGTGTAAAAGTTGATAGTCTTCCGTTTCCTACACAGGAACGGATTTTGAAGGTTTTTGAGTATACAACATGGTTCCTTTTATGACAACTCACTTAATGAATCATGGGGTGACTATGTGGAACCCTTGATTACTGTCATGCCTACCCTCATTCATTTATGTCGTTTGTACTCACGGTCCCAATTTCCTCTCTTTTCTTTTTCTCTCTTCTTCCTTTCCTTTGCTTCTTTTTTCCCTTTTTTACTATATTTTATTGTATGTATGGTTATGCTGTTTTCTTATGTCTTATAATTGGGTTCTTTTTTCGCATTACAATCCAGTTTTTGTCATTCCGCTAACTGATTTTCATGTGGGATGGTGCTGGATTTTCCCATGCACCACCCAAAATTCTAGATAATTTAAAAACCACAGCAATTTTCTTTTGATGGTTAGATTTTATTCCGGAATTGTAACACAGCTTTAACAATTGTTGCATACATTTGATTTACGCAAATCTGTGATTAACTCTTTGTAAACCTTTTGCTGTTTAATATACAGACTTTATAAAAAAAAATCCAGGAATAGAGGCTTAGCTAGAAACCCATCTCTACGATGCGTAAAGTACAACGATCACTTTACTTTATGCTGTGGAACTTCAGGCTGCCTACTGTGCATCGCCGATCATCAGATGACCATTACCAGGGAGATAAATCATGAGATATGCAGCCTAAAGGCTATAATGGCTAAAGCCATTTTAAGATGCATTCCGGATCTTGGTAAATCTCACAATATAGCAGTCCCATAGCAACCTATGGGGGCTGCTATTGGAAACAGGGAAATGGGCAGATATCGACAATATATGTTGCCGAACTCCTGTAATACAATCACTTTCTATTCTGTTTGATAAGTACTTTTATGACACTGTGATTACATTTACTGCTATCACTGATATGTTTGTCTGTCTAATTTGTCCCATGTTATTTTTTGATATCCTGTCATTGTACCTTATTCTGACTTGTTGTACGTACTGTATACTGTATGTACAATGCCTCAATAAACTTTTTTTTTTTTAAAGGCAGTTGTTCAAATGAGGCTTTTTGTGGGTTAAAGTTGGTCACACACTACACAATTTGTTGTGCAATCATGGTACCTGCAACCACTCTGCATGACCATCATATAGTGTGTGCGTACAGTACAAGTCATCGATTGATGAATTGTGTGGCCGCATCGTCCCATCTGATATTCTGCACATCACATGGGGCAATACGACATACGACTCAGTGTAGTTACATTGAGCATATATGGATATATTGTGTTGTCATACAGTGGATCGTGCAGTGTGTACAAGGACGCGATACATTGCATCGTCGCACACTGGGTCGCTGTATCACTGAGGTGTGTACCAAGCTTAACAGATAAGTGAAGGGTGATTATTTGGTGCATGTGATGTTGTAGTGAGTTATTCCTCCATTTAATTGTACTTTTTGATAATGAGAAATTAATTTAGCAATTTGCCCTTTTTCTATTCTAGGATTATTTGGAGAAGCACCAGAGGATGCTCTGTAGCTGGCTCTCAGTATGGTTGGGCTTCTGATATGACAGTTTTCCAGTTGGTAAAGCTGAGTTCTTGCTTGTAAGTTTGTCAGAAACTGTATGGGAAGTTCCTCTGGAAAATACAAAAGCCAGGGGGTTAGGGCGGCTAGAGAATGACCAGGTGAATGACAGTACTAAGTCTCCCTATTGTGGCCAAACCCAGGTTTGGCTAGACCTGCCAAGAGGTGCAGAGTCCAACTCACTTGGTGGTCTTCACCAGTGACCCCTCCAGTTGGGATATGGGTTTCACTGCACCAAGTGAGCAGGTTGCGGCCCTCTGGACAGGTACCTGGAAGTGGCAGGAAGACTGGAGTTATATTAAAATTAATTAACACTGGGAACCCTAGGAATGTAATAACACTAGAGGTCTGCGTAAGAACTACATAGCTAGGATACAAGGGATCAGCTAGAATGGAATACTTGAACACAGGAGACCGGCGTATGAACTAAATACAGAACACAGGAGATCAGCATGTGAATTGAATACTTCAACACAGTAGATGAGTGTATGAACTGAATACTTGAACACAGGAGATCAGCGTATGAACTGAATACTTAAACGCAGGAATGCACTGAGAATTGTTAAGGATCTAGTCGTTGACTTGCGCTGTTAGTACAGGGAAATGTAACACGGCATGTACTGGGAATTGCTACAGATCCATCTGAGAGCTAACTAGTAATTAGCATGAAAGCTGACACCACAGTAACACAGGAAGGCAGCTGGGGAACAGAACAGCACAATAATAACAACACAAGAGCTGCAATGTTAAAAAGTGAGAGAACAGAAATGACACACTGGAAGTCTGCATGGAAGCTGATATAAATAACACTGGAGGACAGTGAGAAGGCTGAAGCAACACACTAAGAACATTATATGGAGAAACACTGGTGAGTATTACAGTCACTGGAACAGCGAATTTGAACAGCAATTCCCTGACTAAATACCCCTGGGTAGCTGGTCATTGTATCAGACGATCAGCTGAGTGACCACAGGATTACCATTGGGAGAGACTAGTCAGGTGATATGGACCAACATGGCTGCGCCCATGCCCGGCACCCTGGGAACCAGGACGCACGCACGGAAGCCCTAGCAGACCCCTGAGAATACTCAGTCACCACTCACCTCCACTCCCAGAAACTGAACACCTAAGCCCAAGGACGCCGGCGCGGAGGTGAGTAGCGGCCGATCCCAGGCTGCATCCTAACAAAGTTGTTCTCCAATTTTTATTTTATACTTAACCGTATAAAGGTGATCACATTGGTTAAAGTTAGGACCATCCTATTTGCTGAAGCATCATGTAAGTGTTGGATAGTTCATACATTAATTTACAAATGTATGCAAAGAAGACCTCTCTGTTTGTTACTATTTTAGAAAGGTTTTATATACTCCAAAGAATAAGGAATATTCAAAATGGAGAGAGACAACAGAGATACTTGCAATGTACTAGAATTACTGATTTAAATTATCAATATCATTTTATATTGATTTGTTTCCTGTTTAAATAAATGCATTTACATGCGTACAATTTGTACTTAAGCAAGAGATATTGATTAGTCTAGTTTTTAAACCACCATTCATATATAAACCGTGGTTAGATTTGCAGTAAGTGATTATACTAATTCTTCTATGACGTGTTCATCCTGACAAACATTACAAGCTGAATCAATGCATTTGGTAACTCTAGTGGAGAATCAATGTGACCAGATTGTTGCACATCTCAGCCATTTGCAGAGTTGAAGATTAAAAGGTCAGTTGACTCCCCCATTGATCATCCTCTGGGACACATACTGATAAGGGTTTGAATTTGTTTTGGACTGAGTCCCATTAACCCAAGGGCAGAAAATAATTTCATCATAACATGGAATGTTCCATTGCATAGAGTACAGGGAGGTATAACACAGGAGCTTATAATATCTGCGAGCTCAGAGTTATTCAATTTATCTTTGGGATGATCTGGTTGTGGTGCACTTATCACCTGTATGTCATGCCGTGTTGAGTTTAGAGTGTTTGTTACTATGATAAACAGACCATGTACTGATTTGTCTCCCTTCCAGCTCAATGATGGCATCTTCTTCCAGCAGACATTAGGAATACACTAAAAGTGACAACAAAAAGTATTTTGAATAGCTGGAGCCATGAAAACCATTATTGCTGCATATTCCCAAGACCTGAGCGGTAAGTCTTACTTGTAACGCCTATGCTATCCATCACATAGATCTTACTACAATCTATGCACACGTACAATAATGTTATTACTTGGTTCTAATCTTTCACCAACACTGCTCTAATATAGAGATGTTAGAAGTCACCAAGGAGCTCAGCGATCATGTAAGGACAAAATGAACTCTAAGGTGATTTCTAATTTCCATTTTATGTACATTGGGCCTATTCCGATGTTTTAGGCTGTCACAACTGCATCTGCGATCCCACACACCATTCTGCAGGGGTCCGATTATCAAAGAATATGCGTCCGATGCTGCGTCTTTGTATGGAGATGCTTGGATTTGTAAAGCCGCAAGTGGGCATCTCAATACATATCCTCTGTGTCTTTGACATTTGCATATTTTCACAGAGCAGCTTCGTACAGAATCGCAGCTGCGATGGCATTAGCATACATACCTGAATCAGGCCCATCATAGAGAACATTAATCTGTGTGAATGACACCAGAAGTTACAGCATTATATGTACTTATGTTAAATGTAAGTATCAGGAATACCAACACCTTCATTCCCACATTGCCTGGCCTATTTTCTTGTGTTTGTGGAGGGGTGACTCAACAAGATCTGTACTAGAGATGTGCACTGACCCCCGTGTTTTGGTTTTGGATCTGGATTCATCTTCGTGTTTTGGATCAACAATTTGATACAATCAGACACCAGCAAGAATGTGAATTACCTGTCTAGCAGAACTGTGCTGAATACTACAACACACAGTGAATCACTGAATATCAATCTTATATTTCAACTCCTGCTGTATTGACAAATTACGTCAAAGATTGAACAGATTACTGTTTTAATCTATGAGAAAATCAGCCAGTTTCTTGTATGAAAGAACTTTTATTGTAAATGACATCCTCTTTTAGGATATGTTTATTACTTTATCTGCTGACTTAAGGATATAATTAAATGATAAACAATAAATCTGATCAGTATAACATTTATTCATATGAGCCACATAATTTATATAACTCACTGAGGAGACTCAACATACTGATAAACATAAGTGTACAATTTATTGGAATCATTGATCACAGATATGATAGTTGATTTCTTGAGAGGAGGACACTAGTATAAGTCTGCCCAACGAAGTGATAAGACCCTTGGCACATTATTTTAATCTTAATTTCTTTCTTTAATCTATACTATTTTAATACTTCGCCATCTATGAATCTCTAGAGGGGCTACATATTCTAATGTATATTTAATAAAAGTTATGTTTTACAAATTTATCATAAGCTATCCGACTGGTGCACCTATATACTACCTCTTTTTCCTTTATGTAGTTGGGTATAATCAGATCATTTGACTCAATTGTTGGCTTGGATTTTGGAGCAATCAGGTCCTTACTTAACCTCTCCAAAATACAGCCAACCACAGATGCAGACCTCCAACATGACTCCTTCCATCAGGAACACAATGCTCAGCCCCTGGACTCCCCACCTAATTTATGATTGCAGTCATCTGTGTTGAACTAGTTAATTGATGAGTTGGGAGGTCAACACAGGAGACTGCAATCATAGATTAGGTGGGTAGTCCAGGAGCAGAGCATTTTGTACCTGATTGAAGGGGTTATGTTGGAAGGACTGCAGTTATAAGGTTAATAGCATTTTCTCTGATCCTGAATGCGCATCTGAGTAGCTGTTGACAGAGCGCTAATGGCATTGTGAAGCAGGGGACGGGGCCACAATGACGTGATTCAGCGCAAATCATGTCACCGCCCCCACTGCACAGGTGTATGTAAGGGGAATGCAGGGGGTCTGGGGCGATGCACGGGGTGGCGGAGGTCGGGAGATTTGCCTACTTTTCTGGGAGGCCGGGAGCGCCATCCGATTTTCGGGAGACTCCCAGCCATCCCGGGAGAGTAGGCATGTATGACTATGTGTGACCATGATACTTTGCATGTGTTTCAGGAAGCAGACTGACTCTGCGCTCTGCACTGCGCTCTCTATCTGCTGCTACTACACCACTCCAAGAGCAGCTCCGCTCATTTATGCAGCTGGTTACTATTCTACAATGGATATTTTCTTTTCTAGTGATGGGTGAGTTACGTAATAGTGAGCCACAGTGGACTGAACTGTACCAAGCAAGCATTAAGTATACTTTATTATTGGTGATTGGTTCAAACAAAACTAAGCTCTAATAGTAAATGAATCTCTCTGAGATAGACATAATGTGCCTCACAGAATGTTTGGATTAAAACACTTTGCAATCAGTCACATCATATTACAGAGGTTCTCAAGCATGGTCCTCAAGGCACCCTAACAGTCCAAGCAGATGTGTAACTAGGGTATTTGGAGCCCATGGGTATTTGGAGCCCATGGGAAGTAAAAAAACAGAGCCCTTTCCCACTAAGTAGGTACGTGTGCCGAAAAAGTGGTCGTGGGCACATACCACAAGGGGCGTGGCCACTGGAAAATGGGGGCTTGGCAATATGGCACGCCACCGTTTTTCATCACTCTGGGAACATTCCTTTCCATTTCATATGCACCTTAATGCCCCAAATAGTAGTGCCCCTCTTGCAATACCCACTGTAGTAGTGCCCCTTATGCAATGTTCTCAGTAGCAGTGCCTCTTATGCAGTGCCCCCATTGTAGTGTTCCTATACAGTGCCCCTTATACAGGGCCCCAGTAGTGCCACTTATACAGTGCCCTTAGTAGTACCCCTTATACAGTGCCCCCAGTAGTACCACTTATACAATGCCCCCAGTAATGCCCCTTATACAGTGCCACTAGTAGTGGTCCCCTTATGCAGTGCCCCCAGTAGTGGTCCCCCCTATGCAGTGCCCCTTATACAGTGCCCTAGTAGTAGTCCCTCTTATTCAGTGCCCCCAGTAGTGGTCCCCCCTATGCAGTGCTCCCAGTAGTGCCCCTTATACAGTGCCCTCAGTAGTGGTCCTCCCTATGCAGTGTCCCTTATACAGTGCCCCCAGTAGTGGTCCCCCTTATGCAGTGCACCCAGTAGTGCCCCTTATACAGTGCACCCAGTTGTTGTCCCCCCTATGCAGTGCCCCCCAGTAGTGGTCTCCCCTATGCAGTCCTCCCAGTAGTGCCCCTTATACAGTGCCTCCAGTAGTGGACCCCCTTTTGCAGTGCCCCTTATACAGTGCCCCAGTAGTGGTTCCCTCTATGCAGTGCCCCTTATATAGTGCCCCCAGTAATAGTCCTCCCTATGCAGTGCTCCTTATATACAGTAGTACCTCCAGTCCCCCCTATGCAGTGTCCCCAGTAGTGCCCCTTATATAGTGCCCCAGTAGTAGTCCCCCTATGCAGTGCCCCCAGTAGTGGTCGCCCCTATGCAGTGCCCCCAGTAGTGCCCCTTATATTGTACCCCCAGTAGTGGTCCCCCTATGCAGTGCCCGTTATATAATGCCCCAGTAGTAGTCCCCCCTATGCAGTGTCCCCAGTAGCAATCCCCCTATGCAGTGCTCCCACTAGTGGTCCCCTTATGCAGTGTACCCAGTAGTGGTCCCCCCTATGTAGTGCCTCCGGTAGTAATCCCCCCTATGAAGTGCCCCCAGTAGTAATCCCCCCTATGCAGTGCCCCCCGTAGTGGTCCCCCCAATGCAGTGCCCCCAATATAGTGCTCCCAGTAGTAGTTTTCCTCCCCCCCAGCAGTGTCAGACAAAGACTCACATGAAAAAAAACAAAAAACACTTACCTGAATCCCTGCTCCTGTGCCCGCCATCTGCTCCTCCGTCTTCCCGCTCTGCATTATGGGAGAGACATCATGACGTCTCTCCCATCATTCACTGTAGGAGCCGGAAGATGGAGCTCATGAGTGAGCTCCAGCCCGGCTCCGGCAGTGGGCGCAACAGTCAATGAGAGTCTGTCTGACTCTCATTGGCTGCCAAAAACACACTGCCTCCGGGTAGCACAAGTCCTGCTCGACCCCCCTTAGTTACGCCACTGAGTCCAAGTTTTAAGAATATCCATGCATGACCACAGGTGACTTTATTAGTACCTCAGTCAATTTGATTTAACCACCTGTGCTCCACTTGTGACAAAGCCAACAAGGGAAAACCTGTATCTAGTGGACTACACACATTTGAACTTTAAAATAAATAATAGTTGCTATCAAAAATATCCCTCGCAGTGGATGAATGTAGAATGCATCTGAGCTTAATGGAATAATATTTTGTCATGTAAAACAAAGTAAAATATCAGTGCCTTATGCTTATATACAATGAGGCTTTATGTTCCTACTAATAAGCTATGTCCCATGTCATCTTTCCCACCACAGGCCTGACATTCCTTGTGGTATTTACATGTCTATTCTTCACACATCTCTGGCCGATATCTGCTCTGTACCTGAGCTGGGTCCTGCTGGATTGGGATACACCAGAAACAGGTAAAAAAAAGATATAATTGGCATAATAATTAATTTTCATCTAAATTAAATAGCATGAAATACACTTAGGACTGGACTAAGAGACATTACAATAAAACACATTTGAAAAAACCTTATTGAAGCAAATAAGCAATTATTGTCAGAGTTACATGCAATTGTTCTGTATCTGCGGCTCCAAAATAAAAGTGAATATCCACTGGTAACCGGAATTGGCAACATCTATGCAGTTGAACCTCCCCCATCCAGCCGCTTATGAAAGTAGCTGTCTGTACGGACTTTCCTTCTCCTTGGCGCAAGAGAGCTGTCTGAAATCAAAACACACCCACAGCAGACTTATACTACATGCAAACACCCTGTTACCACCCAGTTACACCCACTAAGCCGCAAGTGGAGATGTGGCTGAGATGCAGGGACGCCGAGTGCTACTTACCCAGGTCCAGGCCAGTTGGAGGGAGCAGGCGGGGGCCCAAGTCAGAGCCGGCCCTAACCAACTTGGTGCCCTGGGCAAGATTTTGGCTGGTGTCCCCTAGCAGATAATCCCACCACACTACACTCTACAAACACTCTCCCCCACCTCTTCATACATGATACTTACCTCTTAGGTGTTCCTCCCTTTTCTTTCTTCCACTTCTTTCTTCCTTTAGTAGTCTGACAGAGGACATCAAATTGTGATTAATTTGCCCCCATTTTAACATATCTACTACATCTCTCTCAATAGATAGATAGATAGATACATGTACACACACACATACAGCGCACACACTGATCCAGTTGCTGCCCACCTCACACCACAACATATTGACCCCTTCACTGCACACCTCACAGAACAGCATCCCTCTCCCCTCTCAGCACAGCACCCCTGGCCTCATCCACTTTCCCAGCATTGTACCCCTGGCCTCATCCAGCAGCCCACATCCAGAACAGCACCCCATGCCTCATCTAGCAGCCCACATCCAGAACAGCACCCCTGGCCTCATTATGCACCCCTTTCCCAGCACAGTACCCCTCGTCCAGCACAGCACCCCTGGCCTCATTATGCACCCCTTATCCAGCAGTCAGTACCCCTCATTCAGCACAGCACCCCAAGCCTCATTAATTATGCACCCCTTTTTCCCAGCACAGTCAGAACTCCTCATTCAGCACAGAACCTCTGTCCTCAGTAATTATGCTCCCCTTTCCTAGCACAGCACCCGTCAGTCATCCAGCACAATCAGCACCCCTGGTCAGGCTGGCCTCTATGCACCCTATTCCCAGCACAGTCAGCACCTGTCAGCCATCCAGCAGCACCCCTCTACCAGCTGAGAGCTGAGCTGACTTACTTAGGGCCTCATTATCTACGATGCATAACCCCATTAGCGCTCGCTAAAGGGGTTATGTCATCCTTTTTGTATTCAACAAACAGCAGTAATCTAAGATACAGTAACTGCTGTTTGTCACAGCATTGTTCTTGCCATCTTTAGATGGCGAGAGCGATGCGGTCCCCATTGCTGGCAATGGGGATCTAGCGCTGCCTTTCCGGCTTCAGTGAAGCCTTCCAGCACTGCTGGGTTCCCTTTGGGTTAATTGTCGATTCAGACCCGCTCACTGGGAAGCGTTCACATGCAGCCTGACGATTTTTGCAATCTGTGTATGCATCGCAGTGCGCGTGTACGAACCATTCGCGGGACTGCATCACAGTAAGCGCCATGTAATTTAGTGCATTGTAGTGAGTGCCATATAATACAGAGGATCCATATAATGCAGAGCGTCACAGTGAGCGCCATATAATATAGAAAGTGTCACAGTGATCACCATATAATGCAGAGGATCTATATAATGCAGAGCATCACAGTGAGCGCCATATAATATAGAGAGTGTCACAGTGAGCGCCATATAATATAGAGAGTGTCACAGTGAGTGCCATATAATGCAGAGAGTGCTGCAGTAAACGTCATATATAACATAACACAGATAACATAAACACATCCCTCACACACGTACACATAAATGAATACACCCCCCCACACACATACACACTACATTAATACACCCCACCACAAACAGTAAAGCACACTCCCCCTCCCAGAAAAAAACCCACCCCTCCCCATTGCATACAGATACCACCCCTTTAGATGACACTGGCACCTGTCCTGGAAGAGGATGTGTGGTCCCTGCTAGGGCTGGACTCCATAGCACATGAAAGGAGAGGAGACTCAGAAGAGACTGTGAGGTGACAGAGTGCTAGACTGGAGAGAAAGGGGCGGGACCTGGGGTTAGGGGGTGTGGTCTCGGGCATGGAAAGGATTGTGCATACAGAATAGAGGAGGGGCCTGGGTCTCAGGCTGTAGTAACAGCCTGGTCAGGTAGAGCGAGGATAAGAAGAGGATAGCCCACCTCCGCCACCGGCCAGAGTCAGACCGCCTCCTTCTTCGGTACAGCCCGTGGCCAGCCGCAGTGCCGCATAGTAATGTAATAATGAGTCAGTTTGACTCATTATCAGTCTTGCAGCTGCGGGAACCTTCATTGTCGCAAGACGTGGTGCAATGCACCTGCTGCCCCTATTGCTGAGCCGCGGATGCCCCTTAGACATTTGCCTGGAATGCCTATGCCTAGGGCTGACTCTGGCCCAAGTCAGCTGCTGAGGATGACATTGTCCCCTTTTGCAGCGCTACTGAGGCAGATCCAGGGAAGGGGCGACCAATGCGATCACCCCCACCTATAGCACTTTTACACTGCCCACTACTGCTGGCCGTTGTATAGCATTGCAGAATGATCGGTACATCGGGCAGGGAGAGGGAGGAGATTGCTGTTTCTCAGCGTCAGCAGCCTTCCTGGACTCTCCACTAGTGGCATACTTGCCTACTTTTGAAAAGAGCATTACAGGGAGATTGTGAAAGCAACACCTGCGAGCGTGGCATTAAAGTGGGCGTGTACTGCTACATCTGACAGGCGTATTATAATACTGACTTACATCCAAATGTAAATGAGCCCCAAAGCAGTTAGTAAGATCTATTTGTTGATGAAAACACACTGAGGGGTCTATTTACTAAGCAGTGTTAGGAGACAGAGTGAAAAGTGATAAGTTGCCAGCCAATCAGCTCCCAACTGTCATTTTTCAAACACAGCCTGTGAGACGAAAAAAGGAAAACCCCTCCCTTTCATGCATCTGAGGAGTATTGCCAGAATGATTTGAGCAGCTGCCATTTTCTGTTTGTTGTTATGAGATGCATGAAGGAGCCAGCATTAGTAGGGCATGCTGGTTCTAGTAGTGCTAGTTGGAGTTCCCGGGTATGACTCCCAGGTAAGCTGGCTCTCAATTTGGATGCATTTATGTATGTGCCTTTATTATGAGGCCTTATAATTGATAAATATAATACCTTTGGGGTGCGCATTTGGATGTAGGGCCCCCGGGGCTAATCTGGCTGGGCCACTTCAGGGCATCACCACTTAATACACATAGTCACTTTTCATATCAACTTTTATGTTTGTTTTTTTATTCATGTAATTTTTTCACATGTTTTAACCCTTTTTCAACATTTATTAATTAGTCTCACACATCTATACTTTACACTTCACTGTCACCCTTCTTCCTTTTTTCGCGTGATGCCCTGGGGGGGTCATGGGCTGGACGTTTTTTGGGGTGCCCTGTGCCCCGAATGTGAACCTCTTAGTGTTAGGGACTGCTAGTAACAGAGAAGCTGTAACATGGCCTAGCAGCTTCCCATGGATTTGCAAATGCATGCAACTAATATCTCTGAATTTCTATCACCATATAGTCTTCATGTATTGTTGCAGGTGCAATTCAGTGTGCTGGGGAACAATAGGGGGTTAACCCCCCCTTTTTTTTTCTACTTGGTATGACCCCTCCCTTTCATGCACCTGAGGAGTACTGCCAGATTGATTTGAGCAGCTGCCATTTTCTGTTTGTTGTTATGAGATGCATGAAGGAGCCAGCATTAGTAGGGCATGTTGGTTCTAGTAGTGCTAGTTGGAGTTCCCAGGTGTGACTCCAAGGCTGGCTCTCAATTTGGATGCATTTATGTATGTGCCTTTGTCATGAGGCTTTACAATTGACAAAATATATATGTGCCTTTATCATGAGGCCTTATAATTGGTAAATATATTACCTTTGGGGTGCGCGTTTGGATGTAGGGCCCCCGGGGCTACTCTGGCTGGGTCACTTCGGGGCATCACCACTTAATACACATAGTCACTTTTCATATCACCTTTTATGTTTGTTTTTTATTCATGTAATTTTTTCACATATATTTTAACCCTTTTACAACACTTATTAATTAGTCTTGCACATCTATACTTTCACTTCACTGTCACCCTTCTTCCTTTTTTTGTTTGATGCCCTGGGGGGGGGTCCTGGGCTGGACATTTTTTGGGGTGCCCTGCACCCCGGACATGAACCACTTAGTGTTAGGGACTGCTAGTAACAGAGAAGCCGTGATGTGGCCTAGCAGCTTCCCATGGATTTGCAAATGTATGCAACTAATATCTCTGAATTTCTATCACCATATACAGGGGTATTCAATATGGGAGCGATAACATCGTTTTTGCGTTAATATCGCACTTTTGACGTCATTATCGCAGGTTTGACTTTTACACCGTATTCAATTTCAAAGACTTATCGCAGTTTTGAAAAGTCTTTGATAAAAAACGGGGATAACTTTTCACCATTGCATAGGTGTCGAAAAAAAGTGCAGAATTGGGGTTTAGGGGTGCAGGCTTAAAAAAAAATAGCCTGCACCCCTGGGAATGACATTTAAAAAAGAACTGTGTCAAAAAAAGTTTAAAAAAAAATAGGGACACCCCAAAAAATTATTGAAAAAATTGGGGTGAAAAAAAAAATAGGGAAAAATTGTTTAACAATAGGGAAATAGGTTCAGGGCTATTCTGCAAGTATGCGGCAGATGTTTTATAGAATAGAATTATAGCGGCAGGTGCACAAATGCAGAATTTTAAAAAAATTACTTTAGGGACTTAAAAATATGCTAGTACCCATTTTCATGTACCCCAAATTTGATGGGACCACTTAAAAAATGAAAAAAATAACCTAAGTGCTCTTCTGCATCACTTCTTCAATGTCGGGAAAAAAACACCTGCTGCGGCTATTTAAATCCCTGACTTTCAATTAAAGGCTAAAACGGGGGTACCCATAGTGTTCCCCCATGTTTTTACAACTTTAGGGGGGTCTTACAATTATTTTAAGGACAAATTCATAACTTTACGCAAATCCAACTTTGGAGTTTTCCGTTTTCGTTAACTTTATATTGAATACGGGGATAAGCGGGAGCACGCACCATACCTTAACGCAGAAAAAAACTCCGATATGAAACGTTAACTTTGACAGTGAAGTTAACGTTTCATATTGAATACCCCTCTTCATGTATTGTTGCAGGTGCAATTCAATGTGCTGAGGAACAATAGGGGGTTAAAACATCCTCCCCTTTTTTCTACTTGGTATGACCCCTCCCTTTCATGCACCTGAAGAGTACTGCCAGATTGATTTGAGCAGCTGCCATTTTCTGTTTGAGACTTTTTACACTCTCATACTAACTGGTTTCCATAGTGATCAGACAGCTAGAGCTTTAAGTGGTGACTTATTGATAGCAGTAATACATGAGTGCCCCAAAGCCAATCCTAACCACTGTCACCTCCCACTAATGACATCATACCTATCCTCTCAAGTTCCATGTTGTGTGACCATTATGGCTTCACACTTATTTTAACATTCAGTAAGTGTAAAGCAAAAATAAGTTTTAAAAAAGCCACTAAATGTGTATATTTGCATTAAAATGTATATTTGCTTTATATGCTATATCAACAAATAAATGCCTCACTTATGTCATTTCTTCTAAGAACGAAATTTGTAGTATGATAAGGGAAAACAAAGACTTGAGGAAGGTTAACATAAATACGAAACATAGTTTATTATAATTGTTGCACTTAATATAATATATGTAATAAAGCTAATAAGTAGAGCATTTTCTGTTCTCAGAGAACTGAGCCCACCCGAACTTCAAGGATCTGAGGGGATCCGAGACACAGCTCGGATCTCCCCACCTGCCCCGAATCCCTATTCGGGGCAAAACCTTGAGATCCCGCTGTCGGATATTGAGGTTTACCTCGAGTGGCAACTTTCAAACTCCCATAGAATTCAATGGGCTTACCGCTGATTGGCTGAGAGGGATGTCTGTCACGGCTCTCTCTGCACTGTATTCAATCCACACTGTATCCGACCTGCACTGTAATCAACCCACACTGTATCTGACCTGCACTGTATCCAACACGCACTGTATCCAACACTATATCCAACCTGCACTGTATCCAACCCAGAATGTAACCCACACTGTATCCAACCCACACTGTATCCAACCTGCACTGTATCCAACCCACACTGTATCCTGCACTGTATCCAACACGCACTGTATCCAACACTATATCCGACTTGCACTGTATCCAACCCACAAAGTTTCCCGCATTGTATCCAACCCGCACTGTATCCAACCCACATGTATCCGACCTGCACTATAAACTGCACTGTTTCCGACCTGAACTGTAACTGATTCGCTGTACCCCACACTGTATCCGACCTGCACTGTATCCAACCCACACTGTATCCCGCACTGTATCTGACCCACACTGTATCCAACCCACACTGTATCCGACCTGCACTATAAACTACACTGTATCCCGCACTATAACCGACTCACACTGTACCCTGCACTGTATCTGACCTGCATTGTATACAACCCGCACGTATCCCGCGCTGTAACCGACTCACACTGTACCCCGCACTGTATCCGATCTGCACTGTATTCAACCCACACTGTATACCGCACTGTGGGTATGATGCAGCAGTGCACACTAGTGCACTGCTGAAAGCAGATTCCTGATGTTCAAGAATCTGTGCAGGCGCATGATCCGTTCTGCAAATGTGCAGAACGGGTATGCGATCCCGCTCGCAGACTGGCAATAGACTGGCAGTGATTGACAGTCTGCTACCATTTGTTGGCGGGGAGGGAGCAGCGATGCCCTCCGTGCCCTGAAACGGAGGCATGTCACCGCCGTTGAGGGGGAGGGAAGAAGCCAGGATTTCTGTCGGCTGATTGAGATTTACTGACTTCACCTCAACTGCGGTGGCCGGCTGCGTGACCCCATGGGTCACCTTAGCCGGCCGATGTCCAGCAAAGTATCCAATGCTGCGTTGGACAACTCGGATCGGATATGTAACGCAGCAGGAGGCGTGATGCCTCCTGCTGCATTAGCATATCAGCGCAGACGGAATAGCTAAGCTGCTTGCGAGCAGCTTAGCTATTCTGTCTGAAGCTGATCAGGCCCTGTATTTCGCCTAGAAAGGGAAAAATTACCGCGCTTAAATTAAATGCCCAGTAGGAATTAAATGATAAAAAATGTGTGCCCCATAAAACACTTAAAGAGTTATAATAAAGTTAATATTCAAGATGCCATGAAAAGAAATACAGTAAAAAACAGAATCTTTTAATAATAATAATAAAAATAATACTAAAAACAATGATTGCATATAACATGAAACAGTGTTTCTCTCTTTATATTGTTATACATAAATTAATCACAGTTCAAAACGGCTGCTAGAAGCTCTTTGGTTATAGTGTGAAACAATGGCCCTCATTCAGGAAGCGACCGCTCGTTCTGAATGAGGGCGGCCGCTTGTAATTTTAAGTGTGGCCTCCTGGTCGCTAGCTAAGCTGTGGGTTACCACCCACAGCTTTAGCGACCGACCAGGTTGATGTCTTGACCATCGCGACCATCGGGGCTTGCGACGATACCCTAAGGTTGGGTCTCGGCAACCGCAAGCCCCATGGAGCTTCCTGCTCTGATCGAGCAGGAAGCTCCCCACTGACATCACTGGGACGTCACTGCTGATGTCAGTGCGGCCACCCACAAAACGGCAGGCGTTCCGTTAGGAATGCCTCCGTTTGTGTAGCCACCCTCCCGTCCCGCCTACAAAACGGGACGAGCTGTCGATCAACATCAACAGCCGCCCCTTTTGTAGTGAGCTCCAGAGCGAGAGAATTTCTCTCTCGCTCCGGGGCTTGCGCACGCGCAGTGCGGCCGCTGCGCGCGCGCAGGGCCTTAACATCAACCCGGTTGCGAGCGCTCAGCGCTTGCGACCGGGTCTGAATGAGGCCCAATGTTTCTCTCCTTATGTTGCTATATAGACTAATCACATTTCTAAAATAGCCACTAGGAGCTTTCTGATAATATAGAACCAAAAGGTTTTATATTATTAACTTAGGGCCTGATTCAGACATGGACGCTATTTGCGTCCGCTCGCTGGCTAAAGGGGGCCGGCTATTTAAATCATGTGCTCGCACTGCGTCGCGTAAAGCCGCCCACTAAGTAAAAGCGAGCGGCCGCACTATGCGCTCGCACCTGTATAAAGACGCTCCTTTGCCACTCGCATCACACGTCATCTCCGGCAGTTGTAGGATTAATCGGGAACATCGAGAGCCATCGGAGCTGCTCGCAGCGCTTGTTGTAGCCTTTTCCCACCACAACATTGTGAGCAGTTCTGGCTAAAATACAACCCAGTCACGTGTGTAATGACGCTACTTTGCTAATTATGCACACCCATTAAACGCCGTTCTGACGGTTGGGCATGCCTGCATTCGCACATCCACACACACCCATTTTCAAGCACCTTCCCCTGTTACCACCCACAAACGGAACTATCTGTCACTCAAAATAGCGGCCCAACTGTGGGCTACGGGCAAGCACTTTCCCATCGCAATGACTGGTTCGCGCACATACACTGCGACTCATACGCATGCGCAGATTGCTAAAAATCGCTCAATGCGAGCGAGCACAGCATAGCGTCCGGGTATGAATCAGGCCCAGTGTACAGCCGCGTCCGACTGTTCATCAAAAAACAATAAATAATCCAAAACAATTTGTTTCTCCTCAAACAGTTCTCATGAATAGTATAGTCAAAAAAACTAGATATCCGGCCACCAAGTGTCTTGTTACTGAAGCTAAGAAAACTGCCAAGGATATAGAGAAAAAAAGAAAAAAGTCCACTATTGGATTATATTATATTATATATATCTGTATTCTGTTTTGAAGCGCTGAGGCTATATATCTTGACCTGTATTCAGCCTGCACTGTATTCAACCCACACTGTATACTTTACTTTATCCGACCCACACTGTATCCGACCTGCACTATAAACGGCATTGTATCCGACCCGCACTGTATCCCGCGCTGTAACCGACACACACTGTACCCTGCACTGTATTCGATCTGCACTGTGTTCAACCCACACTGTATACCACACGGTGGGCCTGATTCAGCAAGGATCACAAGTGCTAATACGCACGCAGTCAGTCGATTTTCACGATCTGTGCTTGCGTATGCATCGCAGTGCACATGCGCGAACTAGACACTACGAGCGGGAATGAGAGTGCAGTGTGTACGCAGACCCATTGCAGAGTGATTGACAGAAATTACCGTTTGGGGGTGGTGACGGGGGGTGGGGTGGTCGGGCAAACATGGGCATGTCAGTGCATTGGGACAGCGTTGCAGGGACGTGCATAAATCAATCACTGCAATATCATATGTAACCCCCCTTTTATCACTAAAGGGTCACCAGGTTACTAACACCTCTATTACTCCTAATGTACCCACCCTTAACCTCTCTCTAAGTGGTGTACCATTATTTTATCAGTGCCTCCACCCAAGTATTGGTTGTCGGTATGGGTCTACTTGGGAAAACCCATAGAATATGTATAGGACTTGCCTATGTAAGCCCAAGGATACACTCAAGTATTAATATTACTCCCTATAGTGTAGTGTGTAGAAGGGGCATGTTAGTTGAAAACAATATTATAACACAAAGACATCTGTTCCTTATACTTTTTGGATGCTTGCATCACACCTCCAGGTAAGTAAACACAATTACATATAGATATAACGTTCTTTATATTGACGAAATTCCAAGTAAATAAGAACATACATTCATCTCATTATATGACATAACAGTGTACTGTGTTGTATATTGACATACATATGTTTATCTGAACAATGCAGTAACATCATGCATAAATAATAACAATATATCAATATAGATATCCTCCTAAATACTAAGTTCTAAAAGACCGGTTGCAGTTCCTGTGGATCTCTGCTATCAGAAGCCAAAACTGAATAGTTACTTTACTGTGTGATCAAATGTCAATATACCAGTTTTCAGCTTTGTCTGAATAAGTGCAGTAAACTGTTCTCTCCCCCAACTCTTCAGTCAGTCTGGTATTAATGAGAGAGTATTAGAGATATAGTACATGAGGCTAGTAACTGCAGGTAACACGGCTGCTATTGGTGTGACTGCACAGCTTTTTCTGCATCCTGTAAGGGCACAAGTTATGGTTACTCACAGCCGATGACTGGTGCTTTCCAGGGAGATAGACAGCTTTATGACCACGTCAGCGTTTAGTGCCTGCCCCGGCAGGACACTAGTCTGCTTCACTGACAGGGGCTGTGTGCACACAGGGTCTCCAGCTGCTTGTGCAGGGATGACTGCTGATAGCCTCACCCCATCAGCTGCAGTGTCTCCCTCTCCCCCGGCTCTGTCATAGCCTGCCACCAAGCAGGCAGCCCTCCTGTTACTGGACAGTAGCCAGAACTTCCAGAGCTGCCTCCCCGCTGATGTGGCGGCTGACACCGGGACTTCCTGCGTGGCTCCTAGCCACTTCCACTCATGCTGCCTAGTCCACGTCCCACAACGCTGCCTCTCTGGCATCATCAGGTAGGCAGGGTGGGTGCCACTGTTCCACCTTCTTCCCCAGCTCCGGCTGGGCTCCATCTCCGGCTCTGCCCCCCTGCGCCCGGCAGCATATAGCCGCTCACTGGCTGCCCGGGTCACAGGAGGGCAGGCACTGGAGGGAGGGATCAGCAGACTGCCTCTCAACTGCTGCTAACCACTGTTATATCTCCTCCCTCTCACCGGATCCTATTTTCCTGACAGGAACCAATTCACTCCCATCTATATTACTCCGCCCCCTTCTGCAACTATCACCAATGTCTGTGAAATGTATATCTGCAGCATGAAGCACTAAAGTCCACTGACATCATAGATATCTTACATGCACAGGGTACATACATTTCCACATATTTACTTATATTTATATCACATCACATCTATCCCTACAGTATATATAACATTTACCTCATAAATGGCATTTTTCTGTAAATAGATGAATGAAAATATATACCTGTTTCAATTGTATATATGAATTATCTCCATAACCCTAACCAGGGTTACACATACGCAGCCTGAGGCCTCATAGCATACACTGAAATTAGCAATTCCTGAGTGAGGTTTGATCTGCCTTAACTGTGCGTATGGGTGCGATGTTACTCGTTGTTACTAATTGTTTTTGCTCTGTTGCCAAAGTATTCGTATGTGAGTAAGGGGAAGTAGGCGTCCATATGTTAGGCTGAGATCGCATTGTGAATGCAAACATTTACATATCCCCGCCAGGGCCGGATTAAGGTCTGTGGGGGCCCCTGGGCAACAAAAATGTGGGGGCCCCTATTACGTGCCCTTTATGCAGTGCACCCAGTAGTAGTGCCCCCAGGAGTGTTGCCCCTTGTGCAGTGCCCCCTATGCAATGCCCCCTGTAGTTATACCCCCAGTAGTAGTGTTCCCAATAGTAATGCCCCCTGTATAAATACCCCCAGTAGTAATACCCCTGTAGTTGTGCCCCCAGTAGTCATGCCCCCTGTGTGTGCCCAATAGTAATGCCCTCAGTAGCAATACCCCTGTAGTTGTGCCCCCTGTGGTAGTGGCACCAGTAGTAATGCCCCCTGTGGTAGTGGCACCAGTAGTAATGTCCCCCCCGAGTAATGTCCCCTGTAGTAATGTTCCACTCGAGTAAAGCCCCCCCAAGTAATGCCCCCAGTAGTAATGCCCCCCCCGAGTAATGCCCCCAGTAGTAATGTCTCCCCCGAGTAATGCCCCCAGTAGTAATGTCCCCCCCGAGTAATGTCCCCCCCAGCAGTGGAAAAGCCGCTTGCGCTAAAGAGAAAAAAAAAATCATACTTACCTTAAGTCCCGCTCCCGCTGCCTTCTGATCCGCTCGGCTGGCACTGCTCCTCTGCACTATGGGAGAGACGCATGACGTCTCTCCCATAGTTCACTGCCTAAGCCGGAAGCCGGAGCTCATGAGTGAGCTCTAGTCTCCGGCTCTGGCTACCGCTGAGGAGAGGGAGCCGGGCGCCTGCTGGTTACAATCTCAGCGGGCACCTGGTGTCTCCGTGCGGCACTGGGGTTAGGTGTCCGGAGGAGGCGGAACTGGTTCCGTCTCCTCCGGTTCACTTTAACCCCGATGGCTGGGTGTGGGGGCTCTTCAGGTGTGGGGGCCCAGGGATGATAGCCCCTGTCGCCCCCCCTTTAATCCGGCCCTGATCCCCGCTGATATTAGCAACTGCATTGTGTGCGTATAAGCAGAATAATGATCCTTGCTGAATCAGGCCCTGTATCCGGCCTGCCCTGTATTCAACCCACACTGTATCCGTACTTTATCCGACCCGCACTGTATCCAACCCCAGGGCCGTAGAGAGCCTGGCCTGGCCCGGGTAAAGGAGGGGGCATGGCCTAATTGCGGGAGGCTTTGCCACGCCCCTTGAAAAAAAAATCACTTTTTCAGTGCCGCATGCCGGTGAGGGGGGCGCTGTAAGCCCCACAGCCCAGAGTTAAGCAGGGGGGGTGCGATCAGCGTGATCGCTCCCCCCCACGGCCATAGGAGACTGCTCCGGCTGCTGCAGCAACCGTGAGCAGTCTCACACAGCAGTCCAGCAAAAGCTGTGTTCTGAGCTGTGAGGGAGGAGGGGGGCGACACCGGCCCCTCTAGCAAGCCTGGGCCCAGGTAAACTGTACCCGGTCCCCCCCTCTCGCCCATGTCCAACCCACATTGTATCCCGTACTTTATCCGACCCACACTGTATCCAACCCACAATGTATCCCGTACTGTATCCGACCAGCACTGTATCCAACCCACACTGTATCTGACCCACACTGTATCCCACACTGTGTAGGGGGCATTCATGTCTGCTGTTGCTTATTTACACATGGTTTAGGGGTTTTTTTGTTTGCTGCTTGTTAACTACGACTATTTGTTTTGAGCAATATATTCCACGCACAATTTTTAGTAAATTTCTGTGTTGTATTGTTTTCTATTGAACGTACTTGCGAGTTAGTTTGATTGGTTATTCTTGTGAGTAAAGGCCCCCATACACGGTGCGATTTGCAAATGATCCAATGCCGTTTGAAATCTCCCTTGAACTCTCTCTGGCACCTGAAGTAAATGATGTGCAGCAAAAGCTGCACAATGTTCACCTAATCTATCGTGCATGATCTAATGATTTGCATATTCATTAGATCATGTGCGATATGACACAGATGCAGGCTCGGATCTGGGAGATCCATGCTACGTGCATCTGTGTCAATAAACACAGATGCACGGACGGGATGAGAGTGACCCGTCTGTGCTGCTGCTGTGTATTTCAATGACACAGATATACGCACGGACCAGGGAGGTCCGTGCTACTTGCATCTGTGTCATTGACACAGAAGCATGGACGGGATCAGTTACTTCCTTCTGTGCAGCCGTGGTTAAAAAAAAGAAAAGATTCCTGTGTAAAAGAAAAAAAAGAAAAAAACAGCATGTCCCCCCCCCCCCAAAGAGCTACCATCCCCAAGCTTTTAGTGACCCAGTGCTGGTTGTGTAAAATACAGGGGACAAATGACATAGGGGTCCTCTGTATTCAAGGACAGCCAGCACCAGGCTAGTCAGAACCAGCCCTGGTTGCCAAAATACGGGGGTCAAATGACGTAGGGGTCCCCCGTATTTTGTGCAACCAGCACTGGGCTCTGATCCGGTCATGGTTCTGGAAATTCAGGGGGAAAAAATGGGTAGGGTCCGCCTGTATTATCCAGAACAAGCATGACTGTAAAAGAAAAAAAAGAAAAAAACAGCATGTCCCCCCCCCAAAGAGCAACCATCCCCAAGCTTTTAGTGACCCAGTGCTGGTTGTGTAAAATACGGGGGACAAATGACATAGGGGCCCTCTGTATTCAAGAACAGCCAGCACCAGGCTAGTCAGAACCAGCCCTGGTTGCCAAAATACGGGGGTCAAATGACGTAGGGGTCCCCCGTATTTTGTGCAACCAGCACTGGGCTCTGATCCGGTCATGGTTCTGGAAATTCAGGGGGAAAAAAAGGGTAGGGTCCCCCTGTATTATCCAGAACAAGCAAGACTTTTTCTAGCAAGGGGCTAATGCCACAACCAGGGGAGCCCTTTCACCAGGTCCCCCTGCTGAGGCATTAACCCTGACCGCTAGTCAGCCCAGGCCAGGGATCCCTGGGGAGCTGGGGACCCCCCCACTAAAGGGGCCCCCCTCTCCAGGGCACCCCAGGCCCAGGTTGATAGCTAGGGGCTATCCCCGGCACCCCTGGGGCGGTGGGTGCCGGGTTAATAGTGTAGTGTAGTGCATTTGATAAAAGTAAAAATATTGGGCCTGATTCAGACCCACTCGCGAGCGGCTGTCCGCTCGCAAGTGGGTCGATGTTATGCACTGAGCATGCGCACGACGGAGGGAGCTCCGTCGTGCGCATGCGCCAGACGCGACGAGCGAAGGAAAGTCCTTCGCTCGTTGTGTCCGATCAAAGGGGGCGTGCTGTCAATGTTGATTGACAGCATGCCCCCTTTGGTGGGCGTGCCGGGGGCGTGCCTCCCTGACGGGGGCGTTCCCACGGGAACGCCTCCCGTCAGAAGCCGGCCCACTGACATCACTAGTGATGTCAGTGGGAGTGATTTTGGCTCAGATAGAGCCAAAATCACTCCGGAGCTTGCGGTTGAAAACCTCAACCGCAGGCTCCGGCTCGCAATTTCGATGGTCGCGATGGTCTCGACCATCGCGGCCATCAAAAAGCACGCTCGTATAGCCTGTGGGTGGTGACCCACAGCTATACGAGCGTCCAGGAGGACGCTCCATGAAAATGGAGCCCGGCCCTCATTCAGAGCGTGCGCTCTGCTCAGAGCGTACGGCTCTGAATGAGGGCCATTGTCTTTTGCTGTGGAACTACAGGTCCCAGCGAGCCTCCCCGCATGCTGGTACTTGGGGAACCACAAGTACCAGCATGTGGGACATTACGGGCCCGCTGGTACCTGTAGTTCCACCATAAAAGCAATATTAAAAAAACTACAGAACACACACACCGTAGGAAGTAAAATTTATTAAAACATACATGAACACACACATGAGACACACTATCTCACATACTCACCTATGTATCCCAGAAGCCCATCGGTCCCCTTCTCCAGTAGAATATCCATAGGGTACTTGTAAAAAAAATATCCATACTCACCATCTCCTATGCGAAGTTCGGGTCCACTCCATGTAGGCAATCCATAGGGCCTTGGCAAAATGTGCAAGATAGGTCGATATCTTCCTGCAGTTTCACTTGATCAGCGACGACGATGTACGACGGCGGGGGCACGCATCGCATCGTTATCATGCCCATACACAGCACTTTTTACACGATTGGTCATTCCAGTCGATCAAAAATGGCCAAATTGTGTAAAATAAATCGCACCGTGTATGGGGGCCTTTAGTTTGATTGGTTATTGCTATTACATTACTAATTTGCAAAACATTTATAAACAGAAATAACTGCCGTGTATTTGTGCCGCTGCTCTGTTGGTTGCTTAGTTTAGCCAGCCAGCCTTTGGCCTATTTTAGTGAACAATATTGTAAGCTGTGAGGTGGTCAAAATTGACTGGAAATTAATGTTATTGAGGTTAATAATGCTGTAGAAAATGATGTGATTTTAGCAGTTTTTAGCAATTAAAAAAAAAAAAAATACAGGTCCAAAACCAAATGACATGAGGGGGTTGTGTTGCAAAACCAGAACCAAAACATGAAAGTTAATCCAGATCCAAAACCAAAACTCGGGGGTCGACACACATCTCTACATAAGAAACGTGGCTTTCTTTGGATCTGCAAGAATTGACAATAGTAAAACTAAGGAATATTACTAAAATGACCTTTTGAGTCCCAGCCAACAGTTCCTGGCTTAGGGTCTTTTCAAAATGCAGTCTTGGTGGAAGAAAGGCATCCTCCATCAGCCATCACTTCATACTTGCCAACTCTCTCTCACTGTCAGGGAGACTCCCTGACACAGCAACAATCTCCCTGAAGAGTCTAGCAATCTCCCTGATTGCACCTTACCCCATTATGAAGCTGTTATATATTTTTTTTAAAAACAGAAATATATACATTCAATTGGGATCATTAGTATAAGTCCATTTTATGACACGCCTCTCAGATGTAGCAGTACTCGTGCACTTTACAGCGCGCTCATAGGTGTCGGTTTTTACAATCTCCCTGAAATGCTTTTTCAAAAGTAGGCAGGTATGCATTATATGCATGCATCCAATATCCTCACTAAACACTTAGCGCCTGATTCAAAGATGGATGGAATTGCAGAACCGCACACAAGCCGGCTGTGCAATTCCGTCCATTTAAAATGCAAATGTAGAAGGAGGTGTCAGACACCTCCTTGCTGCATCTGCGTGCTTCCAGCACTGCGACCGAGGTCACAGCCTGGGGTCACCATCGGAACAATCGCGACCATCTTTCGCGATTGATGTCCCTCTGGCCAGGCTGCGTTAGCAGAAGCTTACCGCAGCCTGACCGGGTCCTGGCAGCTTGCGAGGCCAGGAAGTCTGCGTGCACCCATGCAGACCCAGGCCTCGTCCCTCCTGGAAAACGGGGGCAACGTGCCCCCATTTTGGGGAATGCTGCCATGGAGCGCCCCTGCTCCACCTCCCAAATGCCGCAGCCTGTCAATCAAGCTGCGACTGGGAGACACTGCGAGCGAACTCTTAGACGAAGTGTTGCAAATGCACAGTACACCTCCTGTGCATGTGCAGTCCTCCCACCATGAGATGTGGTTAGCGTACATTTCTGAATAAGGCCCTTAGTGGAGAATCTATTAGCTGCAAGGTTTTGTAGTAGCCTCGGGATATGCTGCTGCATAGTGCTTTGGTTAATATTGTAATTTTAACCAAAGACCTCCCATCATTGGTCCATATGTAATAGCCTGTAAGTTGTAAGAACCGGCATGATTCTGTCAACTTAGCCTGTAGATTTAAAGCGGTAATAAGTTACAAGACATAACCAGGTGGGATTTGCTTTTTAAATTATTGCCGCTTTTAAATTTAGAGGCTAAATTGATGGAATGACAGTGGTTCCTGCAACTCACAGGTTATTACATACTAGCCATTGTCTGTCTCTAATCTCCTTCCACTACACTAAAAATACAACTACACTGCTGAGTGGGACATACTTCTCAATATTCACAGTAGTGAGGACAAAGGTCCTGAATGTTGGGAAGGTCTCCCCATACATAACATATCAGGTCTGTCCTGACCCAACTCTCTGTTAGTTATGATAGAGAAACTAAAACCAATAAACACTACCCCATGTTAGGACAGGCATTACCGTGTTGTGCTGGAGATTACAGTATGTAGGTTGAACTTTAAACCTAGTATATTTAATGGAAATGATCTGTCTGAAAGTGAACATATAACTATACCCTATGCATATTTTTGAATAAAGCATATTTTTGAAAAATGTAGTCAACCAGTTTAAACTATCTGCTATTCTTTGTTGGCCCATAGGGGGCCGGCGCAGCGAATGGGTCCGGAACTGGTCTGTCTGGAACTATTTTCGGGACTACTTTCCTATACAGGTATAGTCTAGCAAACAAAAAGTGTGAATGGACAGATCAATAGCAAAAAACACTTGAAAACATTCATGAAGTCTCAAAATTGTGGGTGTATACTGGGGTGGTGGTCTGCAAACGGAGGCGGTCTTCAGCGTTTTCAGGCGTTTTAGGGGAGTGCATAAATTATCTGCTTCGTACGACCATGAATTGCGGATGCATGACAACGTCACTCTACGAACAGGATGATCGTCCAGGCTAAGGTAGGCAAGAAGCGTCCGTAAGCCACAACAGTATAATCGTTAATCCGATGTTACATGTGATGTTTCTAATTAGAACCACACAAACCAAGCAGCTAAGATTGGTGCATTGTAACTATTAACACTGCTAATTACCTTGTAACTGATTTCACTTGCGTGTGCATTAGGGAATTCATAACACAAATGTTTATTTGTGCTTTTTAAACTTATTTTGTTCGGACATTTTTTAAAACATCTAGCATTGTGTTTTGCGTAGCAGCCTTTTCAGATACAATACTTTTTAAACCATGTATACATTGATATAGTTAAATATAGACATTTTCTTTTTAAATTTTTTTATTTTTAGGAAATTAGCCTTTCATCACAATTTAACTTACAATTGTTAGGGCAAAATTTGCATATAAATAAAAATAACAAAAAAAAAACCCTCAATTCTAAAAATAAATTAATAAAAACAAAAAAAGAGCTTGAGACATTGGTGACAAGTAATATGGGGACTGGACAAGAGGTGAGGGGGGAGATATCCAGGGCTACTTTCGTCATTTGGGCCGGCTCGGAGGAAGAGGTAAGCTACGGACAGCCGACTGGCGTGTAACACGCCGACTGGCCTGGCCAGAAGTAGATGGGATTTCCTCAGGCCTAGGCATAGGGCTCTCCATACTTGCGGGGGTGGCTGTTGGGCTGCCAGAGGTGGTGGTCCTGGGAGGAAGGGAGTCTTGCTCCATCATGGCAGGTGGGTTTGCCTGCTCCTGGGTATTGGGCCAATGTTCTATGGCCCCAGCAATGGTCTCCAGGGCCACCGCCACCCTCACCAGAGAGGTCTCCTTCCTCAGAAGAACATATCTGTTCTCCTGAGTTTGGGAGACCAACCTGGTGAGGAGAGGCACTGCTCGGTCCGATGGTTGCCCTGGAGTAGACTCCACAGGGTCCCCAGATGGAGTACTTGGATCCTCCCCTGCAGAGTCTCCATCTGTGCTGGACCCAGACCTGACCTCAGGAGCAGGCACTACCTCCTCTGAGTCTGGAAATAAACAAAAAAAAACATTAGTATTTAGGGGTAGTGGATGGCACTCACATAGCACTTCAGCCCCCTGCATGCAGGGAACAAATATATAGGAACCGTAAACATTTCCATTCGCTAAATGTAATGGTGCTATGTGATGCCTCCCTCCAGATCCTCTCCCTGAATGCCAAATTTCCAGGCTGCAGCCATGATGTGTATGTGATCCAGCATTCAGGGATTTGGCCAAAATGAAGCACACTGCAAGCTGGTGACGCGTGGCTTCTTGGTAAGTATAAATCCAGGATGTAGCTATAGTAATAGTGTACACATGTTTTCATGGTCAATTTATGTATCTGTTGGTGTCCCATTTCCATCAGGTGACAGTGGATATCCTTGCACGCCCTGGCTGCTGACTCCTTATTTGACTTCCACACCAGGGCCACAAACTCAATATAATGCCACGTTTACTGTCACCAGGTAGGTGGTGGAGCACTGTATCGGCCTTTTAAAGGGCCGGTTCCGGTGTCTCCATCACTCTGGTGGTGCACTCATGTACTCGCCGGATATGGTTTCTCGCATTGTGGTCCTGTGTGGGATTTTACACAACATTGCAATAAGGAGTCGAGTACCCATGCAGCCAGAGGATGCCTTGCCAGAGGATGGCCCCCCGGAGGAAGGTGTTGTGATGCTGTCGGGGGGGGCCAGACGCGATTCTGTTGTTTCAAGATGTTTTAGGTAATAATTTTTACATTTATTTAGAATTTTATACTTAGAGCAAATGTATTTTAAGGTGTACCTAATTTTTGATTTATTTTTTCTTCCACAAAAATCACAACACTTTCCAAAACTGCAAAACTAATGGAACCCATTGGCAATACCCTGTACTGTTTTTGGACAACTAACAAAATTTGCCCGGATATACCAGAACATGTTTAGTTAATCTGCTTTTTATTTGATTGATTTGTCTGTTAAACAAGAAATATTATGTTTGTTTTTGCCTATTGTTGTTTATGTCTGACTAAGCAAGATATTTTAATTTTGAAAACCCTGAGGTCATTTTTTATGTGTGCTCTGTGATGAAATGCTTTTTACGATTAAAAGCATGTTGGCAACATGTTTGTTATTTAATAAATGTTTTTCCCAAAAAAAAAGGTTTGGTGTAAATGTTTTTGGAAAGCCATTTTGAGATGGATAATGTAGGGCAACCCCAAAACAAAAAAAAAATAAATTACTGCAAATGTTCTTAAATTACACAATTTAATTTTTTATAAAAAAGAGGACAAATGTTTTTCAAACAAAAACTTTACTAGAATAAGCTACATTTTAAAATGTACAAAGAGGAAAAAAAAGACTAAAACCGCTCAAGCCTCCCCACAATCCGCTGTAGGCAGCAGTAGGCCTCCAACAAATGTCCACTTGTTCGCGTGAGTGCCTCACGAATTTCCACCATGATGTTGGTTAGATCTGTGGACAGAAAAATGTATTTGTAGGTTAAAAACATCTAAAAAATGTCCAACATTTGAACATTAAACATTATTCAATGTCCCAAAAAGTGGGAAAACACAATTATGTTAGGGTGTGTTTGAAAGATTCCTCCACACAACATTATTAATATGTATAAACTTTTATGGTGTAAAAACAATTGGAAACCCTAACTATGTGGCATAACCAAAAAACCCCTAGGATGTTTAAAAAACAACTGGGAGGTGTATTCTTAAGTCATGATGGCCATATCCTTAAAACACAATGCACGTATTCACTTCTAGAATGTTCTTGATAATCCAAAAATACAATGTGTTTGTTTGCTATGGCAAACATCACTTTTCCTAATGAAGTTACATCTTAGTACATTTTAAACACAGTGTACACAACATTAACAAGGTTAGTCTGGTTCCTATCACCTTCCCAAGTTCTGTGACATGTCTTATTTAAATCTAAAATACTAATCCAAATGTAATCAATTTTTACACCAAATAAAAAGCATTTTGGAAACCCCAAAAGGCATACATTTTTGGGCTCCCCCCCCAAAAAAGGGCACAGGCACAAAACATAAGCACAAAATATTGAATAACAGCATTACTGCGCAATGATTATGACACACATACTGTAAAAAAGAAAACAAACACACAGGCCAAAAATGTTAAAAAAAACATGGCTAACAACAACACTCCAAAAAAACCCCAAAAATACGATTAAAAAAAACATACCATCAGAGCGTTGCAACAAACCACCCGATGGAGATGGTGCGGGAGATGGTGCTGGAGATGGGGAGTAAGTTGGAGTTGGGGGAATGGTGGGAGTGGAAATGGAAATCAAAGGGAGGGGATATTTGTGTTGTGGACTCGGGCACGGGAGTGGAGATTTGGGATGAGTGGGCAGGGGAGGGAGGAATAATAGGGGAATTTTGGAAGAGGGAGGGAGGGTTACTGGGAGAGTATGGTGGTGGGGAGGGAGGGCTGGGTTGAGCGGATGGGGAAGGTGAGGGGGAGGGCTGCAGGTTGGGACCTGCATTGCGTCCAAATCTGCGGGCCCTTCTCTGTCTCTGCTGTGTTTCTAAAATTTTAAGATATTAAATAAATCTAAGTTTAGTTTTCACGTTCGGCTACACAGTACAAGTACACTTTACACATTCAGGACAATAGGGACAACATACAGGAGGGTTTGTTTACATTTAATAAAAGAATTGGATAAGGAACAGACATTATTAAAAGTCCACTAATTATAACATTTATACAAACGCATACTTACGTCTGCGAAATCGCGCCCGCAAATTTCGCAAAAGGACTGGCGACCGGCGGCGCAAATCCGACCACTGCCTCTCTAATTGTGCTATATTGTGCCTATATCCCGCACTGCGAAGGGCTCGCCTCACCTCCGCATAGGCCGCCCGCTTTATGCGGTTGTAAATTGGAGGCTGGGCGTTCGTAATCCGCCTGTCCATAATATTAATGAGAATCATCAATTCCCGATGGGTAAAGGCCGCGGCTCTCATGATGGCAATGGCCGATTTTACAGAAAACATGAAATATACATGCGGTAAAAGAAAGATGATTGGCTAAAATATTTACTCAGTTTCCTAAAAAAAAAAAACACTATTGGCCAATCCATTAATCATGTGACCCGAAAAATAAGGTTAGATTTGATTGGATAAAACACGCAGTGTGCAATTGCAAACATATGAGTGCAAATGATCCTAACGCAAAATGCACATGCATTTTTAAAGTTAACACAATTAGCAACAGTACATTCACAGATACTAAACATTACTTTGTTTTGGAAATTTTCATAAAAAACGAGAACGGAGAAAACACCCACAAAAAAAACATTAAAGTTTATTGACACATGGAAAAAAAAATGAATAAAAAGAACAGCAATTAATTAGATAACTGACAACAAGCTAATAACAAGCTGATCGATAGTCCATGTAAACATGACATGTGACCATCAATACAACACATACGGCCGCAAACATCAGAACATAATTAGCATACTGCGACTGACAGCGTCTGACTACGACTGTCTCGTTCGTTCGATCAGATCAGTCGGTAGCTAGAGGAGGTGCAGTGCTAACGAATGGGCGTCACTTTGTTTATGATCGACCAGCCGTACGATCGGATTTTGCGGTCGTAGCCCGTACGACCGTGCGGCCGCTACGACCGACTCTGAATGAAGTCCAAAGTCTTTATAAATGGCTAAAATCAGAGAAAGTAAATGCGTTGGGGCCCCACCAAATCCATAACCAGCCCCAAGACTCTGAGCCTAGACTGGTATTAAAAAATGGGGGGAGTGAGTTTTTTACCCTATTTTCCAATATCCAGCCCTAGGCTTAACCCTTCGGAGGGGTTGACACTATAGCAGAAGGCACACAGTGTGGAGTCCACTGCCATAAGTGCAACCAGCCCCAAACTGGTCAGCCAAGGGCTGGAATACCTAGAAGGTAAGCTCCTCCCAAAATAAGAGGGGTCCCCCCCACACCAACCCTTTCCCCCCTAATTTCCAATAACACTTTAAGCTCATTAACCCAGTCTGATTATAAATTTGGAGGATGAACACCCACACATTTTATTTTCTATGTTTAACCATTTATAAACATCTTAAGCAAATGAGCTCTGCACAGATCTTAGTGATCTGTGCAGGGTTTCCACACTACACCAGATTGATGGCGGGATTGCTGTTGGATCTGCTGCGGGATAGAGGCTTGAAAGCAGATTTTAAATGACCGTCAAATCCAATCCATAGTAAATGATGGTTAATAAGACTGCAAGCAGTCAGTTTCAATCCGACAGCAGACCCGATCTTTAGTAAATCTACTTCTAAATGTCTCCTATTAGCTGTGTTGAATGAGATCCACAAAATAAAACCCCCATTCTTTTTTCAACTCTGTATTACTTTAGTCCTTTTGCATTGGTTGGATATGGGATCCCGGCGGTCTGGATGTTGCTTGTCAGAATACCGACAGCGGCATCCCGACAGTCAGAATCCCGACTCCTCTAGGTAAGTAAGCTAACACTAACCCTCACCCCTAACCCTCCCTCCCCGGTGCCTAACCCTAACCTCCCCCTCCCCGGTGCCTAACCCTAACCCTCTCCCTGTAGTGCCTAACCCTAACCTCCCACCTTAGTGCCTATCCCTAACTTTCCCCCTTAGTGCCAAACCCTAACCTCCCCCTCCCAGGTGCCAAACCCTAACCTTCCACCCTTAGTGCCTAAACCTAATCCTCCCCCTAACCCCTGATACTTACCTTCAGGATGCCGGCGGTCGGTATTCCGGCGCTGGTATTTCGTCCGTCGGCATCCCGCAAGCCGCGATGCTGACTGCATCCTCTTTTGCACTCCGCCAGTCTGTATCCCTACTGGAGATCTGGAGTTCAACAAATCCTCACAAATTAAAAACTACCTCGGATCCACATTAGAACATAAAAAAAAGGCACAATGTGGCTATATTACCAGCAGGGCACAACCTAGATTCTTACATCAGATTCCCAGAAATAATAGAGGAATATTCTGTTTATGTTGCATTGTTGCATTTGTTTACTTTAACCTCCCCAAAGCATAATAAAGTTATTGTTCTAAATTCTTAATTTTAATAATTGTACATAATATCAAAAATTGTCCAACATCCCATAAGTCTAATGGGATTTTGTGGCTGATTGTAACATATTTTGTTGTCTTTGTATCATTGACTATGTACTTTCATAATTAACGCAACATTTTGCTTCCTCCTCGCAGCTCGTGAAGACTCACAACCTACCTCCAGGGCGTAATTACATTATTGGCTCACATCCCCATGGTATCCTGTGTATTGGGGCATTTTGTAATTTTGTAACAGAATCCACAGGTTTCTCCCAAAAATTCCCTGGAATTCGGCCTCATTTGACCACACTTACAGGAAACTTTCGGTTACCCATACTGCGAGAGTACATGATGAGCGGAGGTAGGTTGATTGCAGTATATAACTGAGACATAGAGGGTATTGGATGTGGAAACATAATTAGATTAAAATGCATGCTCATCTAACACGTCAACACACATTATATCAATTTATAAAGGACTTAACATAGAAACATAGAATTTGATAGCAGATAAGAACCACTCGGCCTATCTAGTCTGTCCTTATTATAGTGCTCATTCTAATTTGCAGACAGCAATGTAGGAACCTGTGTTGATTAAAATCACCTAAGAGCAGTTGGATGGGGTGCTAATACCAAACAGAAGGAGTCTCAACCTTCACGTGTACATTATATAAACAAATATAGAGGAAAGGGGGGACTTGGTCTGCACACCCTAATTTTAAACATAATAAGATGTGCTACCATGTTGAGACTTACTATAATAGCAATGTATAGAATGTATTAGATCTAGATATTTGAAATAATGTTGTGTGGAAGCTGATTATTAAATCATTATTCTTTCTCATCTATTAAGAAACACTACAGTGAGCATTTTTAAACCTAAAATGGCTGTCAGCAGACAGCATTAGATATCTACCCAAAATGTATTTACACTTTAGCTATCCACTGACAAATTCTTCAACGTGTTCCACAGTCCCAATGTTCCACTGATTACAAAACAGCATTTCTCTGTGGGTTAGGATATGACCTGTGGAAAATAGGGCTGTGGCCAAGTTTATTCTGATTTTTGAATCAGATATGTGAGACTGTACTCACATAATGCTCTTACACAGTTACTTAACAAATCTATCATTCATAATTGAATCCTCTAAATATGAAGGTGGTTCATTAAAGGTAGCAAGACCTCTCATTACGTAAATCTTTTCAACTCGTACATATACATATAATCAATAGTATGGCCTTGGTAAAGATTATTTTCCACATAGACCCATACTTGTCTAAGCATGTCCAAGGCATCTATCCTGGCATAGGAAAAAGCAGTGTCAAGCGCCTGAAGCCAGGACATGACAGCTCGCACTCCATTCAGGTGCTTCTCCAATGGTCCAAAGAAATGGAAGTCACTAAGGTGCCAGGTCAGGACTGTAGGGAGGATGGTCCAGTACCTCCCAATGGTAGCACCGTAACCACTCATGCGTGCAGTTGTCTGAGTGTGGCCTGGCGTAATCGTGCAGCAATGCCTGTTCACAGCAACCCAGGTCGTTTTCGACGAATTGCCCTCAACAACTGACTCAATGTGTCACAATAGTGGACAGCATTCACGAGATTTCCCTTGGTGAGGAAATCAACAAGAAACATGCCTCTGTGGTCCCAAAACATGGTAGCCATTAGCTTCTTTGCTGATAGAGTTGTTTTGAATTTCTTTGAAGGTAGGCGATGCGTGTTTCCGTGTTATGGATGCTTGCTTCATCTCCGGTGTCACATAATGCACCCATGTTTCATCGCCTGTAATAATACACTGCAGGAACTGCACTCCCTCCTTACGGTACCGCGTCAAGTGCACGACAGACAATCCCATCCTATTGGTTTTGTGAACTTCTTTGAGTTGCTTTAATACCCAGTGGAACACATTTTCCTGTACCCCAGTTACTCATGAACAATGTTGTGCACAGTACCCACTGAGATGTTCAGTTCGTCAGCAATATCACTAACTCAAATGTGTCTGTCCTTTGGAATCAGACTGGACGTGCTAGGCCGGCCAGATCACTGCTCATCTTGAATGTCTATCCTGCCATTATCAAAGCCAGTGCCCAAACCCAAACCTGTTTCCATGACATGACGTTATCACCATACACCTCGACATGTTGGCGGTGAATTACAGCTGCTGTTGTGCCCTTTAGGCGCAGAAATCTGATAACACTACACACCCATGTTTCCGCCTGCCCCGCTACATTACTATTGATGTTGGGACAGTATGACTGATATGATGCGCAGTCTAATGGCCACGAGGGGAATCAGTGTTCTACCTACTCTGGCCTGACGGAACAAAATTAAAATGCAATAGACAACATTACACACGTGACAGTTCTTTTTACCTAACTTATTGTACCACCCTCGTAGCTGAATTGTAACACCTGTGCTAGTCACAGCACCATAATCCTATTTTGTTTGCAAACATTATACGCTATACTTTCTGCCTCACTGTCCTTTAACAGGACTGTGTCCGGTGAACCGAAAATCTATTGGATATGTTCTATCACAGAAAGGCAGAGGTAATGCCGTAGTTATTGTAGTAGGTGGAGCTGCTGAGTCATTGTCCTGCCAGCCTGGAGTCACAACTCTGATCCTAAGTACCAGACGAGGGTTTGTACGATTGGCACTGGAGCATGGGTCAGTATTACACTACACCAGTGATTAATAAATAGTGTTTAACCAGAGTTACATTGCGCTCTATGTACATCAGTGCTCCACAATGCTCTATATTAGGGGCACTATGTCACCTTATGTAATATTTGTTCTAAACTTGTTATATTACTTTACACACAATTTGTTCTAAACTTGATTGATATACATAAAATGATGGTCATTGGTGCATGGAGGAGGGGGGCAGCTGTGTACATGGTGCATGGTATTGCTTATTCTCATTAGTATGTGTGTGTACCATATCTCAACTCCAACTCCTCAATTGGGGATGCCCCATTGCAGACGGCTGCACAAAACAACTAGTGGGGAGAGAAATGAGTGGAAATGCAACACTCTGTCCTCACTATTTGCTTTATTGGAAAACATACATTTTGTCGACAGTAAATATGTCGGTGGGAGAATGCAGATGAAATAATGCTGATGCAGCTGTAATGTTAGCTAAAGCATTTTAATTGTAATAGTATTATAACTTTAAACAAGATCGTAAAGCATTCTCCCCCAAAAAATTCCAGCCAAGGGCCATCCCCAGGGCATCACACGAAAAAGGGAAAAAGGTGATAGTGAAGTGTAAAGGATAGATGTGTAAGGATAAATCAATAAGTGTTAATGAAATGTGAAAGAATTAAAATGACATAAATAATATACAAACAATTAGAGAAGTGATAAAAATATTCTATGTGAATTAAGTGGTGATGCCATGAGAAAGGTCCAGCCAGAACAACCCCGGGGGCCCCACTCCCAAACGCTCCCCCCAAAATAATTATTGCTACATAATGGTAGCAACCACTCTGGGTCATATAATTAATTCACATATCACCTTTTTCACTTTTTCGTGTGATGCCCTGGGGATGGCCCTTGGCTGGAATTTTTTTGGGGTGCCTTGTTTCTTGGACATGAACCCCTTAATGTTAGGGATGCCAGTATAGAGGAGCCTTGACGATTGGCCTGGCGCTTATTCATATATTTGCAAATGTATGTAACTAATACCTCTGAATCTCTATTATCATGTAGGATTTAAGTATTGTTTTTGCTGCTGTGTGCTGGGGGGCAAATCTCTTTTTTCTGTTTTTTGGTGCAGCAAAGAGACAGAGGGGTGTGTGCTGGAGAGACAAAAGATGATGTGCTTAAGAGACACAGTGGGCATGGGACTGAGAGACACTGGGAGTGAGGCTGAAAGACATGGAAAGATGATCCGATGGCTGGAGATGGAAAGTCTCACGTGGAGATGAGACAGGAGAGACATGGGGGTAGTACAGAAGATACAGAGATGGCAGAAGAGACATAGAGGGGATGATGGTGGAGAGATACAAAGGGAATGGGGCTGGAGAGACACAGAGGGGATGAGGCTGGAGAGACACAAAGAGGATGGGGCTGGAGAGATACAGGAGAGGATGAGGCTGAGAGACACGGGGGGTTAAGCTAAGATACACAGACAAGCACATGTGCATTAGAACCCCCAGGTCATAAACCCAATATCTGCTGCAGACCATTTTAGTACATATGGCGATCCATATGTATTGCGGTAAACCTCCTCCCACCCCCAGTCTCATAAAAAAATAACAATCATCTTAATTAACCAAATTAAAGAGGTTACCCCCTTATTTGTTACCTACCATAATCTATACCCCCTTGCCCCCTTTTCTGAAACTTACCTGCTGTAGATCATGTCTATCTCTCTCCTGTTGCAGTCACTGTGATCAGAAAGCAGGCAGGGTCATCAAGCAGCAGCCTGTCAGGAAGGTCCCACGAAGGCTGCTGCTGTCAGTGAGGAGGAGGCATGGTCATGCAGAGACAGGGGCTGTGCAGTCTATTGTAGATCACAACCCCTGGGAGGAAATAACTGTAGTCTGGCCTGCACTGACTCCCTGCTCTCCAGGATCACATCTGCTGGGGAAGCTGCAGCTCCAGCTCCCCTGCTGGCAGCAGTGACATGCGGCGAGGTCAATGGCTGGGAAGGCACACATGGAGATGGGTCTGAGTGCTGGGAGCCTGTCTCACCCTCTTCTCATTGTAACTCTCCCCTCACTAAACTAATCTTCAGTGTACATTGATTCTCCTACCTGCATCACTGTGTCTTCTCTTGCTGCTGCTGACTGAGATCCGATCTCTAAACACTGCAGTGGACTTCCTGGTCACATCATGACACATCCAAGGTGTCCATTAGTGCTCAAGGTACACCCCTCCATACTCAGAGGCATGCCGCTATTAGCTCTTTTTCTGTGCAGCTTACTGCTCATGGTTTGGCCCCGCCCCAGCTCTACAAGCAATGTCTGACTATACAGAAGTGAGGCTGAGCTGTTACTGCCTCATCTCTTGTCTCTCTGCAGTCCCAACTCCACAAAGCTGGTTAGTGTTAACTCTAAAAGTGATTACAGTAAACAAAAAAGATGTTTACATTATAAATATCTTCTTTGTATTATTGTAATAATTATTTTATCAAATCTCAGGAGTATGAGAGTGGAGGCTCTGCCTCCCCAGCCTACCCTGACTGCATGTCCCTGGCTGGCAGTCTCCTCCATCTTTCACCAGTTGATCAATCCCCCCAGCTGTGCTCCTGGCTGGAGGATATTTTAAGTTAATCAGAAGCTATTAGAAGGTGCTTTTGATAACCCCCACCCCTGCTTATTGTTGCACTATCCTTCAAACACCAACAAGGAATATGCCTCCCAAAAGGTGTATCTAAGATTGTGTAATTGTGTAACTGTGCTAATTTTGTGAAGTGAACATGTCATCGCATCTGCTTATGCTTTCCTGCCACTCTCCACTCCTTTTCTGCATCTCTAGCGGGGCTGTAACTAAGGTTGTGTGAGCAGTAGCATCAATCAGGGCCCTGGGGGCGACATCATCACTGCCCCTGTCTATATGTGGCTTGTAGGGTTCCTGGAATGGCACCCTGCAGCCAGTAGCACTTCTGCAGAGCTGCCTAGAGCATAGAGAAGTATTCTACTTCCTAGTGCTGGTGGCCCCACGCCTATGTGTGATGTCATGTCACGGGTTCGGGACCAGCAGATGTCAACATAGAGCTCCGGTCCAGCCCTGCACGCTAGACAGAAGTCAACATTTTGTATATACGTGCACTATTTTGGTGTGCAGCTGAAGTATGGAATGCAAGTCTCGTGTAAAAAATGTATGCATGTCCACCTTTAAATGAGCCCCAGAGTTGGCAGGGGCATAATGATGCAAATAACCTACTTGACAGCTTTGATCTGCTCACTTGATGACATAAATGGTGACACTAGGTTGAAAAGGAGGAAAGTATGTTTTTAGACAGTAATAAAATCTAATGGGTGTCCTCTCCAGCAACATAACTATAGCAATAAGCAACTCATACACCATCTACATCAGGGGTGGGGAACCTTTTTTCTGCCAGGGGCCATTTGGATATTTAAAACATCAGTCGGAGGCTAAACCGGCCGATGTGCCGGCGACTCGACTGTGGTGACAGCGTAAGGGACACGCATACACACAGGATGAAGGGTGCCCCCCTAAATGCCCAACAGTCTGTTACAAGATGTGCTAATGGGTGACTGCAGGCAGCTCTGGTATGTCACACAAACCGTACAGTAATAGTGTGTACTGACTCATTGAAGCAGCCTACTTCCTACTATCGCACGCACACACGCAGAGATTACTCAACCCCGTCACTTTCTCTCCTGAGGACCCATTTATCAAAGGGAATTTGAGGTAAATTCCCCGAAAACACCTGTTTTCAGGGGTTTACCTCAAATACTAAGTATCTCCTGGATGTATGAAGGAGGGACCGCAGCAGGTATCGGAGATACCTGCTGCGATCCCTCCATTGCCGCTGGCAGCCGCCTCCCCCATAGGTTTCTATGGGGGATGCGATGCTGCCAAATGTATCAATATCGGGAATGCAAAGCATTCCCGATATTGGCAACAGCAGCTAACGCCATCTGAAGATAGCGTTAGCTACTGTAACCTATGGGGACTTACCGCATGTCAGCCGGCGGAGGGATCTCCGAGATCCCTCCACCGGAAGTGGGTGCCGCTAATGTGCAGTCCGTGGGACTGCGCATGCGCAGCAGCCTGCGGCCACATCGCCTTTCGGAGCCCGTCACCCTGCATGTGCCGGATCATACATTCGGCCGCTATGATCGCATTTTGCAATGCGATCATGGGCGGTACTGCATGCCCTGATCGCATTGCAAAATGCGATCATTAATAAATGGGCCCATTGGTCTGGCTGTGGTCCATGCTGCTCTGCCTGCCGCTGCTCATGGTGCCGGTGTGCCCTGATTGGAGACAGCTTTGGCCGGTGCCTCCCCGATCCAGCCAGCCAGACTGTGGCAACAGCCGAGGCTGGCCTGGGAACCTGCAACCTCAAAGGCTGTGGGTGACTGCCTTTCCGGTGCGAGAGTATGGCAATAAATCCACACGAGACTATCACCATGGCTCCCCTCCAGCGGCCCTGCCCGAACCACCCCGCAGGTTCCTATGCCTGCCACTGAGTGGGACACCCACTGCGCTTTCTCTGCTACCGCTGAAGGGGACGCCCGCTGCGCTGCCTCTGCTGCCGCTGAAGGGGATGCCCGCTGCCGCTGAGTGGGAGAGAGCCACAGCCGGCCGGGCCTGATGAAATGATCTTGCGGGCCGGAGGTTCCCCATCCCTGATCTACATGGTCCAACAAAGAGTAAAACTAAGCGTTTCCTTTGTCTGTTAGATTACACTGTATCAAATTTGGCAGCTAATGAGAAACAAAATGTGGTTAAATACCTGAGTTATTCTGGAAAAGTGTCATTAGTGTGCTGGTACAGAATTTGTAGGTATATTTCACTTTAATACTTTTTGTCTAAATATCTTCAATGGTAGTTCTGTATTTATGACTGTTATCTTGATATCTCTGTGCAGAGCAGACCTCGTCCCCTCTTTCTCATTTGGTGAAACTGACCTGTACCAACAAGTACATTTCACAGAGGGAAGTTTGCTTCAAGCAGCTCAGTACAGGTTCCAGAAACTTTTTGGATTTGCTCCATGTTTTTTCTATGGTCGTGGTCTAACATCATCTGAATCAAAGGGCTTCATCCCTTACTCCCGGCCAATCACGACTGTGGGTAAGTATTAACATCTTCATGTCACTGCACACCAAGTAATCCTTCACATTTCTATAATGCCAGCAGAACTGAAAGGGGGAAAATCAGCCAATGAAACCTAGAAAGAGGGGTTCTCCACTGCAAAGGTAGCCAGGCTGTGCAATTCTCCACCACAGAAGGTTGTTATTGCAGGTTCATATCAGATTTAACAAGTTTAATGTATTTATTTATTACTAATTATTTATATAGCGCATATATATTCCTCAGTGCATTACAGAGAATATTTTGGCTATTCATATCAGTACCTGCCCCAGAGGAGCTTACAATCTATGGGCCTAATTCATTAAGGATCGCAACTGCAACAGCGTACGCAGTTGGCCGATTATTGCATACTGCGCATGCATATTCATCGCAGTGCATGTGCCCGACGGCTACACTGCGATCGCACTGCGATCACACAGGGCAGAGTCGCCATCGCAGAGTAAGGGACACGTAGTCAGCGTTTCGGGGTGGTGACGGAGGAGTGGCCGGAGAAACGCAGGCGTGCCTGTCTGTTTGAACGCTGTTGCATGGGCGTGCATAAATTAGCCACTCCGATGGAATACGCAACTTGTGTACTCACTGCGTGCGACGAGGTCCTGGTCTGGTGACACCCGGTGCGCACTGTGACTTTCCCTGTGTGCCGGAGGCACAGGCAAAAAAGTGACCATGGCCTAAAATAAAGGGGCATGGCTTTGCAGGGGATCCCGATGACTGCACTGTCAGCTCCTCTTCTCTGACAGGAGAATGTCACACTGCAGCACACGGCACCTGTCACTGCAGAGGAGCAGGCATTTTAGTGTCACCCCCTCCGAGGGTGACACCCGGACGCGGCCCGCACCCCCTCATGACGCCGCTGATTACCAGTATGTTTTTGGATTGTGGGAGGAAACCAGAGTACCCAGAGGAAACCCATGCAGGCACTGGTATGAACTTCATATAATAGAAAGTTACTTTGACCTCTACATGTATTAAACTTGATAGAGTCCTAAAAGAGTTTAATATATGGAAACTTGTTCTGTTCATGAAGAAGAGCACTGTGCATATTATGTATGAAGCAGAACCATATCATTAAAATTACTGTTGTATTCAATTCAACTGAACACATCAAAACCTGGTCCCTCCTCTGGCTCCGGTGGCTGTTCTGAGACGTGTTCTTCCAGCAGAACACAATAAAGTTTGCTTTTTTTTTTTCAGGAGCACCAGCACTGGGGGCATGGCTATAGGGGGGATTTCTATGGGGGGGCATTACTACTGGGGGCATGGCTATAGGGTGGCATTACTACTAGGGGCACGACTATAGGGGGGCATTACAACAGTGGACACTACTAATGGGGGCATTAATATAGGGGGCATTACTACTGGAAGCACTACTATAGGGGGCATTACTACAGTGGACACTATTAATGGGGGCATTACTAATGGGGGCATTAATATAGGGGGCATTACTACTGGAGGCACTACTATAGGGGTCATTACTACAGTGGACACTATTAATGGGGGCATTACTAATGGGGCATTAATATAGGGGGCATTACTACTGGAGGCACTACTATAGGGGTCATTACTACAGTGGACACTACTAATGGGGGCATTACTACTGGAGGCACTACTATAGGGGGCATTACTAAAGGGGGCATTACTAATGGAGGCACTACTACTCGGGGCACTACTAATGGGGCATTACTATAGTGGGCATTACTACTGGAGGCACTACTATAGGGGTCATTACTACAGTGGACACTACTAATGGGGGCATTACTACTGGAGGCACTACTATAGGGGGCATTACTAATGGAGGCACTACGAATGTGGGCATTACAACTGTGGGCACTATTATAGAGGCATTACTACTGTGGGCACTACTATTGTGGGCATTACCAATGGGGGCACTACTACTGGGGGCATTAACACTGTGGGTATTACCAATGGGGACATTACCACTGCGGGCACTACTAATGAGGGCACTGCATGGGGGGGCACCATTTGGGGGGCCATTGTGTAAGGGGCACCACTGCTATGGGCATTATATAAGGGGCACTACTACTGTGGGCATTGTATTAGGGGCACTACTACTGTGGACCTTGTGTATAAGGGGCACTAATTTGGGGATTGTGTAAAAGGGGCACCACTGTGTATCATAACATGAATAAGGGACTACTGTGTGGCGTAACTTGAATTTGGGCATTACTGTGTAAGGCGCATTACTGCACATGGCATTTATTCGCCATGAGGGGAGAGATTGGGGGAAGCCCAGCACCTTTGTAAGTCCTGGGCACACCCCACAGTGTGATTGAACGCCATCTAAAAAAAGTTTTTTTTGTTTTTTTTTTTGGGGGGGGGGTGGGCGCAACTGGGAACATTTGCCCTGAGCTCCGCAATGTCTAGAACCGGCCCTGGCTGGCAGCCCAAAGCAGTGACAGCACCACACAGTGTCGCAAAAAAGTAAAAATAAAAATTGGAAAAGCAGGGAAAAACATTGAGGGAGAAATCTTGCGATGGTGATGAAACATTGGATCCTAAACATTGCAGGGTTGAACATTGAACATCGAAACCATCTGACCTATGTTTCTAATGAAACATTAAATGATTTCCATCCCTACGCCGCACTGAATGCTCGCCGTCGAGGGACGAGCAACTCGCTCTAAGCAAAGTGCTTAACGCAGCCGGGCCAAACTGCACAATGTGCAGTTTAATCCCGGGATTGAAATCCCAGCGTTTTTGGCCTAAAATCCCGGGATCCCCCCGATCCCGGAATTGGCATCCACAGTAGTGGGGGAGTGTGTCAGTGTGTGGGGGCCCTGTATATGGGGGCCCCCGGGACAACCGCCCCGTCCGCCCTGACTATAATCCATCCCTGATTACAGTGTACAAGGAGGAATGATGGATGTAGCATGTCCTATTGCCATGCATCCATGAGCTATCCAATGTGTGATCTGAATGGCCATTAGTACTGCCAGTGCATTCTTCATGAACAGAGCTGTAACTAGACACCTATACATTTTAGCACCCTGGGCAGAAAAAAAAACCCACTGCCCCTACCCTCATACCACTGAAGGAGATGCTTCCAAACTTCTCTGGGAGCCTCTGTAATGGATGGACTGCCTCCAACCCAGTGTCACTCTCTCCAACCTGTTCTTACTGCTTTGACTACCTAGTGCTGCTGCTTGGCCAAATCACCAAAATTAAGGCCCTGTTGGAAAAGAGAAATGTTTTATTTTCCTCCTGGAAAACAGAGTAATGAGGTCTCCCATCTCCTGACCAGTATAACATGAAATCACTAGCACAGACTGTTATTCCTCCCACCCCCCAACCAGATCTATTGTACATTCAGGCACCCTGCAAGCTAAATATAGGTGCCATGGGGCAGAGACCGTGTCGCCCCTAGGCCCTGCACTGGGGAAATAACATTGCCCACCACTAGTTAGAGCCCTGATAAGATGCAATATTATAATATAAACAAAAATAATAATTCTCCAAGGAAAGCTCATTTAACTACAAAGTGTACACTACCCTATTTATTAACCTAATTTACCAGTATACTAATTCCATGAAATGGTCATAAAATATGCTGATCTATTGATATAATAATGGTATTCCTGTAGTTTGCTCACACATCGAATGAGAGATGAAAAAGTCAGGGTACAGGTTATTATTACTCTGTCACAAGAATCCTACTCATGTTGTCTTCTTTTTTTCCCTAATAGTTGGGGAGCCTGTCACTGTCCCCCAGATACAGGATCCAAGCCCAGAGATTGTGGATAGATATCACAACATGTACAAGTGTTCTCTGCTCAGACTGTTCCATGAGCATAAAACTAAGTATGGGCTAGGAGAGAACGCCGAGCTACGCATCTTATGATGAACAATGTGGAGTCCTTGTGCAGTACATAACCGTAGAGGGGCTTCGTGTACAGGATGATAGAGACGTTCTCACAGTCAACAGCTGTTTTGTACTTTTTATCCAGTTTCCTGGGATTCGGAATGCATGAAAACTGGATGAAAAGCACAGTAACGTAAAGTGTAGGAGTCACAATTCCCTCCTTGTGTTGTCAGTATACTGTGCTGCCCTATTTCCAGTGTTGTGTGCTGCTGTTACATGTTTTATTCGTTCCCATTCAGTCAACTATTTTAATAGCAATTCATAAAAAGAAAGCAAAAATAAATAAATAAATAAAATGCACTTTTTTTGGACACATTTTTATGCTCTGATGAGAATAATTAATTTAATTGTGAAGTCTGTTCCTAAGGCCATGGAATAAAGTAAAGTGTATACATTGTATACCCAGAGTATGTACTGGCAATTATATGTCCAAGGCCTGATAAGGGTGACATATGTCTATTGTGAGAAGTGGTGAAGCTGTGACCAGTGCTGTTTGGTTGTGGCAGTGCTTTCACTCACAGCCCCAATGTCTCCCTAAATACATCAAAGTAGAAAAATTGCATCATTTTGTGAAAACGCAGAAATACAATTTTAATATCTATAATTTATGGCCGATCGTGTGGCCAGCTGGGAGGCTGGTCATCATCAAGTGGTCGTGATGACAGGCCTATTTTTATGTGGAGGTCTGGAGCTGTAGTTCTATCTGCCCCGTTGTTAATCCGGCCCTACCTATGTCCACAGAATAAAATCACATATGACAATTGCACAGTATACAGTGTGACTTACTTGGCCTTAGTATATAGTATAACATGCTATGACATGTTACAGTAGTAACATTGGACTTATGCCCCTCAAAACTCTCCACTTTCCATCAGACCTTTCCACATGACAAAAAAATGCACTTGACTGTAGGTTCAGTTATATGACGTTGAACAAGGTCTTTTCTCCATTCATCCACACTACTTCTGATTGGCAGCCAACAGCCATGGGGAGCGGAGTCAATGTCACAGTAGGGAATGGAGCAGCGGAAAGGTCAGAGATGGTTAAAGGGGTTAGAGGAACACATGGGGTGAGGTGGTCACTGGAACACATGGGGAGAGGTGGAAGGAGTAGCTGGAGACATTTCAGTGGATGAGGGAGTGCAAAAAAGGCAGAGCATCCCTGACAGGAGGGTCTCCTCAGCTGAAGTATGGATAGGGCAGTGCTGAGTGCCTGATTGCCTGGGCTGTAAAGGTGCTGGGTGCTGGAAATAACTTGGGGAGCAAAAGCAAAGCCAAGGAGATGTCTGTAATCATATGCAGCATACTGTACACCTCTTTCAACTCAAGTTCAGACTTTACAATTATTAGTTAGCCGAAATTGACATTAAGGGCCGTATTCAATTAGCAACGAGTAACAGCCTATAAACGCAAACATGGTCAGGGAAAGAGACTTATCTGATTTCACGGGAACATTAATTCTCCATGTTATGGTTACATCAGAGCTATTCACCTCGCATTGTAAGAGTTGTTGTAACACTCCCCTGCTATAGTGTGACACTCACCAACGATGTCCGGTGGATTGGGTAGGTTGAGAGAATCAGGTACACTGCAACAGGGGTGCTTCCTTGGCAGAGAGGTGAAAACAACCCAACCCCAGACCCAATAGTCACACAGGCTTATAGAAAATCTCAGTTTATTTAACAGGCGGCAGTTCCAACTTTAGATGATGGAAAAGTTAGTCAAATTTAAACAGTAAAATGCATAACATCAATGGTACTATAGCATTTCCATAAGTAGTTAAGATAATATACATATAACATAAGACCATATAATTGCAAATCCTTAAAAAGGCGTTTGAACTAAGGCCCTGATTCAGAGATGTACGCTAATGCGATCGCAACTGCGTTTCCGTAAGCAACGCAGTTGCAAAAATATGCTAATATTAGCAAACATCACCCGAGCATAAAGACGCCCACTACTGCCTTCTCACCTGTGTACAACTACTCATACCTACATAAACATCGGTAACATCGAAGTTCATCAGCAGCCATATTACCCTTGCGGAAGGTCTGGGAGCTCTTCTGCCATGCAGAGCTGTGTATGCAATTGTAGTGGCTGATTTATGCACGCCCACGTAACGGCATTCAAATGGCCATGCACGCCTGCGTTTCGCTAACCACCCCCTGTCAATACCCCCAAATGGTCACTTCCTGTCAATCAATCTGCAATGAGCCTCCGTGGTCTGCGTGAATGCACGGCGAACACACTGCTGTCTCCGCGCACGTGTACTGCGATGCATGCACGATGGTAGACAATCGCTCGATCTGCATGCGATTTGCAGTTGCGTTCATCTCTGAATCGGGCCCTAATAACACAGTTAAGAATATAAATATATATTAATTTCACTCTGCCCTAGATATTGTAGGTTTCACATGTCCTGACTTAAACAAAGTTGCTTCGATTTCGGTGGCGCTCATAAATTGGTCCTGTGAATCTGCCGCAGGACCTATAACAGATGATGCTCCTCTTTTGAGCTCACTTGTGAATACTAGTCCTAAAAGGAGGACACTGGTGCATTGCAAATTTACAAATATACTGTATATGCCATATATATATATATATATATATATATATATACATACTGTGTGTATATATATATATATACTGTATATATCTACTATATAAAAGCGAAAATTTGTTCTTCTGTCTTTCTACACGAATCCACAGTTTACAAGCCACGATCGTGAAATTTTACGTACGAGCGTATTAAAACACGGCAGAGGCAACTAAAAAAATGTGAAATAAAAATTAATTACTGTTAATTTTTAATTAATGAAAAAAACACAATTTTTGCATAGCATTTGCCCTATACAGGTCAGGTACGGCATTAGAAAAGGATTTAGCTTATCTACTATTTTTTCTTTTCTATCTTCTCTACTATATAAAAGCAAAAATTTGTCCTTCTGTACTTCTGTCTTTCTATACAAATCCACAGTTTACAAGCGAAGATCGTGACATTTTACATACGAGCATATTAAAACACGGCGGAGGGAACTTAAACAATTTTAAATGGAAATTAGTTACTGTTAATTTTTAATTAATTAAAAAATAAAATTTTTGCTGGACGCTCATTGTGGGCCCTCACGGCATATGGGTAGGACCTCGGAGCAAGCGTTTTGTGTTGACATGTTTTGTCATGATCTTAATGTTTATTATCGATGAGAGCTTTAGCAGGCTTTGCCAGCATTCTCAGCTCTCTGACTATATCAAATTACGCAACAACATTCACTTCTTTCTTCCAACTGTGTCATAATGATGACTTTGCAAGGACCCTGCTGTACTGTGAGCTACCAAAATATTACACATGGAATGCTTCTCCAAAAGTTTTTCTACACAGAAAACAGAGAGTCGCTGTAGATGGTCATCCTGGTATCAGCGCAACAGAAGCTTTTGGCCGTATTTACACTGTACATCCTACAAATTTTCAATACTTCTATCTCCGAAGTTTGCTTTACACCATTACAGGTCCTACTTGCTTCGAAGACCTTAGGACTATTTTTAATGGGAAAGTTTGTCACACTTTTCGTGAGGCCTGCCTAAGGAGAGGTTTGTAGGAGGATGATGTGTAAACAAACATTCTTAAAATCCCGGGCAACTAAAATCCCGGGCAACGCCGGGTACTCCAGCTAGTTTATGTATATATATATATATATATATATATATATATATATCTTTCTAGGCCAAATGTGGTCCTCAGATATAGCTAATTATGGCCCTGATTCAGACCCACTCGCGAGCGGCTGTCCACTCGCAAGTGGGTCGATGTTCTGCACTGAGCATGCGCACGACGGAGGGAGCTCCGTCGTGCGCATGCGCCAGACGCGACGAGCGAAGGAAAGTCCTTCGCTCGTTGTGTCTGATCAAAGGGGGCGTGCTGTCGATGTTGATTGACAGCACGCCCCCTTTGGTGGGCGTGCCGGGGGCGTGCCTCCCTGATGGGGGCGTTCCCACGGGAACGCCTCCCGTCAGAAGCCGGCCCACTGACATCACTAGTGATGTCAGTGGGAGTGATTTTGGCTCTGATAGAGCCAAAATCACTCCGGAGCTTGCGGTTGAAAACCTCAACCGCAGGCTCCGGCTCGCAGCTTCGATGGTCGCGATGGTCAAGACCATCGCGGCCATCAAACTGCACACTCGTATAGCCTGTGGGTGGTGACCCACAGCTATACGAGCGTCCAGGAGGACGCTCCATTTTCATGGAGGGCGGCCCTCATTCAGAGCGTGCGCTCTGCTCAGAGCGTACGGCTCTGAATGAGGGCCTATGTTTGTAGTTGTATTATTGTATGTGGTATCATCCCCACAGAACACTAATCTGCTGGCAAAGCCGGCACTGTAGTTTATGTAGGCAGAGTTATTTGCTAGGTTTAGGGTGTGGATGCAATTTCAGTCAGTGGAGTACAACTCAATCACCTCTCCTGGGTAAATTACTTAGGGATAGTTACCAAACTACCAAGGATACTGAGGGGGATTATTAGTTGGTAGAGAGCTGATAGGCCTTGATGAAGTAGTGGGTCTTGAGAGCCCGTTTGAAGATTTGTAGAGAGGTGGAGAGTTTGATAGGGAGAGGGAGCAGTTCCAAAGGTAGGGAGCAGCATGGGCAAAGTCTTGGAGGCGGGAGTGGGAGGAAGTAATCAGTAGGCAGGAGAGACGGCATGCATTTGTTGAGCGAAGTGAGGTCAGAGATGTAAATGGGAGACGATTGGGTGAGGGCTTTGTTGGTGAGTGTAAGAAACTTGAATTTGGTTCTGAAGGGGAAGGGGAGTCAGTGTAGGGCTTGAAGGAAAGGGGAGGTAGATGTAGAACGTTTGGAGAGGAAGATGAGCCAAGCAGCAGAAATGAGGACAGATTGGAGTGGAGAGTGGTGGGAGTCTGGGAGGCCAGATAGGAGGAGGTTACAATAGTCCAATCTGGAGATGACCATTGAGATTTTAGTAGCATCCAAGGTGAGAAAGCATCTAATCCTAGAAATATTTTGAAGAGGTAAACGGCAGTACTGTGAGAGGTGCTGAATATGTGGTTTTAAAGAGAGTGAGGAATCCAGGATAACTCCAAGACAGCACACTTTGGGGATAGAGGAGATAGTTGTGCCATCAATTGATAATGAATCTGGGGTAAGTGAGGTTATGCGGGAGGGTGGGAAGATGATCAGCTCAGTTTTAGACATGTTAAGTTTAAGAAAGCACTGGGACATCCAGGAATGGATAGCAGAGAGAAAGTTGGAGATGCGGGTGAGGAGAGAGGGGAGAGGTCAGGAGAGGAAAGGTAGATCTGAGTATCATCAGCATAGAGATGATATTGGAGATCAAAAGAGTTGATGAGTTCACCTAAAGAGGATGTACACAGGTAGAATAGGAGAGGTAAAAGAATTGAACCTTGGGGAACGCCTATTGTTAGTGGAAGTGGGGAGAAGAGAAGCCATGAGAGGAGACAGAGAAGGAATGGTCAGATAGGTAGGAGGACAGCCAGGAGAGGGCAGTGTTATGTAGACCAAGGGAGTGAAGATTTTGCAGGTAGAGAGGGTGGTTCACAGTGTCAAAAGCAGCAGAGAGGTCAAGAAGACTGAGCAGAGAGTAGTGGCCCTTTGTTTTGGCAGCAAAGAGGTTATTGGTGACTTTTGTGAGGGCAGTTTCAGTGGAGAGAACAGAAGGGAGTGGTAAGGTGGTTGTAAACAATACGCTCAAGGTGTTTGGAAGCAAAAGTGAGGAGAGAGATGGGTCGATAATTGGAGAGTGTGTTAGGATCAAGAGTAGGTTTTTTAAGAATGGGGGAGACAAGTGCATGCTTGAATGCAGAAGGGACAGTGCCAAATGAGACGGAGAGATTGAGGAGGTGGGCAAGATGGGAACAGGCAGGAGAGAGGAGGCAGGAAGGGCTAGGGTCAAAGGGGGAAGTGAAAGGGGGGAGGTCCAGATGAGTGCCAAGACTTTCTCTCCAGATACAGGGGAGAAGGATGTCAGAGTTGGTAAAATGGGTGGAGAGAAGTGGTTTGGGAATGGAGGGGATGGAGTGCTGAGGGTCTGGTGGGATATGATGTCCTGACATATGGAGTCAATTTTAGATGTAAAGTATTTTGCAAAGTCAAGGGTAGAGAGAGCGAGGAGGGGAGGCGAGGTGGGGAAGGGCAGAGGAGGGAGTTGAAAGTGGCAAAGAGACGCTGGGGTTTGAGGACTGAGAGGAGATGAGGTTCTTGAAATATGATTGGAGAGGGACGGGCAGTACTGTAGGATAAGAGCATGTATTTGAAGTGGAGGAAGTCTGCCTTAGAGCGCAATTTCCTCCACTGTCGCTCAACAGTTCGTGAACACTCTTGCAGGTATCTGGTGCATTTGGAATGCCAGGGTTGAGGTGTGGATCTGTGAGGGTGAGTAGTGATTGCTGGAGCAACAGAGTCCAGAGCAGAAGTAAGTTAGGCTTTGTACAGGGAAGTGGCTTGTTCAGGACAGGAGAGAGAGCGAGAATAGGGGAAAGAAGAGAGTCCAGCAGGGAGGAAAAAGAAACAGTGTCTATAGCCTTATGCTTAGTAATGGTAGCCTTAGGAGGTAGAGGAGGGGAAGAAGAGAGGGATAAGTTAAAAGATAGAAGGTGATGGCCAGAGAGGGGGAATGGGGAATTAGAGCAATTAGAAATATCACAGCAGGGAGTGAAGACCAGATCAAGTGAGCGCCCACTCACATGGGAAGATGAGGAGGTCCATTGGGATACACCAAATGAAGATGTGAGGGTAAGGAGTTTAGAGGCAGAGGATTATGTGGGGATATCAATTGGAATATTAAAGTCATCTAAGATGATGGAAGGAAGATCTGAGGAGAGAAAGTGAGGGAACCAAGAAACAAGGTTGTCATGGAATTTGGAGGGAGGACCAGGGGGATGGTAAATGACAGCTACTCGAAGGTGTACTGGTTGGAAAAGGCATATAGCATGAACCTCAAATGTGGAGAATGTAAGGGATGGTTCAGAGGGTCTTAGCTGGTAGGAGTAACTGGGGGCTAAAAGGACCCCAACACCACCACCATGACCACACCTGGGCCTAGGAGTGTGAGAGAAGTTGAGGCCCCTGGAGAGAGCAGCAGGAGAAGTGGTGTCAGAGGGGGAAATCCAGGTTTCAGTGATGGCTAGGAGATGTAGGGACTTGGAGATGAAAGGTAATGGCTGGAGACCATTTTATTACAGACCGATATGGCATTCCAAAGAGCATAGGATAGAGGAACAGCGTTTGTGGGAGAAATGTGAATGAGATTATCCGGGTTGCTGTAGCATGGAGGTGAGATTAATTTGGGGGACCTGTAGGAGGTGGGCAGTGAGGGAGTTTAATAAGATGTATGGCAGTGGGGTGACGTGACAGGGAGAGGAGTGTAAGAGGAGGGTTTAGCGGTGGGGTAGAACAGGATAAAAGTGGAGAGTGGAGTAATGGGAGAGGAAGAGAAACAGACAGAAGAGGGTTGAAGCAGGGGGCAGAACAGAGGATTTGGTAGAGACTGAATGAAGGGGGGAGTTGAAGAAAACATGGTCATGGTGTGAATGAGGTAACTGAGGGTAAGAAAACTGGAAGTTGGAATGAAATATGAATGCGAGAGAAAGAGATTTGCAGCAATGCAAGTGAAAGAACAGTGGCCCTGATTCAGAGCCGGACGCTCTGACAGAGCGCTCGCTCTGAATCAGGGCCGTCCCTGCTCCTTTATGGAGTGGCCTCCTGGCCGCTCGCATAGCTGTGGGTATAGCGAGCGGCCAAAATGATGGTCGCGATGGTCAAGACCATCGCGACCATCGGGCTTGCGACGAGACCCTGCGGTAGGGTCTCACTGCCGCAAGCCCAGGAGTGCTTTTGGCTCTATCAGTGCCAAAAGCACTCCCACTGACATCACTAGTGATGTCAATGGGGCCGGCCCCAGACGGTAGGCATTCCCATAGGAACGCCTCCGTCTGGGCAGCCACGCCCCCGGCACACCCACCAAAGGGGGGCGTGCTGTCAATCACCATCGACAGCACGCCCCCTTTGGTGCGAGACCCTTAATGACGTCTTGGCCGTCGTTATTCAGGTCTCGCGCATGCGCACGACGAAGCCGTCTCCGTCGTGCGCATGCGCACTTGGGCACCATCGACCCGCTTGCACAACAACAAAAGTTTATTATTGAGTGGAAAAAAGTGGAGATTTAATGTGTGCGGAATTTGAAAATTAAAGTAGACTGTGTTATGAGATAGCAGATATAAGGCTAGGCAAGAGAGTAATGTTAAATAGACAGCATTTCAAAGTAGAAAGAGGCAAACTGACAGGGACAGATAAAATATTCATTGAGATTTTGTGAAATTCAGAAAGCCAGCAGAAATAATAGCAATTGAAGTGCCGAGATTTTGTTGTGATCAAACAGGGAGTCCAGTTGTGACAGTCCTGGATATACAGACAGCAGATGTTTGTAGTGATAAGTTTGGATCTCACAATGTTTGTGCCAGAATTTGCCCTTAAATTGATGTCATTGTGGAAAGCAGGAAGTCAGAGTGGTCTCTTTTGGTGTCTCTTCGGTTTAACACAGGTGTAACGCTACAGTTATGCACTTTGGAAACTGCACCCTCCAGCCAGGCCGACAGCCTAGATAATGAAACTTATACAGAGGTACAGGCAAGTGTGGACACTATTTATTAAAATCCCTCCACTGACCATCCAAAATAAAGCTAGCAATAAATTAGCTTAAGAAAACAGGCAACACATAAAAAAGCATCTAGGACTTTAAATTAATTTCTTAACTCAGTTTATAGACTGGAGAGAATTATTATAACAAATTAACTACACTTACAGATCATAAGACATTAGGAATAATAGCAGATGCCTTATACCTTTGGCAAAAGTATACAAAATTCTGGTTACCTATCAAGATAATTAAATCAACCAGGCACAAGAGGTAGAATATTCTGAAGTATGGAATCGGTATCGATTCCTGGCTGCCGCATGGCCGGCAGTTCGATTCCCGGCAGCCTCACAGATCAGCAGAGCTCGGCAGCAGAAGCCCGACAGCGCTGGAAAATTCCGATTGTCCCTAAGGTAAGTAGAAATTAACCTAAACCCCCCTCTAAATGCCTAACCCTAACCCCTCCTTCCCCGCTGCCTAAACCTACGTCCCCCGTGGGCACGCCTAACCCTAACCTCCCCCGGGGGTGCCTAACCCTAACCCTCCCATTCCCCTAGCCTAACCCTAACCCTCCCGGGGGGTGCCTAACCCTAAGTCCCACCCAGGTGCCCTAAACCTAACCCTCCCCCCCTCCCGCGGCTGTCCGCTCGCGGTGCCCGGCATCCCCTCGATCGGGATGCCGGGCGCCGGTTTCTCGGCGTCAGGTAAATGACAGGCGTTTAGATATAGACGCCGGTCATTTATCCCATGCCGGGATAAAGCAGCCGGGAAGCCGGCTGTCGGTATTAAGGCAGCCGGTTTCCAGACTGCATACCAGCAGTATAGTTCAGTATACAAGATTCTGGTTACCTGTTGAAGACAGGAGAGACGATGGGTTAATTAACTGAAGATCAGCTGAAGATATAACTATTAATGCAGGTAAAACGCTACAGCTATGCATTTGTAACTGCACTTCGCAAATTAGCACCCTACAGTGAGGCCTACAGCCCAGATAATCTTATTATTTTATCTGTCTCTTCTCTCTGTGCTGTCAGATCCAGGCTGTCAGTACTGGTTACCCCATACAGCCCATTACCTTCGGCTGCTGCGCTGCACTCTCCTCATTGGCGCGGCTCTCCCACTCAGACTCTGCTCTCCTTCACACTGCAAGGGCAATACCCCCCCTCCCTGTGTCTCACACTGCCCCTCTTTCACTGACTGGGCAAATCGCACAGCTGTATCATTCCTCCCCTCTTTCTCTAAAATTGAAAATCACTGGAGTCATCCAATATAGTTTCACAATATATATTCCAATAGCTGTAATATAGAGGCATGTGCCTCTTCTGAGCACCAGCTCTCTCTTTGCACCAGTTTTGTAAAGTGATGCCCCGTTTTGGGGGTATCACATTATAATGGTAAATTGAAGGTCAATAAACTCAAATGATGATAGCAAGTTCGCTCCAGCTAATGTTCATCAACCAACCCTAAACTAATACCAGATATTAAAGAGCCAGCGATAGCCAATTTACTAAAATGCCAAAGTTATCATCAGACTGGAGGGAGTTTTGAGAACCTGGGTTACTCGCAATATAAAAGTGCACCAACGTTGATCTGGCCAGGCATGATAGTAATCTAACATTGACCTGAGTTGACTTGTGTTGCTGAACATTTGTGTCTAGATACTGGTACCAAATATTCTAGGGTAACACCTAATGTGAATAATACTAAAGTGTTATAGGCAAAACTGCGTACGGAATGAGTGAGGGTGTGAGTGTAGAGATACCAGGGATTTCATTATGACGAATATAGTTGTTATTAAACCTCATCTTAAGGCCTTGGGGAGAACAGATAAGGTCTGGTTTATATTGATAAAAGGAATAGAGAATATATTACTAAAGGGAATTGTTAGGGAGGTTTTTGAGTTATAGGAACAAGTTCAGGGGTGTTATAGGTTTATGCTATGTATAATCAATATCGTTATATCAAAACGGTAAGTATTATTGCCCCATGAAAACTTAAATAGATTAAATACTTTATTTCCAGGTATCAATTAAATTGAAGAGTTCAAATAATTGTTTTAGGCATAACCCAAATTCACAATAGTTATCGTAGGTTACTGGTGTTAACTTAATGTTACATCCATGTAATAATTGCAGAAATATGTATATTCTGTCTTTGTGTGTTACCAAATCTTATCGACTGTAAGAATGAAGAATACATCTTGCATCCGGTGGCAGTTAAATAAAACTTTACAATTAGAGTGTACATATTTAGCATCGGTGTCTCAACTTTATATTAACAATAAGTACACAGCTTACCCTTAACAAGGAAGATGAGGAGTCATCCCAGGCCAACCCTTGGTGGAACACAGACAATAGGTAAGAGACTGAGATGGAGACACTGTTATCAACTTGTATCAGGATCAATAAAGGTGAGCCAGGGTTAAACATGAAGAGGCCAGGGTTAAACATGAAGAGGGGGGTCGGAGGCACACTTGGGGAAGGATGGGGAGCAGAGGCATACTTGGGCAGGGATGGGGATGAGAGACACATTAGAGGGAGCAGAGGCACACTTAGGGAGGGAAGGGGACAGAGGCATACAGGAAACTTCTATGTGCATCTATTTACTGTGTGTATTCATCAGGGGATGTAGTCAGCATCCTGACAGTCAGGATGCCATTGGTCACAATACAGACAGCAGTATCCCAACTGTCAGATTTCTGGCAGATGGCGGAGGTAAGTATTAGGGTCAGTGGGAGAGGTAGGGTTAGGAAGAGGGCTAGGGTTATGCACTAGGGGGGGATTAGGCTGTGGGATGGGAGGGTTAGGGTTAGGCTGCGGGAGGGGTGGATTAGGGGGATGGTTAGTGTAAGGGTTATATTTGTCAGGATTCTGACTGTCGCGATGCTGCTGTCTGTATTCTGACCATCTGCATCCTGACCGTCGGAATCCCGTACCCAACCCTTCAGTAGTGAGTGTAGCAGACATGGCAGGAAGCAGGTGGAGGAGTGTAATAATGGAGGAGTTGGGGTGGGGAATATGAGCAACTGACAGGAGATAGAGGCAAGCTCCAGATTGAAACCTTGTCCTCCTATGAGAAGCCAGGGGCACACAACATGCCCAAATCTAAATTTACCCATTCTGCAGTTGTCACAGTGTCTGACAGGGTGACTGCTTATTAATCACAGGCAGACATCTACCTGTGAATAAAAAGCAGCTCACAGGCGGGATCGTCCGTGCACTGCAGGCCCCAACGTGGACTCCAGCCCATTACATTACAACCAGCTGATGGAGGCCCTGTAAATGCTACTATTTCCAAATCTCCCAGGCTCACAATATAGAGTATAACTCCAAAGTACACTGTATATAAACATCTTCCATGTCCTCAAGTTCACAGTATACAGTACTCAGGGCTGGACTGCTCATCTGGCAAATGCCAGAAGGGCTGATGGCCTAATGGGCTGGGTTGGTGTTAAATCGCCCCTGGCGCTCTGCTCAGCCAGAATACTGAAAGACTGGGGCGTGCCGCGAGACCAGGCCCCCATGACACACGGCACGCCCCCTGAGACGTAACCATGCCCCTTTTGTGGTGAGGTCACACCCCTTTTCCACGCGCATGCACCTACAACGCTCACGCAGGGGGTCTTCCAGGGCTGATCTGGAGCCCAGTCTGTCTCTGACAGTGCTGCTCTAATGACTTAAGTAATGACTAATGACTTAAGTATATAGTAAAGCTGGAATATTAGAGTGTATCGTATAACTCCATCATAAACCCCTGTATGCTGTAGAGCTTCCATACCCTCAGTATACAATGCATCTCTCATGTCCCAGTACACAATATAGATCCCTCAGTTTACAGTCAGCTGCCATGTACTGTTTACGTGTAATTCCCATGCACAGACATCACAAGACAAATATACAGTAGCATTCCCCAGTATATCGTGCAGCTGCAGTGTCACTGGTATGTATGACCCACTCTGTGCTGCCAGTGATAGGGCTAAGTGTAGCACTGAGCTGATATAACTCTGCGCTGTTAGACTTCTTATGGTCTGGCTGCTTTTATTTCACTGAACTTCAACATTTTCTGCCAAAGGTCACTAAATGTGAGGCACCCAGAGCACTAAGAGCCTATAACACAGTATATTACCTACACCACCCAGCTAGCTCCATGTTAGTAACAGTGACAAGAAGTAGAGCTAACCCATCTTACATATGGTACCATACACATATAACACCTACATTGTCCCCAGACATTTCTCCTATAACACCTTTCTTTTCAAGACTTGGAGGGGCTCTGTCTCTTCCCTTTCATAAAGGAGTTCAGCGTATATGCTTCTCTGTTTCTTACTTCCCATTGTCTCATGTAAACCTCTACAGTGCATACCTCTATCTACAGTCTCCCCTGCCCCTTGTTTCATTATATATCATCCCCAACTCTGCTCCTTGTCTCCTACATGTCTCTTTTGCCCACTGCCCATCTTTCTGTCTTTCCTTCGCACATTTCTCACCAGTCCTTTTGCCACACATCTACCCATTTCTTCTGCTGCTTTATTTCACAGCTTCTGTCTTTCTCCGTTTTGTTTCTCTGTCTGCATAACTGCTGTGTGCCCCCCGCTTACATCTGTATGCTCTCTCCTACTCGCCATTCTCTTACTGCAGCCTCTGCCTTTGTCATGTTCTCTGACCCATCCTGGGCACCCTGTGGGCGTGAGAGAAAAGGACAAGTAATGTGACTCTGTACCACTCCTCACTCTTTGTTATGTGCACAGGCTGCTCTAAGCCCCTGTCATGACTCACAAACCCCAATGTTCCTTTAATTTAGGGGTGTGCACCGGCCACTTTTCGTGTTTTGTGTTTTGGTTTTGGATCTGGATCTTTCTTCGTGTTTTGGATCTGGATTGGTTTTGCCAAAACCACCCTTCCGTGTTTTGGGTTCTGGGTTTTGTGTTTTGGATCTGTATTTTTTTGAAAAAAAGCATAAAAACAGCTAAAATCACAGAATTTGTAGGTTTTTCTGCTCCTATGCTATTATTAACCTCAATAACCTTAATTTCCACTCATTTCCAGTCTATTCTGAACACCTCACACCTCACAATAGTGTTTTTATGTCCAAAAGGTTGCACCGAGGTAGCTGGATGACTATGCTAAGCGACACGAGTGGGCGACACAAACACGTGACCCATCTAGGCGTGATACTGCAGTGGCAGACAGGATGGCAGTTTGAAAAACTAGGCCCCAAACTGTACATAATGCAAAGAAAAAAAAGAGGTGCAAGATGGAATTGTCCTTGGGCCCTCCCACCCACCCTTATGTTGTATAAACAGGACATGCACACTTTAACAAACCAATCATTTCAGCGCCAGGGTCTGCCACACAACTGTGGCTGAAATGATTGGTTCGTTTGGGCCCCCACAAAACAAGCTGGCAATTAATGTGTCCCTGCACAAACTGGCTCTACGGAGGCAAGATGTCATCCTCATCCTCCTCATCCACCGATTCCTCACCCTCTTCAGTGTGTACATCCTCATCCTCACAAAGTATTAACTCGTCCCCACTTGAATCCACCACCACAGGTCCCTCTGTACGTTCTGGAGGCTGGTCTCCCTGGAAGAGCTGATAATTCATTTTGATGAGCATCATCTTCTCCACATTCTGTGGAAGCAACCTCCTACGCCTTTCGCTGACAAGGTTCCCGGCTGCACTAAACACTCTTTCGGAGTACACACTGGAGGGGGGGCAACTCAGGTAAAATAAAGCCAGTTTGTACAGGGGCCTCCAAATTGCCTCTTTTTCCTGCCAGTACAGGTATGGACTGTCTGACATGCCTACTTGGATGCTGTTACCGATGTAGTCCTCCACCATTCTATCAATGGTGACAGTATCATATGCAGTGACAGTAGACATGTCAGAAATTGTTGCCAGGTCCTTCAGTCCGGACCAGATGTCCAAACTTGATCCTGCCTGCCCTGCATCACCGCCAGCGGGTTGCTTAGGATACCTAAGTTTTTTCCTGGCAGCCCCAGTTGCGGGAGAAAATGAAGAAGGAGCTGTTGACGTGTCACGTTCCGCTTCAGCTGACAGTGTGTTCACCAGCAGGTCTTTGCACCTCTGCAGGCTTGTGTCGGCCGGAAAGAGAAACACCACATAGGCTTTAAACCTAGGATCGAGCACGATGGCCAAAATGTAGTGGTCTGATTTCAACAGATTGACCACCCTGGAATCCTGGCAAAGCGAATGAAGGGCTTCATCCACAAGTCCCACATGCCAAGCGGAATCGCTCCGTCTTAGCTCCTTCTTCACTTTCTCCAGCTGCTTCTACAAAAGCCTGATGAGGGGAATGACCTGACTCAAGCTGGCAGTGTCTGAACTGACTTCACGTGTGGCAAGTTCGAAGGGCTGGAGAACCTTGCACAACACGGAAATCATTCTCCACTGCACTTGAGTCAGGTGCATACCCCCTCCTTTGCCTATGTCATAGGTGGATGTATAGGCTTGTATGGCCTTTTGCTGCTCCTCCATCCTCTGAAGCATATAGAGGGTTGAGTTCCACCGCGTCACAACCTCTTGCTTCAGGTGATGGCAGGGCAGGTTCAAGAGTGTTTGCTGGCGCTCCAGTCTTCAGCACGCAGTGGCTGAATGGCGAAAGTGGCCAGAAATTTTTCGGGCCACCCAAAGCGTCTCCTGCACGCCCCTGTCGCTTTTCAGAAAATTCTGCACCACCAAGTTTATTGTGTGAGCAAAACATGGGACGTGCTGGAATTTGCCCAGATGTAATGCCCGCACAATATTGGTGGCGTTGTCAGATATCACAAATCCCCAGGAGAGTCTAAGTGGGGTAAGCCACTGGGCGATGATTTCCCTCAGTTTCTCTAAGAGGTTGTCGGTGGTGTGCCTCTTACTGAAACCGGTGATACACAGCGTAGCCTGCCTTGTAACGAGCTGGCGTTTCTGAGATGCTGCTACTGGTGACGCTGCTGCTGTTGCTGCGTAAGGTGATACATCTACCCAGTGGGCTGTCACAGTCATATAGTCCTTAGTCTGCCCTGTTCCACTTGTCCACATGTCCGTGGTTAAGTGGACATTGGGTACAACGGCATTTTTCAGGACACTGAGGACACTTTTTCTGACGTTTCTGTACAGTCTCGGTATCGCCTGCCTAGTGAAGTGGAATCTAGACGGGATTTGGAACCGGGGACACACTACCTCCATCAATTGTCTAAATCCCACTGCACTAATGGCGGATACCGGACGCACGTCTAACACCAACATAGCAGTCAAGGCCTCAGTTATACGTTTTGCTTCAGGATGACTGCTGTCGTACTTCATCCTCCTCGCTAAGGACTATTGGAGGGTCAATTGTTTAGTAAAAGTAGTGGTGTTCCTACTTCCTCTCTGGGATGATGAACGACTCCCAGCAGCAGCAACAGCAGCAGCGGCAGCAGTAGGCGTAGCAATGCAGGATCCTCCGGAGGAATCCCGGATAGGAGAGTCAGTCATGCCAGTGACATGGCCTGCAGGACTACTTCCGATCCTGACTAAGGAGAAAATTGATGAGGAGGGAGTTGACGGTGTGGTTTGCAGGCGCTTGGATACAACAGGACAACGGGATTTAGGTGTCCCTGGACTGCTTACGGTCTTAGCCAAAATTTCTGAACTTGACAGTAACTTTTTATGAACGTGCTGCAGGTGCCGTATAAGGGAGGATGTTCCTAGGTGGTTGACGTCCCTACCCCTACTTATTTCACCTTTACATATGGTACATATGGCAAGACAGTTGTTGTCCGGATTTGGATAGAAATATTGCCAGACCAAAGAGGTGGAATGTTTGGTCTTCAGCCCAGGCTTGATGGTGATGGGCTTTTTCATCCCACGGACAACAACTGTCTCCCCCGGAGCCTGATTTAAACAAACCACATCACCATCAGAATCCTCCTAGCCAACTTCCTCCTCAGCGCCAGCTACACCAGTAACCTCATCCTGTTGTACTTCAACAGTGACATCTTCAATTTGCATATCAGCAAGTGGACTGTGGTTGCTCCTTTCAGCATTTGCAGGGGGCGTGCAAATGTTGGAAAGAGCCACCTTTTCCCGTCCAGTACTGGGAAGGTCAGGCATCGCAACCACCACCACACTTGGACTCTCCTTGGGGATTTGTGATATCTTCTTAGAAAGCACAGTTCTTCGCTGTGCTTTTGCCAGCTTAACTCTTTTGATTTTTTTAGTGGGAGGAGGGCTTCCATCGTCATGTAAAGCTGAACCACTAGTCATGAATATACTAGGGATCGACCTTAGCCGTTCCTTGCCACTCCGTGTCGTAAATGGAATATTGGCAAGTTTACGTTTCTCTTCAGCTGATTTAAATGTTTTTTTCAAGGTCATTTTCCTGAACTTTGTCATTTGGGATTGTATGTGCCCTCTATTATGACATTGGGCATCGGCCTTGGCAGACGACGTTGATGGCATGTTATCGTCTATGTCATGACTAGTGGCAGCAGCTTCAGCACTAGGAGGAAGTGGTTCTTGATCTTTCTCTATTTTATTTTTATCGGAGAAAGTTTGGTCCTCCATTTATGTTATATCGATTTGATATATACGTGCGGCTAAACACAGAAAATATTTCTTTATTTTTGCTGGAGAGTAGTGCACTTTGTGGGTTACACCAGCCTTTAAGAAATGAGCCAGCCGGCTCTTTACTTATGGGACACAGGCGCACGCTTGGCGCTGCTCCTTTGTTGATGCACGTGCGGCTACTGCGCACACAATTCACAAACACAGAAAATATATATTTTTTTGGTTTGGACTGGAGTGTACTTTGGGGGTTACAGCACCCTTTAACGGTCAAGCCAGCCGGCCCTTTACTTATGACACAGGCGCACGCTTGGCACTACTTTGTTGATGCACGTGCGGCTACTGCGCACACAATTAACAAACACAGAAAATATTTTTTTTTTTGGTTTGGACTGGAGTGTACTTTGGGGGTTACAGCACCCTTTAACGGTCAAGCCAGCCGGCCCTTTACTTATGACACAGGCGCACGCTTGGCACTACTTTGTTGATGTACGTGCGGCTACTGCGCACACAATTCACAAACACAGAAAATATTTTTTTTTGGTTTGGACTGGAGTGTACTTTGGGGGTTACAGCACCCTTTAACGGTCAAGCCAGCCGGCCCTTTACTTATGACACAGGCGCACGCTTGGCACTACTTTGTTGATGCACGTGCGGCTACTGCGCACACAATTCACAAACACAGAAAATATATTATTTTTTTAGCACTTGGGGGGAGCACCCCAGATGGATAGATGGCTATAGGACCCCAATGTCAACAATAATAAATATAAATATTTGTACAGTTGTGGGGCGTGCTGCCAAGGACAAGATTAGTCATTCAAGAAAAAAGAAAAAGAGAACAGAAATGTCCTTTTAGCTGGAGCACTAACATAGAAAATAGTGAAGAATTAACTTTTATTAATTAATATTAAAAAATATTTATATTAAAAAATTATTTGTACTCTCCAGTGAAATATTATTAAATATGAAAAAAACATCTTTGTTTACTTATTATGTGGTATCTTGTCTTATTCTCACACCCACGCGTGTAATGGCAAAGGACATTCCTGTTCTCTTTTTCTTTTTTCTTGTACTTACAAATGATCAGTTCAAAATGAACCATACTTACCGACATTTGGAGGTGAGCGGTGATGGGAATGGAGCTGGATGATCATGTCATTAATGACGCAATTGTCATAGAATTACGTCATTACGCTCTGCCCCTCCTGACGTATCGCGCAATCACGGTAAGATTGTCCCCATTCTGCCCACTTCTGGAAGTGGGCAGAATGTGGGAGAAGTGGCTACTCTTCCAGGGGTGCAGGGGTCTACCTGAAAAATCGGGAGAGTAGGCAAGTATGAAATTAACTAATCTTCAAAGTGAATTAGTTCATTTAGTTCACAGCTAAATTGCAAAGAATAGCTCATCAGGAACTAAAGCAAGTGGGAGGAGTTATACACAGTGAGATAGAGCACAGCAGCACCATGAGGCTTACTCACTGTGGGTCTCATTCAGACCCAGTCGCAAGCGCTGAGCGCTCGCAACCGGGTCGATGTTAAGGCCCTGCGCACACGCAGCGGCCGCACTGTGCGTGCGCAAGCCCCGGAATGAGAGAGAAATTCTCTCGCTCCGGAGCTCGCTACAAAAGGGGCAGCTGTCGATGGTGATCGACAGCTCGCCCCGTCTTGTAGGCGGGATGGGGGAGTGGCTACACAAATGGAGGCACGCCTGCCGTTTTGTGGGCAGCCGCACTGACATGTCAGTGGGGAGCTTCCTGGGGCTTGCGGTTGCCGAGACCCATCCTTAGGGTCTCGTCGCAAGCCCCGATGGTCACGATGGTCTTGACCACCGCGACCATCAACCTGGTCGGTCGCTAAAGCTGTGGGTGGTAACCCACAGCTTAGCTAGCGACCAGGAGGCCGCACGTAAAAAATCAAGTAGCCGCCCTCATTCAGAGAGAGCGATCGCTTTTAGCCTGGGGGGCAAATGCATGCGGCCCTGGCAGAGGAGTAGCGTGTAGCCAGGGTGCTCGAAGAACGTGCATGTTTCGGCGCCCCCCCACCCCCCCTCAAGTGTTCCAGGGAGGAGGCGGGTCCACATGGGATTAATGTACAGTAAAAATAAAGATTAGGGGCAGCCCCGTCGTGGTGCCCATATGCAGTGCCCCCCTGTGCCCCAGGAGGACCCCCTTATGCAGGCCTCCAGTACTGCCCCCAGTAGTGGTCCCCCCTGTGCAGTGCCCCTTGTGCCCCCAGTAGCAAGCTCCTTATATAGTGCCCCCAGTAGTGGTCCCCCCTGTGCAGTGCCCCTTGTGCAACCAGTAGTAAGCCCCTTATATAGTGCCCCAGTAGTGGTACCCCCTATGCAGTGCCCCTTATATAGTGCCCCCAGTAGCAGTCCACCCCCCATGCAGTGCCCCCAATAGTGGTAACCCTTATGCAGTGCCCCTTACATAGTGGCCCCAGTTGTAGTCCCCCCCATGCAGTACCCCCAGTATTGCCCTTTTTATAGAGCCCCCAGCAGTGGTCCCTCAATGCAGTGCCTCCAGTGGTAGTCCCCTCCCCCCTATGTAATGCCCCTAGTAGTAGTCCCCTCCCCCCTATGCAGTGCCCCTAGTAGTTGTCCCCTCCCCTTGTAGTGCCCTTAGTAGTAGTAGACCCCCCTTGTAGTGCCCCTAGTAGTAGTAGTCACCCCCTTGTAGTGCCCCCAGTAGTAGTAGTCCCCCCTTGTAGTGCCCCCAGTAATAATCCCCAGCAGTGGTCTCCACCTTGCAGTGCCACCAGTAGTGGTCCCCCCTTGTAGTACCCCCCCTGAAGTCACCCCCCCTTGTAGTGCCCCAGTAGTGATCTCCCCCTTGTAGTGCCCCCAGTAGTGGTCTCCCTCTTGTAGTGCCCCCAGTAGTAGTCCCTCCCACTTGTAGTGCCCCCAGTAGTGGTTCCCCCTTTGTAGTGCCCCCAGTAGTAGTAGTCCCCCCCTTGTAGTGCCCCCAGTAGTAGTAGTCCCACCCTTGTATTGCCCCCAGTAGTAGTAGTCCCCCCCTTGCAGTGCCTCCAGTAGTGGTTCCCCCCTTGTAGTGCCCCCAGCAGTAGTAGTCCCCCCCTTGCAGTGCCCCCAGTTGTAGTAGCCCCCCTCTTGTATTGCCCCCAGGTGTAGTAGTCCCCCCTTGTAGTGCCCCCAGTAGTGGTTCCCCCCTTGTAGTGACCCCAGTAGTAGTAGTCCCCCCCCCCTGTAGTGCCCCCAGTAGTGGTCTCCCCCTTGTAGTGCCCGCCCCTACCCCAGTAGATACACGTAATATAAAAAAATAAAAACACTTACCTCAATCCCCGCTCCCGCCGTCGCCATCCGCTCCTCCGTCTGTCCTTCACGGGCCGGGGGCTCTGCATTATGGGAGAGATGTCATGACATCATGATGCCTCTCCCATTGCCCACTGCAGGAGCCGGAAGCTGGAGTGGCTCCTGCAGTGGGCGCAGCAGCAGCTAATGAGAGTCTGACAGACTCTCATTGGCTGCTGATCAAAACAAACACACAGCTGCCGGAGCCGGTGGCTGTGTGTTTCTCACTTGTGTAGCGCTGACCGAACTCCATCCGGTCAGCGCTACGCACGCGGTGCAGTCTGTGTCACAGTGACACAGACTGCGCGCAGCCCGCATGATGCTTCGGCCCGGGGGGCACATGGCACCCTGCCTCCCGGCCCAGCCCGCCACTGCTTATGAGTCATTTTCCTGGCATATAGTTCACTAGCTAATTTAGGGCCTCATTTACTAATGAGTTTTATCACCAAAAAGAGTGATAAATTCACTGTGTATGATAAATGGTGCTCCAGCCAATCAGCTCCCAACTGTCAACTGTTAGAAAAATGACAGTTGGGAGCTGATTGACTGGAGCACCATTTATCATACACAGTGAAATTTATCACTCGTTTTGGTGATAAAACTCGTTAGTAAATGGGGGCCATAGTTCACTGCAGTGGCATCACAAGGAGGGTGCGGGGGGTGCTGGCCGCACCCAGGTGTGGCCCTCTGAGGGGTGACACCAAGGTGCAGACTGACACTCACCCACAGTGACAGGAGCCGGGTGCTGCACTGTAGTATTAAATGCAGCACCCGGCTCCTGACACTGTGAGGGAGCCGGGCACTGCAAGACAAGGCAGTCAGCACGCACCCCCTGCACCCCCTCAGTAATATTAAAAATGGGACCATGGGGATTCGGGCCGCGAGACCACCTCCCTGTCCCGCGATGCCATGCCCCTTCGTATGAGGCCACGCCCCCTTTTCGGGCCGCACGCGGCTTCGCCGCGCTTACAACGTCCCTCCCCGCACCAGGTGACACCACGGGGAAGGATGCCACTGGTTCACTGGCTCATTTTGATCACGTCACATGATACACTCCCCATCATATTAGTTCACAATCAGCTCAAGACAGTGCTGAGTGCTGCATGCTATATACTGTAGTTCTGTTTACTCCACAAGACATAGCGGTAGATGTGTCAAACCATCAGGATAGATAAAGTGAATAAGTTGCAGCAACCAATCAGCTTCTGTCATTTTATAGACTGTGCTAGATAAATGGCAGAAGCTGATTAGTTGCTTCCACTTTATCTCTCTCTCTCAGGTTTGATACATATTCCTCCCTGATCTCAGTATTGTAGCATACATGCCTACTCTCCTGGGATGGCCGGGAGTCTCCCAAAAATCGTGTGGCTCTTCCAACCCCAGAAAAGTAGGCAAATCTCCCAGCCCAGTCACCCCTGCAACCTCCAGCATTGCCCCAGACCACCCCGCAACCCCCTGCAAGACAAGGCAGTCAGCACGCACCCCCTGCACCCCCTCAGTAATATTAAAAATGGGACCATGGGGGGGATGGTGACACAATTTGTACTGAATTGAGTCATCGTGGCCCCGCCCCTGCTTCACAATGCCATTAATCTCAACATTGTGAAGAGGGGGCGGGGCCACAATGACAAGATCGCACGTTCACGCCCCCGCCCTCAATACTTCATCGCCACGCTACCCCACAGTAGAAGCCTAGAAACAGACATTCAGCTCCCTCCTGAAAGGAGGGAGCTGGATGTCGGTAATTATGTTTTATAGGGATGATGTATCAAACCTTCTAAAGAGGACATGTAGAGAACTTGCCCATAGCAGCCAATCCACTTCTGCCCATCACTTATAGAATGTACAGTATATGATAGATAATAGGTAGAAGATTATTGGTTACTATGGACAACTTCTCCACCTATCCTCTTTAGGAAGTTTTATATACCTTCCCCTTGCTTTTGCAGTGACATACAATGCTGGACAGTCATTTGTACCTTGTAGTGATTTAAACAACTATAAGTGTACATAATGAGTGTAGATAATGCAATGAAAGCGAAAGAGAGAAAAAAGTGACACTTTCCAATACTCTGAATTTTGGTCTTGCTCCCTTGCATATTATGGAAAGAAAAAATAATAAAACTTTAAATAACATTGCAGAGCTAAACATGTCACTATTAGTTTGGATGTGATTGTTTAAAAATATGAAAAGATCAGGCATCATTTGAGCAAGACTATAAGTCATCCAATGAGCTAGTACTGTAGTAGAAATGCCTCCTGTATGTGTAATAGACTAGTCCTATGTTTCCAATCACTTCTCTCAGCAGTGTTTCAGAGCCAGTGAAATAATGAACTAAGGCCCTCATTCAGAGCCGCTCGCTAGCGGCAGTACGCTCGTTCCGAGCGATGTTCGCACATCTGCGCATGCGTACGGTTTTTAGTACGCATGCGCGAACCAGTCAGTGCGCCCGAAAATCGTTTGTACGCTATATAGCGAATGCCTGCTATTTTGAGTGACAGAATGAGGCGTCTGTGGGTGGTAACAGGGGAAGGTGCTTGAAAACGGCGGAGTGGAATTCAGAACGCAGGCGTGCTTAAAGGTCAAAACGGGCGTTTTAAGGGAGTGCATAATTAATACAGCAGCGTCATTGACCACGTCACTTGGTTTTTTTTAACTCAGAACTGCTCGCAAAATAGCGGTTGAAAAAAATAACCACAAGAATAGCGAGCAGTTCATAAGCTGTACGATGTACTCGATTAATCTAATAAATAGCGGACATGACGTATGGTGCGAACGGCCAAGGGGCGTTTTTATCAAATAAACGAGCGTATGGTTTGCTCGCTCGTTCAGCCTTAGAGGTGTGATCAGACTGCAATGTGCGAACGGATCATTTGAATAGCCACCCCTTGTTTTTGAACGAACGACCGCAAATAGCGAACGGCTCTGAATGAGGGCCTAAGGCCCTCATTCAGAGCCGCTCGCTAGCGGCAGTACGCTCGTTCTGAGTGATGTTCGCACATCTGTGCATGCGTACGGTTTTTAGTACGCATGCGCGAACCAGTCAGTGCAGCCGAAAATCGTTTGTACGCTATATAGCGAATGCCTGCTATTTTGAGTGACAGAATGAGGCGTCTGTGGGTGGTAACAGGGGAAGGTGCTTGAAAACGGCGGAGTGGAATTCAGAACGCAGGCGTGCTTAAAGGTCAAAACGGGCGTTTTAAGGGAGTGCATAATTAATACAGCAGCGTCATTGACCACGTCACTTGGTTTTTTTTAACTCAGAACTGCTCGCAAAATAGCGGTTGAGAAAACCAACCACAAGAATAGCGAGCAGTTCATAAGCTGTACGATGTACTCGATTAATCTAATAAATAGCGGACATGACGTATGGTGCGAACGGCCAAGGGGCGTTTTTATCAAATAAACGAGCGTATGTTTTGCTCGCTCGTTCAGCCTTAGAGGTGTGATCAGACTGCAATGTGCGAACGGATCATTTGAATAGCCACCCCTTGTTTTTGAACGAACGACCGCAAATAGCGAACGGCTCTGAATGAGGGCCTAAACGCATACTTGCCTACTCTCCTGGAACTCACAGGAGACTCACGATTTTCAGGTAGCCCCCTGAGTAGGTACTTCTCCGGCATCATGCCCACTTCCTAGTGAAGTGGGCAGAATGGGGAGAATCTTACCATGGTTCCGTGATTTGCCATAGGGGCAGGGCTTAATGACGCAACTCTATGCTAATCGTGTCATTTGGCTCCACCCCCTATTCAAATACCCACTATTCCCGGCATTTCATCGAGTGATGCGGGGCCTAATGATGCAATAGTTGGGCGCCTCCATCATTGCCTACTGCTCCCGGGGACCAAACTTCAGAGGTCAGTAAGTATGACTAAAAGAACGTCATGAACTAATCTTTTGAACTAATCTTTTGAGTGAATTAGATCATAATTAACTAATCACCAAAATCAACTAGATTTCCCATCACTAGTCAGAGAGGCATGTGCTGAGCTCAGATTGGTGGAGATCATCACATGCTTCTCTTACCCATGAGATCAGCAGCAGCAGCCTCATGGGAGGGATGCATGGGGGTAACTGTAACTACCACAGATTCAAGGGGTGCAGCCAGGGCTGCCATCAGAAATTGTGGGGCCCAGGACTGACAAAATAGGCAGGGCCCTTGGGCCCCCCCTGCTCCTGCTAAGTCTCATTTATTATTACTTACCTTATTGCCTTGTGCTTCTTCCTTCTGGCTACTTCTCCTGGGCTAGCTGGCACTGCTCCTCACACACTGCGGCTCATCTGACCTCTCCCTTCCAGTGGCTTGAAGTCAGGCACGCCAACTCCAAATGAAAAAAAAATGTATTAAGCAAGAGCAGGGGCAAACGCAGGATTTTCTGAGGGGGAGGGGGGTTCTAATAAAAAATATATATACAGTCAGGTCCATAAATATTGGGACATTGACAACATTTTCATATTTTGTCCTCTATTCACCACCACAATGGCTTTGAAATGAAACAAACAAGATGTGCTTTAAATGCAGACTTTCAAATTAAATTTGAGGGTAATTACATCCAAATCAGGTGAACGGTGTAGGAATTACAACGGTTTCTATATGTGCCTCCCACTTTTTAAGGGGCCAAAAGTAATGGGACCAACTAAACAATCCTAAATATAACTTTCACTTTTTAATACTTTGTTGCAAATCCTTTGCAGGCAATTACAGCCTGAAGTCTGGAACGCATAGACATCACCAGACGCTGGGTTTCATCCCTGGTGATGCTCTGCCAGGCCTCTTCTGCAAATGTCTTCAGTTCATGCTTGTTCTTGGGGCATTTTCCCTTCAGTTATGTCTGCATCAAGTGAAATGCATGCTCAATCGGATTCAGGTCAGGGGATTGACTTGGTCATTGCATAACATTCCACATTTTAGCCTTAAAAAACTCTTGGGTTGCTTTTGCAGTATGCTTCGGGTCATTGCCCATCTGCACCGTGAAGCGCTGTCCAATGAGGTCTGAAGCATTTGACTGAATATGAGCATATAATATTGCCCGAAACACTTCAGAATTCATTCTGCTGCTTTTGTCAGCAGTCAACATCATCAATTATACAAGGGAACCAGTTCTATTGGCAGTCATACATGCCCATGCCATGACACTACCACCACCATGCTTCACTGATGAGGTGGTATGTTTTGAATCATGAGCAGTTCCTTTCTTTCTCTTCTCTTCGCATTACTCTAGTACAATTTGATCTTTGTCTCATCTGTCAATAGGATGTTGTTCCAGAACTGTAATGGTTTTTTTAGATGTTGTTTGGCAAACTCTAATCTGGTCTTCCTGTTTTTGTGGCTCACCATTGGTTTGCATCTTGTGGTGAACCCTCTATATTCACTCTTGTGAAGTCTTCTCTTGATTGTTGACTTTGACACATATACATCTACCTCCTGGAGAGTGTTATTGATTTGGCCAACTGTTGTGAAGGCGTTTTTCTTCACCAGAGAAATAATTATTTTGTCATCCACCACAGTTGTTTTCCGTAGTCTTCCGGGTCTTTTGGTGTTGCTGAGCTCTCCGGTGCATTCTTTCTTTTTAAGAATGTTCCAAACAGTTGAATTGTCCACACCTAATGTTTTTGCAATCTCTCTGATGGGTTTGTTTTGATTTTTCAGCCTAATGATGGCTTGCTTCACTGATAGTGACAGCTCTTTGGATCTCATATTGAGAGTCGACAGCAACTGATTCCAAATGCAAATGTCACACCTAGAATCAACTCCAGACCTTTTACCTGCTTAATTGATAATGAAATAACGAGGGAATAGCCCACACCTGTTCATGAAATAGCTTTTGAGTTGATAGTCCCATGACTTTTGGCCCCTTAAAAAGTGGGAGGCACATATTGAAACTGTTGTAATTCCTACACCGTTCACCCGATTTGGATGTAATTACTCTCAAATTAAATCTGAAAGTCTGCAGTTAAAGCACATCTTGTTTGTTTCATTTCAAAACCATTGTGGTGGTGAATAGAGGCCAAAATCTGAAAATTCTGTCGATGTCCCAATATTTATGGACCTGACTGTATGTGTGCGTGTGTTTTGTTAAACACAAACATACACATATATATAATATATACAGTATATAACAAACATGTATATATTATATATAACACATACATACACACTAACACATACATACACATATATCCACACTAACATACGTACATACACATACATACACACTAAAACATGGAATCGGTATGATATACCAACGGATGGGATGCCGGCTGTCAGTACACTGACAGCGGCATCCTGAAGGTTCAAATCCCGACAGCGAAATGGTGAGTACTGTTCACCTGTCGCATTTACACCCTAACCCTCCTTTCCTGTACCCTAGTAATAACCCTCCCTACCCCACACCCTAACCCCCTCCGGCAATTGCCTAAACCTAACCATCCCCCCTTAGTGCCTAACCCTAAACCCCCCCGGTGGTGTCTGAACCTAACCCCCCCCTGCCCAGAGCCTAACCCTAACCTCCCTCCTCCCGCAGCCTAATGCTAACACCCCCAGGGGTGCCTAAACCTAAGTTGTCCCCCCGCAGCTGATGCTCACCTTTCAACAGAGTCCTTATGATCAGGATGCCGTCTGCTGGGATCCTGATGTCGGCATCCCGATTCATGTCGGGATTTTGGCGTTGGTGTTCCGGCAGACGGCATCCCGCTTGTCGGGATGCTCACTGCATCCCCTAAAACATACATACACATATATACACACTAACATACATACACATATATACACACTAGCATACATACACATATATACATACTAACATACTGCACACATATACACACTAACATACATACACATATATAGACACTAATATACATACACATATATACACACTAACATACTGCACATATATACACACTAACATACATACACATATATAGACACTAATATACATACACATATATACACACTGACATACATACACATACAGTCAGGTGCATAAATATTGGGACATTGACAGAATTTTCATATTTTGGCCTCTATTCACCACCACAATGGCTTTGAAATGAAACAAACAAGATATGCTTTAACTGCAGACTTTCAGATTTAATTTGAGGGTAATTACATCCAAATCAGGTGAACGGTGTAGGAATTACAACGGTTTCTATATGTGCCTCCCATTTTTTAAGGCGCCAAAAGTAATGGGAAAACTAAACAATCCTAAATCTAACTTTTACTTTTTAATACTTTGTTGCAAATTCTTTGCAGGCAATTACAGCCTGAAGTCTGGAACGCATAGACATCACCAGACGCTGGGTTTCATCCCTGGTGATGCTCTGCCAGGCCTCTTCTGCAAATGTCTTCAGTTCCTGCTTGTTCTTGGGGCATTTTCCCTTCAGTTTTGTCTTCATCAAGTGAAATGCATGCTCAATCGGATTCAGGTCAGGGGATTGACTTGGCCATTGCATAACATTCCACTTTTTAGCCTTAAAAAACTCTTTGGTTGCTCTTGCAGTATGCTTCGGGTCATTGTCCATCTGCACTGTGAAGCGCTGTCCAATGAGTTCTGAAGCATTTGACTGAATATGAGCATATAATATTGCCCGAAACACTTCAGAATTCATTCTGCTGCTTTTGTCAGCAGTCACATCATCAATAAATACAAGGGAACCAGCTCCATTGGCAGCCATACATGCCCACACCATGACTCTACCACCACCATGCTTCATTGATGAGGTGGAATGTTTTGGATCATAAGCAGTTCCTTTCCTTCTCCATACTCTTCTCTTCCCATCACTCTGGTACAAGTTGATCTTTGTCTCATCTGTCCATAGGATCTTGTTCCAGAACTGTAATGGCTTTTTTAGATGTTGTTTGGCAAACTCTAATCTGGTCTTCCTGTTTGTGGCTCACCAATGGTTTACATCTTGTGGTGAACCCTCTATATTCACTCGTGTGAAGTCTTCTCTTGATTGTTGACTTTGACACATATACACCTACCTCCTGGAAAGTGTTCTTCATTTGGCCAACTGTTGTGAAGGGGTTTTTCTTCACCAGGGAAATAATTCTTCTGTCATCCACCACAGTTGTTTTTCGTGGTCTTCCGGGTCTTTTGGTGTTGCTGAGCTCTCCGATGCGTTCTTTCTTTTTAAGAATGTTCCAAACAGTTGATTTGGCCACACCTAATGTTTTTGCTATCTCTCTGATGGGTTTGTTTTGATTTTTCAGCCTAATGATGGCTTGCTTCACTGATAGTGACAGCTCTTTGGATCTCATATTGAGAGTCAACAGCAACTGATTCCAAATGCAAATGTCACACCTAGAATCAACTCCAGACCTTTTACCTGCTTAATTGATAATGAAATAACGAGGGAATAGCCCACACCTGTCCATGAAATAGCTTTTGAGTTGATAGTCCCATGACTTTTGGCCCCTTAAAAAGTGGGAGGCACATATTGAAACTGTTGTAATTCCTACACCGTTCACCAGATTTGGATGTAATTACCCTCAAATTAAATCTGAAAGCCTGCAGTTAAAGCACATCTTGTTTGTTTCATTTCAAAGCCATTGTGGTGGTGAATAGAGGCCAAAATCTGAAAATTCTGTCAATGTCCCAATATTTATGCACCTGACTGTATATACACACTAACATACTGCACACATATATACACTAACATACATACAGATATGTACACACTAACATACATACACATATATAGTTATACACACTAACATACTGCACATACACATACATACACACTAACATACATACACTTCTATACACACTAACACATACATACACATATACACATATTTACACACTAACACAAACAGACATATGCATATATACAAACTAACACATACATACCCATTTATACACACTAACACATACATATATACACACTAACACATACATACCCATTTATATACACCTACACATACATATATACACACTAAAACATACATACCCATTTATACACACTAACCCATACATATATACACATTAACACATACATACCCATTTATACATAGTTACATACTAACACATAGAGACATATACAAACACAATAATACTTATTACTTACTAAGGCTGGGTGGTACATAGGGGCTCTTAGAAACTTTTGCTATGGGGCCTTCAAATACCTAGTTGGAGGGATGCATCTGAGTGAGGCAGTGCCTGCTGCTGCTGGGCCTGTGTGGCCTTTGCTGAATGCTGAGGAAGAATCATGGAGCCCCCAAAATGAACAGAGGGCCTAATTCAGACCCGCTCGCGAGCGCTGTTAGACCCCAGCCCGGCGCTAAGCAAGGGGGGGCGCGATCAGTGTGATCGCTCCCCACGCAGCCATAGGAGACTGCACAGGCTGCTGCAGCAGCCACAAGCAGTCTCGCACTGCAGCCCAACACAAGCTGTGTACTGAGCTGCTGTGAGGGAGGGGGGGGCGGCGCCGGTCCCGGGCCCTGCCGGGCCCCTCTAGCAAGCCCAGGCCCAGGTAAACTGCACTCTCCCCCCTTCTCAGCACGCCTAGGAGACACTCCCATCACCCGGCACCAGGAGATCCCCGACGGCGACGTCACATCCTGGGGAGTGCTCAGGGCTAGCGGCACTATAGCCCCGTTTGGAACTTCGGGGCCCCACTAAACCTTCGGGCCTTTGACAGGAGTACCCTTTGTACCCCCCTTTCACTGGGCCTGGGGACAGGTATGTGGAGATATAAATGATGTGGGACAGGTATGTGGAGGTGTAAATGATGTGGGACAGGTATGTGGAGGTGTAAATGATGTGGGACAGGTATGTGGAGGTGTAAATGATGTGGGACAGGTGTGTTGAGGTGTAAATGATGTGGGACAGGTATGTGGAGGTGTAAATGATGAGGGACAGATATGTGTATGTGTAAATGATGTGGGACAAGTATGTGGAGGTGTAAATGATGTGGGACAGGCATGTGTAGGTGCAAATGATGTGGGACAGGTATATGGAGGTATTAATGATGCGGGACAGGTATGTGGAGGTGTAAATGATATGGGACAGGTATATGGAGGTGTAAATTATGTGAGACAGGTTTGTGGAGGTGTAAATGATGTGGGACAGGTATGTGGAGGTGTAAATGATGTGGGACAGGTATGTGGAGGTGTAAATGATGTGAGACAGGTTTGTGGAGGTGTAAATGATGTGGGACAGGTATGTGGAGGTGTAAGTGATGTGGGACAGGTATGTGGAGGTGTAAATGATGTAGGACAGGTATGTGGAGGTGTAAATGATGTGGGACAGGTATGTGGAGGTGTAAATGATGTGGGACAGGTACGTGGAGGTGGTGTAAATGATGTGGAACAGGTATGTGGAGGTGTATATGATGTGGGACAGGTATGTGGAGGTGTAAATGATGTGGGACAGGTATGTGGAGGTGTAAATGATGTGGGATAGGTATGTGTAAATGATGCGGGACAGGTATTTGGAGGTGTAAATGATGCAGGACAGGTATGTGGAGGTGTAAATGATGTGGGACAGATATGTGTATGTGTAAATGATGTGGGACAGGTATATGGAGGTGTAATTGATGTGGGACAGATATGTGTATGTGTAAATGATGTGGGACAGGTATGTGGAGGTGTAAATGATGTGAGACAGGTTTGTGGAGGTGTAAATTATGTGGGACAGGTATGTGGAGGTGTAAGTGATGTGGGACAGGTATGTGGAGGTGTAAATGATGTGGGACAGGTATGTGGAGGTGTATATGATGTGGGACAGGTATCTGGAGGTGTAATTGATGTGGGACAGGTATGTGGAGGTGTAAATGATGTGGGACAGGTATGTGTAAATGTTGCAGGACAGGAATGTGGAGTTTTAAATGATGTGGGACAGATATGTCTATGTGTACATGATGGGGGACAGGTATGTGTATGTGTAAATTATGTGGGACAGGTATGTGGAGGTGTAAATGATGTGGGACAGGTATGTGGAGGTGTAAATGATGTGGGACAAGTATGTGGAGGTGTAAATGATGTGGGATAGGTATGTGTAAATGATGCGGGACAGGTATTTGGAGGTGTAAATGATGCGGGACAGGTATGTGGAGGTGTAAATGATGTGGGACAGATATGTGTATGTGTAAATGATGTGGGACAGGTATATGGAGGTGTAATTGATGTGGGACAGATATGTGTATGTGTAAATGATATGGGACAGGTATGTGGAGGTGTAAATGATGTGAGACAGGTTTGTGGAGGTGTAAATTATGTGGGACAGGTATGTGGAGGTGTAAGTGATGTGGGACAGGTATGTGGAGGTGTAAATGATGTGGGACAGGTATGTGGAGGTGTATATGATGTGGGACAGGTATCTGGAGGTGTAATTGATGTGGGACAGGTATGTGGAGGTGTAAATGATGTGGGACAGGTATGTGTAAATGTTGCAGGACAGGAATGTGGAGTTTTAAATGATGTGGGACAGATATGTCTATGTGTACATGATGGGGGACAGGTATGTGTATGTGTAAATTATGTGGGACAGTTATGTGGAGGTGTAAATGATGTGGGACAGGTATGTGGAGGTGTAAATGATGTGGGACAAGTATGTGGAGGTGTAAATGATGTGGGCATCATAGGGCCATTAATTCATTTTTTATAAACATTTTTATAAACTTTTATTAGAGATGAGCAGGTTTGGTTTCCTAGAAACCGAACCCACCCAAAACATATGAATGGATCTGAGCCATGGCTCTGGTTTCCCCGCCTGGCTTGGATTCCAAAATAAGGCAAAACGTCATCTTTTCGGCCTCGCATCTCGCGGGTTTTGGATTCTATATAAAGTCCCTCTAGTGGTGATTCGGGCGCCATTACACAGTGGACGCCGGATGGAGAGCACAGTGCATGTCTCCACAAAACTCCTCCATAGATATAGAGTCCATACAGTACAGGACACTGAGGACAGCAAGCAGCATTATCCAGGGCAGCAAGCAACATTATACATCAGGGCAACTAGCATTATATTATTTATTTTATTGGTGCACACAGCCCCCAGAGCTCCTCCTAAGAAATTATACTGGGCAGCCAGCATTATATCTTTTATTGGTGCACACAGGGGTCGACTCAGACCTGGATGCTAAGCTGCGCCAAAAGGGGCCGGGTATTGTCGAAGCTGAATAATTGGCTGAGACAAGTTCAGTTTAACATTTAATTGCGGTGACGCCATCTTGCAACTGGCCGCAAGATGCCATCTTGAAAATGAGATCGCAAGACGCCATTTTGCGAATGGCCGCCTAAGCGCCATTTTAGATAAACTCACATTTTAGTACATGTGGCGATGATACTGTTAGCACCATGCGATTACATTTTTCACCATTTCTCATACACGCATTAATATGCACAATTGCGCTGTTAACTAGTTGCATATTAGCGAATGCATAGGACTTTGTATGAAACCTCTGTTTTATTAGCTTTATGCGCATGCATCTGCCCCAAGTTAACTAGCATCCTTATATCAAACCCTCAATACCCACACATTACATTTCCACACATAAGGTTCAATAAGCTTTAAAGTGTATGATTTAAGTTGGTTCAGTTAGTTTAAATGCTGAGAAATAAAGAGATTTGATAACTAAGGTATTATACATGCTAAACAAGTCGTGTTTGGTCTTGTACTGATGCGTATTCTTTTTACAGTATTCCGGTGTTATCGGTGGGGAGGTCGCATCATGCAAACTCGAGTTATAGATCACAGAACCTACAAGCAACAAAATGTATATTTCAGGAACAACTGTTAGGATGTTGCAGGGGGGCGTGAAGAGAAAGATCCCCAGCTGTTAGAGGCAGGGAGAGTCTATTTGAACCAGCCTGTTAAATGTGCTGTAACAGATGCTTCTCCCCTGGGAACCAATGACATCAGCAACAAACTTCCCTATTGTCCTGTTTATTCTGGGGGGATATAAATATGTGTGCACGAATGCTGGTTCTCAGTCTTCGTGCTGAACGCTGTATGACTAGGGGTCTCTTGCTGATGCCTATCTCTGGGTCCGTAAGCGCCTGCGTATGTATACTGTACTTGGGTCTGTATAATTTTCCTTTTGCACCTAAATTGTGTCTAGATCAATTGCGTGTAAATGTCTGAACTTTTACCTGAATAACACTTGTGCTTTGGAACCACAGATTCCACGTCTAAGTCTTTATTTATGGTATGACTGCGTACGCAAATTAGCGCAATCCTTAGAAGGTATAGGCAGGATATTAGAAGGTATAGGCAGGACATTAGAAGGTATAGGAAGGTGTGTATAGAGGTTCTGATCCAGTATCATTAGTTGGGGGCTTGTAGTGAAGTCACTTACCTGCTCACACGGTACATATGGCCATCGATATTTCAGCAAAGGTTGGAGTGGCCACATGCAGGGTTGGCCTGCAACCGCTTTGTGCTGAAAGATTGCTATCCATCTCCGTGTGAATCAAGGAAGCTGTCTAGAATCCAGGGACAAGAGAGGAAAAAGTTTGTTTTCCTCTGTTGATAGAACCTTACGTTTAAAGGGGTGTCACAGTACTGAGTACGCGACTAAGTCGCAGGTTTGCGCATAGCAAAAAGACGCACTTTTCTGTACGCAGTTAAAAAGCCATTATACGGTTGTGTGGTAGTCGCATTATTGTGTATGCGACTGGTCACACAATAGCATATACGTACTTCCGGTTGTGCTGCCACGTGTTTGAACAAAGCTATTGAGGTTTACATTTTTTTTCTATTACCAATATCTGGGTTAACGTGTATTTTTCTGCACAGGAAAACAGTGAATATTTGTTGAACAAAGTTAAGGGTATCGTATGATCCTTAAGCGCTAGGTGCAAGGGTTAGTCTTGCCGCTCGGTAAGCAGCTTTACCGTTCTATACACAGTAGCAGGTGTACATGTTGTCTTTGTTGTAGAGAGGTGCGTGAGAGTAGCCAACATATAAACTCTCATAGGTGTGGAAGTTGCCTTACTAAATCTTATCCGGGTGTGGAAGTTGCCTTTTTCAAATCTTATCCAGGTGTGGAACTTGCCTTACTAAATCTTATCCAGGTGTGTGGGCACCGCCGACTTAAATCATCCACAGGTAAGTGAAAGTGTCTTGATTGTCTTTCACCGGTTTAAATCTTTATTGAAAAGCGTAGGAGTTGTCTCAGAATGGGAGCCACGCAAACAGTAGAGATGTTAGGCAATGATGTGCTGCTAATGGAGGCGCCGATCGGGTCGGCCGGTCTTATCATACATACCAAGTACAGTACTTATGCAATAAGGTATTGTGATTTATGGTTTAATATGACGAGGAAGAGTGTTAGACCGTTTCCTAGAATTGGTAGTTTTGATAAAAATGTGTTAGACAATGTCTGGGATCACATCAGTTTAATGCGCTCCCGAGAGAAAAAGGTTAAATATTTTGAATGTTCAAAACTGTGGCAGCATGAAGGGGATGCGTGGCTTAACAATGTGCAAATGACGCAAACTAGCGTCGTGAGCACATTGCCAGAAAATACATCCGCAACGCTGAATTGCAATACGGGCAAGCTGCAATATGGCGCACACGTGCGACAAGGTAGCGTCGAGGAGAGTATTGCCAGCAGTTCACGCTCACCTCCCCCACCTTATGTGGATGGAGGTGCAAGTACAGTTACCAAAAATACCCATAAAAATGTAACAAGCAACTTGTACCCTCTCTTAAGCAACTATAAAGAAAATGTTCATGATGCGGATGATGAGCCTATTGTAATGTCTGCCATTTCCCATGCTGTGCAGATGATAGGTGCTGCATCACCACAATCACGAGTGGTGCTGCCATCTCCATCGGTAACAGCAAGGGAAGTGTTAATGCCCTCTGCACCTGTAGAGGAAGTTGTTCATACCATACGTAGCAGCAGCAGACTAAACCCCCAGCCAGGTAATCAGGTCAAAGGTAGCAGCGCTACCGGTCTGCATCCCATTCGGACAATAACTGTTCCAAATGGAAATGCAGATGCGAACGGTATAGTGCCCACGAGGGAAGTAGTAATGCATTGTCCTTGGACAAGAGCAGAACTAAATTCCATCATAAATGATTTCCCCGATCCCAAAAAGGAATTAGCCAAATGTCAAAGATTTTTGAGAAATTTGGGTAGTTCACATGAGCCCACTAATAAAGATTGGCGTGTGGTGTTAAGGGCCTGTCTGCCACGCAATACCGACGTGACAACATTTATCACGGATTGTGTATTGGATGGTGATGTTCCCTTAACAGACCAAGTAAACCAAGGTAACATTTCCTGCATTATAACTCAATTGGTTACATATTTTCCAGTAGTAGTTAACTGGAACAAAATTTTCACCATTAAGCAGAAAGAGAGTGAGACTGCAGAACATTATTGCGATCGGGCTCTGCAGGCTATCACCCAGTACACTGGGATAGAGGATATTAAAGATAGCACTCACCACCGGGGACGGTCTGAAAGAGAGTTTAAAAACCCGGGTTCAGACCTCACAGCCGGCTGGCGGGGACTCACAATAGATACCCTCATAGAAACCGCCATTGAACATGATAAAAACATCTCCAAAAAGAGAGAAGCCCAGAGCGAAAAACTAATGGCTGTCAGTATACAAGCTCTGGAGGGAATGACGGTAACATCACAGCCAACACTTGCACACACACTCACGTCTGAACAAGTATGTGCTCTCACTAACCCCACTCAACAACAAACACAACTCTATCCCACTAACCCGATGCAACCACAGGTCCCAGGCTATCCACCAACTTCTTATCTCCCACAATACCCTTACCCTCCCTATCCTTACCCAAATCCACCACCTTTACCCTCTGCGCAAACCTCACAGCACCACATGTCTTCACCCAAAACACGAACCTGTTTTAACTGTAAACAAACAGGACACTTAAGTAGAAACTGTACAGTAAAAGGAGTAGGGATCCCACATCAGGGAAGACCTAGATATCCCCATAAGGGATATGCACAGAGGCCAGCAAATGTTCAGCAGGCACCAGCTCCAATTGTAGCCATAAATGCTTTATTGGAGAATGGTAGCCAACGCTAGGGGTCAGGTCATACCTGTAGTCTACAGATAGTCAGGTTAACGGGAGTACTAGGGACGAACCGGTCATGATGGTTGATGTAGCTGGTACTGAATATCCTTTTCTTGTAGACACAGGGGCGACCAGGTCGGTGATAAAATCTCCCGTTAATTTGCAGGTGACCATCGAGACAGTACCAACAATGGGTGTAACAGGTAAAGTGGAACATTATCCTTTAACAAAGTCCACAGAGGTTACTATTGGGTCGTTGCATACCAGGCATTCTTTTCTCCTGGCTGCTGCGGCTCCTACTAACCTACTGGGCAGAGACTTGTTATGTAAGATGGGATGTGTTATATATTGCACCCCTGATGGTGTATTTTTAGATATCCCAGAGAGAATGGTATACGAGGTGCAGGATATGTTAGACACTCCACAAATGATAATGTATCACTCTACCGTTTTAAATGAAACTCCATCACAGGTAGATGAAATGTTGTCCCGAATTCCAGATTCTTTTGGACTAAAGATGGACAGGACACTGGATTAATGGCAAACGTAAGCCCAGTAATGGTAAATTTAAAAAGCGGAAGGCAAGCTCCAAAGATTCCCCAGTGCCCACTAAAGCAGGAGGTAGAATTAGGGGTTTTTCCAATAATTGAGCGATTATTGCAACAAGGAATTTTAGTTCGTACAGCTAGTGTAGCCAACAGTCCAATCTTTCTGGTGAAGAAGAGTGGTGGGAGGGGTTATAGGCTGGTACAAGGCCTTAGCGGTGTTAATAAGGTAGTAGAGAGCCAATTCCCTGTAGTGCTGAATCCAGCTGTCATATTGATGCAAATCCCACCAAATGCAACCCATTTCACTGTCATTGACCTCTGTTCTGCTTTCTTCTCTGTGCCTCTCCATCCTGATTGTCAGTATCTATTCGCATTTATATACAGAGGTTTACAATACACATGGACATGATTACCCCAAGGTTTCATAGACAGCTCCAGTATCTTCTCCCAGGCATTGCACGACTGTTTACAATCTTTTCAACCTGCCAATGGATCTGTTCTAATTCAATATGTGGACGATTTATTGCTATGTTCTGACTCGTTTATGTCATGTTTGAATGATACTAAACTTTTGCTACTTCATCTCTCACAAACAGGACACAAGGTGGCTAAGGACAAACTACAGCCGTGCCAATGCAGAGTAAAATATTTGGGACACTGCCTAACCCAGGGGTTACGACACCTCACAACAGATAGAATCCAGGCCATACAAAACATGACACTGCCGCAGAATCAACAGCAAATTCGTACCTTCTTGGGAATGTGTGGATATTGTAGAATGTGGATACCAGGTTTTTCTATTTTGGCCTTACCTTTACAGGAATTAGTCTCTTCCTCAAAGCCCGAACGTGTCATACACACAGAGGAATCAGAACAGGCTTTCCTTAATTTTAAGGATAATCTGACAAGAGCTCCTGCATTGGGAATACCTGATTATGAAAAACCTTTTGATTTGTATTGTACGGAAGCCGATGGTTGTGCTGCAGGTGTCCTTACACAAAAACATAGTGATGCCAGTAGGCCCGTAGCATACTACAGTGTCCAATTGGACACGGTAGCAAGATCACTCCCCACCTGTTTGAGAAGTGTAGCAGCTACCGCTCTATAGGTGAATAAAAGTGAGGACGTAGTATTGGGCCATGATATAACTGTCTACACTCCCCATGCTGTATCTGCTCTGTTGAACTCAGCTCAAACCAGACACGTCTCCTCGGCTAGGTTCACCAAATGGGAACTAGCTCTAATCGCTCCTGCAAATATTACTGTTAAACGTTGCAGTACGCTGAATCCAGCAACATACCTACCATATGTACAACATGATGTACGAAGGGTGGAAGGAGAGGAGTTGCTGGCGGGAGGTGAGTTCGGCAGACATAATGATACCCACGATTGTATGACATATCTGAATCAGACCTTTACTGCTAGACCTGACATACATGACACACCTTTAGAGAATGTGGATGTAACTTTTTATATGGATGGGAGTTGTCATAGACAAACAGACACAGGTGAATTATGTACAGGTTATGCTGTTGTAAATGACACAGACATCATAGAAGCTAAACCTCTCGGTCCTCCTCACTCAGCCCAGGTGGCAGAGTTAGTAGCACTGACTAGAGCATGTGAACTGGCAGCAGGCAAATCTGCTAACATTTACACTGACTCAAGGTATGCGTTCGGGGTGGTGCACGATTTTGGGGCTCTATGGCGTCTGAGAAATTTTATGACAGCAGCAGGCACACCAGTTGCACATTCCCGACACATAAAACATCTTTTAGAAGCAATCCAACTGCCCAAAGCAGTGGCAGTAATTAAATGCAAAGCCCACACATGTGAGGATGACCCGGTGTCACTGGGCAACAACAGAGCTGATGAAGCTGCAAAATGGGCAGCAGGGGTAAAAATGTTTTCTCCAACAGAAACAATTATGTCATTCCAAACTATTGATATGCAGAAATTAATTGAGATGCAAAATTTGTGTTCAATTCAGGAAAAATCCATTTGGAAGTCCAAGGGATGTGGACAAGAGTCCTCTGGGCTCTGGAGGGATGGACATGGTAAGCCAGTAGCCCCCAAGGCATATTATCCCAGCCTGGCTGAGGCAGCACATGGTCTGACTCATCTGGGTAAACAGGGTATGTGAAAGTTGGTGAGGGCATACTGGTGTGCACCAGGTTTTTCTTCACAAGCAGAAAAGATAGCAATGTCCTGTTTGACCTGCTTCAGAAAGAACATAGGGAAAGCGATCCCTACCGAACCGTCCCACATTCCGCCAACTGATGGACCTTTCCAGGTGATACAAATTGATTTCAACCAATTACCACCCTGCAGGAACCTTAAGTATGTATTAGTGTGCACAGACGTATTTTCTAACTGGGTTGAGGCCTACCCAGCGGCCACTAATACTGCTGCGTTTACTGCCAAGAAAATAGTTCAGGAATTTGTATGCAGGTACGGTATCCCTAAAATCATCGAGAGTGATAGGGGTACCCATTTCACAGGTGATGTTTTTCAAAATATGTGTAAGCTAATGGGTATTAATAGTCGACTTCACACCCCCTACCGACCGCAAGCCAGTGCAAAGGTAGAGAGGATGAACGGGACTATTAAAAATAAGCTAAGTAAAATCATGACTGAGACTGGACTAGGATGGCCAGAAGCGTTACCTTTGGTCCTACATAGCATAACGACCACTCCTAGACCTCCTCTGAATCTGTCCCCATTTGAAATATTGTTCGGTAGACAACCTCATTTGATTATAAGTCCACAGGAAGATCTAAAGGGTAACAATGAGGTAACTGTGAAGTATCTTATATCAATGAGTAAGCAGTTAAAGCAACAGCAGCAGAAACTGAAATTGTTGTCTAATGATATGCCTGAAACGAACTGTCATGATGTTGAACCAGGAGAATATGTAATGATCAGAAATTTCTTGCGTTCAGGTTGTTTGACTGATAGGTGGGAAGGTCCGTACCACGTGCTACTAACAAGTACTACATCTTTGAAGGTGGCCGAGAGCAGGGGCGGATTTACCGCTAGGCAACCAAAGCGGCCGCCTAGGGCCCGGCGGGTCCCATGGGGCCTGTAGTCGGGCCCCCTGAAATCTGTCCCTGAAGAGAACCTGGCTCTGCTGCGCTGTGTTTCGCACACAAGCCGGCAGTATAATAGAAGCAACAGCACTGGGGCGGAGGAGGGAGGAAGCAGGGAGGGGGTGGAGTTACAGGGCAGGGATTCAATAGAGCACCACATGTGACATGTCAGTCGCTGACTTGCGCCCCCCCGCAATAAATAACACTGTCACTGAGCCAATCGAGGAGCCAAGCTATGCTGCCAGCGTGAGATAAAAATGGGCCGTGAGGGAGCTCCGACAACATCTCAGACGCCACTTCATCTTTGCCTCATATGAGAGAATGTACCAGCGTTGAGCGCTGGGATCATGTAATGGACCCCAGCGCTGGAATCGGGAGTCCTGCGGCTGCCCACTACTATCCCCAAAGGCTGCCTGGACCCGGCCCTGAGCGTAAAGGCCGGCATCAGCATTCAGTAGCATCTTCTGCTTTGTGGCCTGGAGAAGCTGAGCTGAGGCTGGGCAGCACTGGGGTGGGGGTAGGGCCCGGCTGCATGATGACTCCTCGGATGTATGAGCCAGTGTCCTGAGGAGTCTGAAATGAGCTGAGCTGTCTGCTTCAGTCTCCTCTGATCACTGGCTAAAAGAAGCAATGAGTCATCAGGAAGCTCCGCCCCCACCCCAGTCAGTGCACGTGCAGTGTTCAGCTTTTCCAGGGACCCTGGCCTCCAGCGTAAGCATCACAGTACAGCAGGCTCAGAAGAGCAGAAGATAAACAAAAATGAAGATGGCCCTGGACGACTTTCCCTTTGTGGCCAGTGTTGTTACAGGTAAGTGTTGGAGAGAGCACAGTGTGGGTGAGATGAGGGAAGGGGTGGAACAGTGGGTGTGATGAGAGAAGGGGGGCACAGTGTGGGTGGGATGAGGGGGCACAGTGTAGGTATGATGAGGGAAGGGGGGCACAGTGGGTGAGATGAGGAAAGGGGGGCACAGTGTGGGTGTGATGAAGGGGCACATTGTAGGTGTGATGAGGGAAGAGGGAGCACAGTGTGGGTGAGATGAGGAAAGAGGGGCACAGTGTTGTTGTGATGTGGGAAAGGGGGACACAGTGGGTGAGATGAGGGAAGGGGGGGGCACAGTGTGGGTTTTATGTGGGAAGGGGGGCACAGTGTGGGAGTAATGAGAGAAGGGGGGCACAGTGTGTATGATAAGGGAGAGGGGGCACAGTGTGGGTGTGATGAGGGAAGGGGAGCACAGTGTGGGTGTGATGAGAGAAGGGGGGCACAGTGTGAGTATGATGAGGGAGAGGGGGCACAGTGTGGGTGTGATGAGGGAAGGGGAGCACAGTGTGGGTGTGATGAGAGAAGGGGGGCACAGTGGGTAATATAGGGGAAGGGGGAGCATGGTGTGGGTGAGATGAGGGAAAGGGAAGCACAGTGTGGGACAGGGAGCACAGTGCGGGATAGGAAATGGGCAGTACAGTGCGGGATGTGGAGCACAGTGGGATACAGAGAAGGGGAGGCACAATACAGAACATATAGGGGGCACAATGCAGAACATATAGGGGGAGACACATACATACAGATATATGAAAGGACAAGACAAGGAAAAGAAATAGGAAACAATGTAAAAATAATATATGTTATGATGGCATACTAATGCTAGTATAAAGGATATATATAAACCTCAAAATATCTTATGAAGAAGAAAAATGGGGACTGATATACATTATACTAACATACTAATGCAATTATAATATGTATTATTTTTACATGTGTATGATGAGTAAGTGCGTGTGTGTGTATAGAGAGAGAGATCTTATAACGGCTTCTTTGCTGTTCAAGTCCATCGGGAGTCAAGTTGCCGGTGAAGTTAAGCTACCGCTGAGAAACAAGTGAGGATCCAGCGATTGGCAAGCTCAGGAATAGCGCTGATCCCTGCGTGGAAGGACTGGCGCAGAGGGTGCCCTTCTGTGTCCGCCAAGGTCGGCAGAGCAGGTAAGGTCCCAATGGGACAACCCTTCCTCATTTTTTTAATATATATATATATATATATATACACCACTATAACACCACTATAGCGTAAATGAAAGGCACTCACGGACACTTCAATAATAAAATTAGAACACGGATACAATAGTGAAGTGTCCATGAGTGGCTTTCATTTGCACTATAGTGGAGTTTGTTACAGTGGGAAAGAGCACCAGGACTAGCTGGGAATATTGATGAGAGTGCTGGACCATTTTGGATACTATATATAGATATATGGATTGGGTACCCTCCCTGTAACTCCCCCACAGTGTCCCTATCCTCACCCACCCTGTAACTCCCCCAGAGTGTCCCTATCCTCACCCTCCCTGTAACTCCCCCACAGTGTCCCTATCCTCACCCTCCCTGTAACTCCCCCACAGTGTCCTTTTCCTCACCATCCCTGTAACTCCCCCTCGGTGTCCCTATCCTCACCCTACCTGTAACCCCCCCTCAGTTTTCCTGTCCTCACCCTCCCTGTAACTCCCCCTCAGTGTCCCTATCCTCACCTTACCTGTAACCCCCCTCAGTTTTCCTGTCCTCACCCTCCCTGTAACCCCCCCTCAGTGTCCCTTCCCTCTCCCTCCCTGAAACTCCCCCACACTGTCCCTGCCCTCACCCTCCCTGTAACTCCCCCTCAGTGTCCCTGCCCTCACCCTCCCTGTAACTCCCCCTCAGTGTCTCTGCCCTCACCCTCCCTGTAACTCCCCCACAGTGTCCCTGCCCTCACCCTTCCTGTAACTCCCCTCAGTGTCCCTGCCCTCACCCTCCCTGTAACTTCACCTCAGTGTCCATGCCCTCACCTTCCCTGTAACCCCCCATCAGTGTCCCTTCCCTCTCCCTCCCTGTAACTCCCCCACAGTGTCCCAGCCCTCACCCTCCCTGTAACTCCCCCTCAGTGTCCATGCTCTCACCCTCCCTGTAACTCCCCCACAGTGTCCCAGCCCTCACCCTCCCTGTAACTCCCCCTCGGTGTCCCTGCCCTCACCCTCCCTGTAACTCCCCCTCGGTGTCCCTGCCCTCACCCTCCCTGTAACTCCCCCTCAGTGTCCCTTCCCTCTCCCTCCCTATAACTCTCCTTCAGTGTCCCAGCCCTCACCCTCCCTGTAACTCCCCCTCGGTGTCCCTGCCTTCACCCTCCCTGTAACTCCCCCTCAGTGTCCATGCCCTCACCCTCCCTGTAACTCCCCCTCTGTATCCCTGCTCTCAACTTCCCTGTAACTCCCCCTCAGTGTCCATGCCCTCACCCTCCCTGTAACTCCCGCTCAGTGTTCATGCCCTCACCCTCCCTGTAACTCCCCCTCAGTGTCCATACCCTCACCCTCCCTGTAACTCCCCGACAGTGTCCATGCCCTCACCCTCCCTGTAACTCCCCCACAGTGTCCCTATCCTCACCCTCCCTGTAACTCCCCCTCAGTGTTCCTGCCCTCACCCTCCCTGTATCTCCCCCTCAGTGTCCCTATCCTCACCCTCCCTGTATCTCCCCCTCAGTGTCCATGCTCTCACCCTCCCTGTAACTCCCCCTCAGTGTCCCTGCTCTCACCCTCTTTGTAACTCCCCCTCAGTGTCCCTATCCTCACCCTCCCTGTATCTCTCCCTCAGTATCCCTGCCCTCACCCTCCCTGTAACTCCCCCTCAGTGCCCCTATCCTCACCCTCCCTGTAACGCCCCCTCAGTGTCCCAGCCCTTGCCCTCCCTGTAACTCCCCCTCAGTGTCCCTGCTCTCATCCTCCCTGTAACTCCCCCTCTGTGTCCCTGCTCTCACCCTCCCTGTAACTCCCCCTCAGTGTCCATGCCCTCACCCTCCCTGTAACTCCCCCACAGTGTCCCAGCCCTCACCCTCCCTGTAACTCCCTCTCAGTGTCCATGCCCTCACCCTCCCTGTTACTCCCCCTCAGTGTCCATGCCCTCACCCTCCCTGTAACTCACCCTCAGTGTCCATGCCCTGACCCTCCCTGTAACTCCCCCACAGTGTCCATGCCCTCTCCCTCCCTGTAACTCCCCCTCAGTGTCCCTGCCCTCACCCTCCCTGTAACTCCCCCTCAGTGTCCCTGCCCTCACCCTCCCTGTAACTCCCCCTCAGTGTCCCTGCCCTCACCCTCCCTGTATCTCCCCCTCAGTGTCCCTATCCTCTCCCTCCCTGTAACTCCCCCACAGTGTCCCTATCCTCACCCTCCCTGTAACTCCCCCTCAGTGTCCATGCCCTCACCCTCCCTGTAACTCCCCCTCAGTGTCCATTGCCCTCACCCTCCCTGTAACTCTCCCTCAGTGTCCATGCCCTCACCCTCCCTGTAACTCCCCCTCAGTGTCTCTGCCCTCATCCTCCCTGTAACTCCCCCTCAGTGTCCCTGCTCTCACCCTCCCTGTAACTCCCCCTCAGTGTCTTTGCTCTCACCCTCCCTGTAACTCCCCCTCAGTGTATCTGCCCTCATCCTCCCTGTAACTCCCCCTCAGTGTCCCTGCTCTCACCCTCCCTGTAACTCCCCCTCAGTGTCTCTGCCCTCATCCTCCCTGTAACTCCCCCTCAGTGTCTCTGCTCTCACCCTCCCTGTAACCCTCAGTGTCCCTGCTCTCACCCTCCCTGTAACTCCCCCTCAGTGTCTCTGCCCTCATCCTCCCTGTAACTCCCCCTCAGTGTCTCTGCTCTCACCCTCCCTGTAACTCCCCCTCAGTGTCTCTGCCCTCACCCTCCCTGTAACTCTCCCTCAGTGTCCATGCCCTCACCCTCTCTGTAACTCCCCCTCAGTGTCCATGCTCTCACCCTCCCTGTTACTCCCCCTCTGTGTCCCTGCCCTCCACCTCCCTGTAACTCCCCCTCAGTGTCTCTGCCCTCACCCTCCCTGTAACTCTCCCTCAGTGTCCATGCCCTCACCCTCCCTGTAACTCTCTCTTAGTGTCCCTGCCCTCACACTCCCTGTAACTCCCCCTCAGTGTCCATGCCCTCACACTCCCTGTAACTCCCCCTCAGTGTCCCTGCCCTCACACTCCCTGTAACTCCCCCTCAGTGTCCATGCCCTCACCCTCCCTGTAACTCCTCCTCAGTGTCCATGCACTCATCCTCCCTGTAACTCCCCCTCAGTGTCCCTACCCTCATCCTTCATTTAACTCCTTCTCAGAGTCTCAGCACTCACCCTTCCTGTTACTCCTCCTCAGTGTCTCTGCCCTCACCCTCCCTCTTACTCCCCCTTAGTGTCTCTGCACTCACCCTCCCTGTAACTTCCCCTCAGTGTCTCTGCGCTCACCCTCCCTTTAAGTCCACCTCAGTTTCTCTGCCCTCAAGAGTGATGAATTGGGGATGTGTCACGAGGACATGCCCCCTCCCAGTTATCCATACCCCCATTCCAGGAGCATTTGCGCCTTCGGCATGCACATGAAGACTCTCCCTGTACCTCAGCTCCCTGCCTTACCCCCAGTCTGGCATATACACTAATAGGAATAACATTAGAAATATTAAATAATGATCACAAAACACAGTGCCAAACTTCCAAGGTAACATAAGTCCTGGTACTTGTTTGAAACTTGGGCCACCCATTACCAAATGTCTAGCTTTGACTATGTTCCCTTTGTATGCTAGGTCTCATGTGCAGGCTGGTCCCATTCTGCCTGGGGCAAAGCAGCATGACGCTGTCAGCATGCATGGGCTGTGATGGCTGGGGAAATCTAGGCTGGGGTATATGTGCCATGTAATGTCAACGTGGCATTTTTGAACATGTCTGAGTACCGGTGCCAGTCCATAGTCACTGAGCAGGGTGCAATTTTTTCAATATACATATTGTTATTTTTATACTAAGATAAAAAGTTCCCAAAATGTACATGCAAGATGCATGTCTCCTTTAATATATAAATAATGAAGAGATCCAAAAAAATTGCTTACATTACAATATCAGGCAGTGGTGCAGGGGGTAAGAGTGAGATGGAATCAGTAGAGAGAGGGGCAGGGGGTGAAAGAGGGAAGCGGGCAGTGAGAAGTGTGGGGGGTGAGAGAGAAGTCAGAGGTGCAGAGGGTGAAATGGAAGCAGAGGCTGAAAGGGTAGCAGGAACTTAGAGGTGCAGGGGGTAAGTACAGAAGAGCTAGACGCAAGTGATCACACACAAAGGAGAGTAAAGGGAGTCAAAGGGTGGTTAGGTCTAGATAGAGGTGGTGAACTGGACCTCTGATGCCATAACCACATGACCGCTATAATAGGGAGGGGCAAGGTACAGAACAGGGGGCCAAAAGTTTCCGCTCGCCACCATTCAGGCTAAAGTTTATATTCCCCCTCTATGCCCATGTGGATAGTAACACTGGTCGTGGACCGGCCCTGCTGCAGCAGTCTCGTGGTTGTGACATCAGAGGTCCTTTCTCCAACTTGGATCTACTGTAGCAACAACCATAAGGGTGTTACCTAGGATGCAAATATTTACACATGAGGAGACTGACGGACATAGGAAACAGATAAAAGAAAGTAACTGGGACATGGCAAAAGCTAGCAAAAATCAAGTGTATTATACATACATAGCCGACGTTTCAAGGCCGCGGTGGACCTTTTCTGTAGGGTGCTGTGCATGAACATGAATCAGGAATGAAAATATAGTGCTATGGATTGGTTGAGGGAGGGGGGGGCCCAAAACGGTATCTTGCCTAGGGCCCTATTTAGTCTAAATCCGGCTCTGGCCAAGAGAGATACCTGGGTCCATTCCACTCACTGCAAAAAGGTCAATCAACCGGCGGAGAAACAAGTCGGAGACAAAGCTGATAGCGTGGACCTGTCGCTCGCGAGCTTGTTCCAGGAGGATTGATACCTGAACTGAGAGAAATTTGCAGGTCTTGTTGTGACAATGGACGGGCCTGCTGTGTTCATTTTCATATTCTCTTTTAGAGTGTTCACCATCCTGGTCATTCCAGGGATATCCAGTGTCTGTGATGGGGGACCGATTGAGGAAACGGGAGCTGATGGCAGTGCTGATGGAGTGGAATAAGGAGGAGTGCAATGCCAATCAGGGGAGTGTCTGACCAATCTTAGTACTGTTATTGTTAAGAGAGCCGTCATACTCGGGGAAGGTGTGGATTGTCTGAAGATTCCTGTATTTGTGAGCTTTGTGGGTCCCTAGTTGATGAGAACTGTATCCAACGGTGCCAACCTAAATATAATCCGTACTTTGGTGGGTATCCTCTAGAGGATTATCATAGCATGGTAGGCAAAGTGTTAAATCAAACTGATTGCTGGGTGTGTTCACATGTGCCACAGGGACAGCATAACGTAGGGTTGGTGCCATTTCCGCTGAATATCACGGAAATTTTAGAATTGCAAAAAGAGAAAACATTGGATGGAAAATTCCTCTCATCCAAACCACCTCATTTCAAACTCTATCAATTCCAAGTAGATAGATCACTTTTGTGTTTAAACATAACCAACCCCAATAAACCCGAGAGTTGGGAAGTGACGGGGAATAATCAGACGATGACCTTCTCACAAAGAGCTGATAATGAGTCCATAAACCATGATCTGCTGCGCTCCATTAAGTCTGATGGGAAACATTTTAGGTATCGGTATAGATTGAGTTCCACCAAAGAAATTATTGGTAAGGTGCCAAATGGTTATTGTGCTAAAATAATACAGCCAGAAACTTGCATGTACCAGATGGAAGAACCAGAAATAGGATTGTTTGCAATGGAAATGTGCTTAATGATAATAATGCATACCATTCCTTATGTTCTCCCTGATAATGTATATTTCATCTGTGGAAGAAAAGCGTATAAATGGCTCTCCCCAAGTTCCGAAGGTTTGTGTTACCTGGGAAGAGTAGTCCCAGAAGTCCCAGAAGTTATGACCCTCACACATGTTGAAATGCTGGGTATACATAAAAACACACTGTCACCATATCTTCACACACAATATGAACACAGAGGCAAAAGAAATATGGTACCTGATGATATACATAAAGCCACTCAGTTAATCAGTGAGACAACTGGCTTTCAAGTTCTGGTCGCATTGGACCCCACCAGGATTGCTCGGGGTACATTAAATTTTAGATAAATCCAGGAACTTGCTAAATTAATAGATAATATCACCGAGATGTACGATGACACATTCAGGTACACAGGGAGAGAATTGCAAGCGTACAAGAAATAACTGGTGCAACACAGGCTAGTGTTGAGTTATTTAACTGCTGTTACTGGAGGGTATTGCGTAACATTGGCCACCCAATTTGGAGTAAAATGTTGCACCTATGCCACCAATGATTCCAGCGAGCCTAAGTAGGTGATAGACCGGAAGATGGATGAAATTCTGCAGCTAAAGTGGGAATTTCGCAAAAACCATAACGCTTCAGTGGCTGAAATAGGGGAGAAGATAGAAGGATGGGTTTCATGGCTGAACCCAGTGAAATGGTTCTCAGGTCTAGGGGAATGGGTCCAGGAAGTGATCGCCAGCGTATGCAAATTCTTAATCCTTATACTGATTGTCATCATAATAATTGGCATATGCGTCCGGTGTGTTCCTATTGTGTTGAAGTGTGGAAAATGTAAAAACAGAGTGAAACGAAAGAATGAAACTATGATGGTGGTCAGTAATGACAATATGTATACCGAGGTAAATATAGAACTGCATTACAACCCTGAACTAGGAAATACAATCGTTTGATGTATTATATTTAGACATGCATAGAATGTATTATTGAAATGTTATTCATAGAACACCTCAGATAATGTAAAGTCTCAATTCCCCTTCAAGACTGCTTTTATAAGACTGGTGCATTCCCACACCTTTCACATGATCTTCCAAGATCCGCGGTGTGCGTATAATAGTAGTTTTATGTCCCCACTCAGAGACACATTATTGATGGATTAAGAACCACCTTGTGCCATCCCATAATAACACCAAATAATATGTAAATGTGAGCCTAAATTAAATTTTAATAGCAGATTGTGATAGCATGTTGTTTGCTATCAAGGATGGCCTGTCGCAGCTGAATAATTGGCTGAGACAAGTTCAGTTTAAAATTTAATCATGGTGACGCCATCTTGCGAATGGCCGCAAGACGCCATCTTGAAAATGAGATCGCAAGACGCCATTTTGCGAATGGCCGCCTAAGCGCCATTTTAGATAAACTCACATTTTAGTACATGTGGCGATGATACTGTTAGCACCATGCGATTGCATTTTTCACCATTTCTCATACACACATTAATACGCACAATTGCGCTGTTAACTAGTCGCATATTAGCGAATGCATAGGACTTTGTATGAAACCGCTGTTTTATTAGCTTTATGCGCACGCATCTGCCCCAAGTTAACTAGCATCCTTATATCAAACCCTCAATACCCACTCATTACATTTCCACACAAAAGGTTCAATAAGCTTTAAAGTGTATGATTTAAGTTGGTTCAGTTAGTTTAAATGCTGAGAAATAAAGAGATTTGATAACTAAGGTATTATACATGCTAAACAAGTCGTGTTTGGTCTTGTACTGATGCGTATTCTTTTTACAGTATTCCGGTGTTAACGGTGGGGAGGTCGCATCATGCAAACTCGAGTTATGGATCACAGAACCTACAAGCAACAAAATGTATATTTCAGGAACAACTGTTAGGATGTTGCAGGGGGCATGAAGAGAAAGATCCCCAGCTGTTAGAGGCAGGGAGAGTCTATTTGAACCAGCCTGTTAAATGTGCTGTAACAGATGCTTCTCCCCTGGGAACCAATGACATCAGCAACAAAGTTCCCTATTGTCCTGTTTATTCTGGGGGGGTATAAATATGTGTGCACGAACGCTGGTTCTCAGTCTTCGTGCTGAACGCTGTATGACTAGGGGTCTCTTGCTGATGCCTATCTCCGGTTCCGTAAGCGCCTGCGTATGTATACTGTACTTGGGTCTGTATAATTTTCCTTTTGCGCCTAAATTGTGTCTAGATCAATTGTGTGTAAATGTCTGAACTTTTACCTGAATAACACTTGTGCTTTGGAACCACAGATTCCACGTCTAAGTCTTTATTTATGGTATGACTGCCTACGCAAAATAGTGCCGTCCTCAGAAGGTATAGGCAGGATATTAGAAGGTATAGGCAGGACATTAGAAGGTATAGGAAGGTGTGTATAGAGGTTCTGATCCAGTATCGTTAGTATGCAAATTCCACGATCGCACTGTCTGGTGTAAGTACACCCTCTAGAGAGTGACGGCAGAGTGAGCGCACGCTGGTATAAAGACGCCCACGTTTCTTTCTTAACACACGTCATCTCCAGGAAGTGTATGATTAATCAGAACCATCGAGAGCCATCGGAGCTGCACGCAGCGCTTGAGGTAGACCCTACCCCACTGTAAGCACTGCGATCGCTGCAGGCTGAAATACAACCAAGTGACGTGTACAATGATGCTTCCATGCTAATTATGCACACCCATAAACTCAGTTTTGATGCCTAGACACGCCTGCGTTCACAGCACCACTTCCCCATTCACAAGCACCTTCCCGTTACCACCCACATACGGCGCTATCTGTCACTCAAAGTAGCGCTCAGTCTTTGTGATAAGAGCACACAATTCCCAATCACAATGACTGGTTCGCGCACGCGCACTGCGATGCACATGCATGTGCATACGGGCGACAGTCGCCCATAGCGTGCGTCCGTGGCTTAGCGTCTGGGTCTGAATTGGGCCCACAGCCCCCAGAACTCATCCTAATATACACAATTACATGGCAGCATTATATTATTATTATTTTTTACTGGTACCGCCAGAGCTCCTCCTACAGCATTCATTGGCATTAACCTTTTATTGGTGCACTGTACAAGTCCAGAGCTCCAGAGTCCTAATACAGGGGAAGCATTAACCCTTAGTGCGCACACACTGGTGTTGTTTTTTTGTCACTGCCCGAAGTGCAGCCAAGAGCTCCTAATACAAGGCAGCATTAACCCTTTATTAGTGCACACTGGTGCCCGAAAAGTTTTTGCTGTGTGCCACCATTATTATAATATATAAGCACAGTGATTTGCAGCAGTGTGTACAAAAAGTGAATATATTAAAAAAATGAATTCATGTTTGTTCAGTGCCAGGCCGTGCCACAGCGTTAATAATATAAACGCTGTGAGTCGCAGCGTGAAGTTGTTGTCAATTGTTAAAAAACAGAAAAAAAGTTTTATTTGTAAAATGTGTGTGTGTTCACTAGGCAGTGCCCTGTAATCTTTTCAAAATAATGTATAGTAGTAGCAGTCCACCATTAATTAATATCAGTGCTGTGTGTAGTCATCATTGCTTGCCAAAGTTTCAAAGAAACCATTACAAAAATAAATAAATATTTTTTCTAAAATGTGGTGTGTTCACTGGGCAGTGCATTGCAGTGCAAATAACATATACTGGGTGCAGTCCACCATTAGTTAATATCAGCACTGTGAGTCAATCTGCATCATGATCAGTCGATAGAAAAGCAGGAGCAGCAACCAAGTACTAGCGCTGCAGCTGCTGCCACCAGTCATGCTCCAAGGGTATAGAGTGTTTAAGTCAGGGCATCTGAAATCAAAAGAATATTTTACATTGTTAAAGAAAAAAACCACCTCAAATAAAGGGAGTTTTTTGCAAAAAATATAAAATTGGCAACCTGCCAACACCACACACAGTGGCAAGGAAATGCTCAGGCCTTAGCCTTTCTTTGAGAGTGGTGGTTCTGCAACTGCTGTCAGTCAGGCATCTTCTTTAACCTCACATGATAATGCGACACCTTCTCACTGAGAGTCTAGAAGAGTTATCAAAATTAAAACAGGCAATTTAGTGAAAAACACTCAGGCTGATGAACAAACTGTGTTCCTGATTCAGAGCCGAATGCTCTGACAAGAGCGCTCGCTCTGAATCAGGGCCCGCCTCCATGAAAATGGAGCGTCCTCCTGGACGCTCGCACAGCTGTGGGTGACCACCCACAGCTTATGCGAGCATCCATGATGATGGTCACGATGGTCAAGACAATTGCGACCATCGGGCTTGCGATGGAGACCCTGCGGTAGGGTCTCGCTGCCGCAAGCCATGGAGTGATTTTGGCTCTATCAGGGCCCAAATCACTCCCACTGACATCACTAGTGGGAACACCTCCATCTGGAAGCCATGCCCCCGGCACGCCCACCAAAGGAGGCGTGCTGTCAATCAACATTGACAGCATGCCCCCTTTGGTGCGAGACCCGGAGCGACGGAGAGCCCGTCACTATCCGGGTCTCGCGCGTGCGCATGCACAGTGGGGCAACATCGACCCGCTTGCGAGTGTCCTGCGCTCGTGAGTGGGTCTGAATGACCCCCTGTGTGTTCAGAAACATCACAAATCCCTGAGGAAAGTCTAAGGGTATCCACGAGTGCTATGTGTGAGTCTGACATTTCAGATACTGTACTAGTAGAGAAGCCTCCTTCCACCTTTACTGCACCCTCTGCCAATGTGAGGATGAGCAGCACAAGTAAGATGGTAACCTAGAAATTGAGGATGCTACTGAGGAAGTGCAACAGGGGGATATTTGTGTAGCTGACGCCTATGCTAATGAGGGTGTCGATGACGAGGATGTTGTTTGTGTAAATCAGGCACCAGTGGAAGCAGTTATTGCCAATGATAAGAAAAAGGCTAGTGTCATGTCTGGGCATAAGACCAAAAAATCCTCCTCTTATGTGTGTAAATATTTTTACCCAAATCCTAACAACAATTGTCAAGCCATCTGTAGCATTTGTAAAGCTAAGTAAGTAGAGGTAGGGACATAAACCATCTAGGAACTTACTCCCTGTTACGTCATTTGCATGAAAAGTTTTTGCCAATATCTGAAACTTATGCTAAAGTAACAATAATAAGTAGTCGAGCATCAGATAGCTCCCTTCTCTCAGCTAGATCCCATCACCTGGAATCTCGACTGCCAACACCTTCATCATCAATCTTCTCATTAATGATTGGAGGTAGTACTGCATCCAATTTGCTAAGGCTAACTGACTCCTCCCCTCTCCAGAATTCCTCAGAAGAATCCTGGCGCGCTAGGCCTGCTGCTGCTGCTGCTGCTGCTGAAAGTAGATCTTCATCCCAGAAGGAGACCACGAAGTCTACTAGTAGTAGTTTAAAAATTAATTGACAATCCTTTGCAAGAGGAAGCAAGTTTGACAGCTGTCACCTAGTTGCATAATGGATCACTGAAGCCATGATGGGTATGCTAGTATTATATCTGCGCCCAAGATCTGCCATTAATGCATCTGGTTTTAGACAGTTACTTAAGGTCCTGTGTCCCCGCTACCAAATTCCATCTCGATTCCATTTTACCAGAAAAGCAATTCCTCGTCTGTACCAGGACGAAAAAAAACCCCCATAATTCTTGGCCTACAAAATACCATTGTACCCACTGTCCACTTAACCACAGACATGTGGACAAGCAGTACTGTGAAACGAAAGATTACATGACTGTGACAGCTCACTGGGTGGGTGTATCGTCTATATCAGCAGCAGCATCAGTAGGTAACACAAAACTGATATTAAATGAGGTTTTTAGGAGATGAGGTGGCACTGCACAAGAAGAGCTTCATCCTTCCCTCACCTTAAAGACCTTTCCCTAAAGGTCTAGAACAATATATGAAGTAAATATAGGGTGTGAGGAATAGTAGCGCTGCTCTTAGTTCCACATTGGAAATGACACAAAGAAATGTATTAAAAGGAAATACTTATCTGCAGGTATTATGTGCAGTTTTTCCTTCATTTTTGTGATCATCATACATAGATTGTACGTCCCGACATGAAAATAAGACAATAACACAACATGTGAAGTTCCTTCTAAGTAGTGACTTATATACTATTTTATACAGATATAAGTGGGTTCACCCCAATTCACTATGTATAGAGTTGGTGTGCCCTCATAAAGGTATCTTTGAGTTTTATTAATAGGTCGGTGTCACCTTCTAGTAGTATATAAACACAATAGCACAATGATGCACCAAACTTACACGTATACAGTAGGGGTGAGTGGGTTTGGATTTTTGAAATCCGAACCCCCCCGATCCGAGGCCGATCCGAGGCCGATCCGAGTCAGGCTCGACTTTTCCCGCCTGACTCGGATCTGAAATCGAGGCAAAATGTCATCATCCCGCCTTCCAGGTCTCGCGGGTTTTGGAACCTATATAAGGCACCCGCGTCAGCGCCATTTTCTCACTCGGCTGTGGACAGTGAAGAGGGAGGGTGGGAGTTAGGGCTGGCTGGGTTGTGTAGTGTAGTGTAGTGTAGTGTAGTGCAGTGTAGTGTTGTGCTGTGCTGTGCTGCGCTGTGCTGCTGTTGTCCATAGGGGCTGTGTCCACTACTTCAAAGTCCATAGGGGCTGGCTGGACTGTGTTGTGCAGTCAGTTGTCCATAGGGGCTGTGTCCACAAAATAGTCCTGTGCAGTGTCCCAGTCCTAAAGGGGTGCTGTAGTGTTGTCCAGGGGGTGCTCTGTCCATCAGGGGTGCTCCCCACAAGTGCAAAAAAATATATATTTTTTCTGTGTTTGTGAATTGTGTGCACTGTGGCTTCACGTGCATCAACAAAGGAGCAGCGCCAAGCGTGCGCCTGTGTCCCATAAGTAAAAGGCCGGCTGGCTTGTCCGTTAAATGGTGCTGTAACCCCCAAAGGCCACTCCAAACAAAATAAAAAAATATATTTTTTTGTGTTTGTGAATTGTGTGCGCAGTAGCCGCACGAGCATCAACAAAGTAGTGCCAAGCGTGCACCTGTGTCCCATAAATAAAGGGCCGGCTGGATTGACCGCTAAAGGGTGCTGTAACCCCCAAAGGGCACTCCAAACAAAATAAAAAAATATATTTTCTTGTGTTTGTGAATTGTGTGCGCAGTAGCCGCACGTGCATCAACAAAGTAGTGCCAAGCGTGCGCCTGTGTCCCATAAATAAAGGGCCGGCTGGATTGACCGATAAAGGGTGCTGTAACCCCCAAAGGGCACTCCAAACAAAATTAAAAAAAATATTTTTTTGTGTTTGTGAATTGTGTGCGCAGTAGCCGCACGTGCATCAACAAAGTAGTGCCAAGCGTGCACCTGTGTCCCATAAATAAAGGGCTGGCTGGATTGACCGCTAAAGGGTGCTGTAACCCCCAAAGGGCACTCCAAACAAAATGTAAAAAAAATATTTTTTTGTGTTTGTGAATTGTGTGCGCAGTAGCCGCATGTGCATCAACAAAGTAGTGCCAAGCGTGCGCCTGTGTCCAATAAATAAAGGGCCGGCTGGATTGACCACTAAAGGGTGCTGTAACCCCCAAAGGGCACTCCAAACAAAATAAAAAAAAATATTTTTTTGTGTTTGTGAATTGTGTGCGCAGTAGCCGAACGTGCATCAACAAAGTAGTGCCAAGCGTGCGCCTGTGTCCAATAAATAAAGGGCCGGCTGGATTGACCACTAAAGGGTGCTGTAACCCCCAAAGGGCACTCCAAACAAAATAAAAAAATATATTTTCTTGTGTTTGTGAATTGTGTGCGCAGTAGCCGCACGTGCATCAACAAAGTAGTGCCAAGCGTGCGCCTGTGTCCCATAAATAAAGGGCCGGCTGGATTGACCGATAAAGGGTGCTGTAACCCCCAAAGGGCACTCCAAACAAAATTAAAAAAAATATTTTTTTGTGTTTGTGAATTGTGTGCGCAGTAGCCGCACGTGCATCAACAAAGTAGTGCCAAGCGTGCACCTGTGTCCCATAAATAAAGGGCTGGCTGGATTGACCGCTAAAGGGTGCTGTAACCCCCAAAGGGCACTCCAAACAAAATGTAAAAAAAAAATTTTTTTGTGTTTGTGAATTGTGTGCGCAGTAGCCGCACGTGCATCAACAAAGTAGTGCCAAGCGTGCGCCTGTGTCCAATAAATAAAGGGCCGGCTGGATTGACCACTAAAGGGTGCTGTAACCCCCAAAGGGCACTCCAAACAAAATAAAAAAATATATTTTTTTGTGTTTGTGAATTGTGTGCGCAGTAGCCGAACGTGCATCAACAAAGTAGTGCCAAGCGTGCGCCTGTGTCCAATAAATAAAGGGCCGGCTGGATTGACCACTAAAGGGTGCTGTAACCCCCAAAGGGCACTCCAAACAAAATAAAAAAATATATTTTTTTGTGTTTGTGAATTGTGTGCGCAGTAGCCGCACGTGCATCAAAAAAGTAGTGCCAAGCATGCGCCTGTGTCCCATAAATAAAGGGCCGGCTGGATTGACCGATAAAGGGTGCTGTAACACCCAAAGGGCACACCAAACAAAATAAAAAAAAAAATTTTTTTGTGTTTGTGAATTGTGTGCGCAGTAGCCGCACGTGCATCAACAAAGTATTGCCAAGCGTGCGCCTGTGTCCCATAAATAAAGGGCCGGCTGGATTGACCACTAAAGGGTGCTGTAACCACCAAAGGGTGCTCCAAACAAAATAAAAAAATATATTTTTTTGTGTTTGTAAATTGTGTGCGCAGTAGCCACACGTGCATCAACAAAGTAGTGCCAAGCGTGCGCCTGTGTCCCATAAATAAAGAGCCGGCTGGATTAACCATTAAAGGGTGCTGTAACCCCCAAAGGGCACTCCAAACAAAATAAAATAAATTTTTTTTTTGTGTTTGTGAATTGTGTGCGCAGTAGCCGCACGTGCATCAACAAAGTAGTGCCAAGCGTGCGCCTGTGTCCCATAAATAAAGGGCCGGCTGGATTGACCGGTAAAGGGTGCTGTAACCCCCAAAGGGCACTCCATACAAAATAAAAAAATATTTTCTGTGTTTGTGAATTGTGTGGGCTGTAGCTGCACGTGCATCAACAAAGGAGCAGCGCCAAGCATGCGCCTGTGTCCCATAAATATAGGGCCGGCTGGCTCATTTCTTAAAGGGTGGTGTAACCCACAAAGTGCACTAGTCTCCAACAAAAATAAAAAATTATCTTCTGTGTTTGTGTGCGCCTTAGCCGCACGTATATATCAATATAACATAAATGGAGGACCAAACTTTCTCCGATAAAAATAAAATAGGGAAAGATCAAGAACCACTTCCTCCTAGTGCTGAAGCTGCATCCACTAGTCATGACATAGACGATAACATGCCATCAACGTCGTCTGCCAAGGCTGATGCCCAATGTCATAGTAGAGGGCACATACAATCCCAAATGACAAAGTTCAGGAAAATGACCTTGAAAAAAACATTTAAATCATCTGAAGAGAAACATAAACTTGCCAATATGCCATTTACAACACGGAGTGGCAAGGAATGGCTAAGGTCTTTCCCTATGTTCATGACTAGTGGTTCAGCTTCACATGACGATGGAAGCCCTCCTCCCACTAAAAAAATCAAGTTAAGCTGGCAAAAGCACAGCGAAGAACTGTGCGTTCTAAGAAGATATCACAAATCCCCAAGGAGAGTCCAAGTGTGGTAGTGGTTGAGATGCCTGACCTTCCCAGCACTGGACGGGAAGAGGTGGCTCTTTCCACCATTTGCATGCCCCCTGCAAGTGCTGAAAGGAGCACCCACAGTCCACTTGCTGATATGCAAATTGAAGATGTCACTGTTGAAGTACAACAGGATGAGGATACTGGTGTAGCTGGCGCTGAGGAGGAAGTTGGCGAGGAGGATTCTGATGGTGATGTGGTTTGTTTAAATCACGCTCCGGGGGAGACAGTTGTTGTCCGTGGGATGAAAAAGCCCATCACAGTCATGCCTGGGCAGAAGACCAAACATTCCACCTCTTTGGTCTGGCAATATTTCTATCCAAATCCGGACAACAACTGACTTGCCATATGTACCATATGTAAAGGTGAAAGGTGTAGGGGTAGGGACGTTAACCACCTAGGAACATCCTCCCTTATACGGCACCTGCAGCGCGTTCATAAAAAGTTACTGTCAAGTTCAGAAACTTTGGCTAAGACCGTAAGCAGTCCAGGGACACCTAAATCCCGTTGTCCTGTTGTATCCAAGCGCCTGCAAACCACACCGTCAACTCCCTCCTCGTCAATTTCCTCCTTAGTCAGGATCGGAAGTAGTCCTGCAGGCCATATCACTGGCATGACTGACTCTCCTATCCGGGATTCCTCCGGAGGATCCTGCATTGCTACGCCTCCTGCTGCCACTGCTGCTGTTGCTGCTGCTGGGAGTCGTTCATCATCCCAGAGAGGAAGTAGGAGCACCACTACTTTTACTAAACAATTGACCCCCCAACAGTCCTTAGCGAGGAGGATGAAGTACGACAGCAGTCATCCTGAAGCGAAACGTATAACTGAGGCCTTGACTGCTATGTTGGTGTTAGACGTGCGTCCGGAATCTGCCATTAGTGCAGTGGGATTTAGACAATTGAAGGAGGTAGTGTGTCCCCGGTTCCAAATCCATCTAGATTCCACTTCACTAGGCAGGCAATACCGAGACTGTACAGAAACGTCAGAAAAAGTGTCCTCAGTGTCCTGAAAAATGCCGTTGTACCCAATGTCCACTTAACCACGGACATGTGGACAAGTGGAACAGGGCAGACTAAGGACTATATGACTGTGACAGCCCACTGGGTAGATGTATCACCTTACGCAGCAACAGCAGCAGCATCACCAGTAGCAGCATCTCAGAAACGCCAGCTCGTTCCAAGGCAGGCTACGCTGTGTATCACCGGTTTCAGAAAGAGGCACACCGTCGACAACCTCTTAGAGAAACTGAGGGAAATCATCACCCAGTGGCTTACCCCACTTAGACTCTCCTGGGGATTTGTGATATCTGACAACGCCACCAATATTGTGCGGGCATTACATCTGGGCAAATTCCAGCACGTCCCATGTTTTGCTCACACAATAAACTTGGTGGTGCAGAATTTTCTGAAAAGCGACAGGGGCGTGCAGGAGACGCTTTGGGTGGCCCAAAAAATTTCTGCCCACTTTCGCCATTCAGCGACTGCGTGCCAAAGACTGGAGTGCCTGCAAACACTCTTGAACCTGCCCCGCCATCACCTGAAGCAAGAGGTTGTGACGCGGTGGAACTCAACCCTCTATATGCTTCAGAGGATGGAGGAGCAGCAAAAGGCCATTCAAGCCTATACATCCACCTATGACATAGGCAAAGGAGGGGGTATGCACCTGACTCAAGCGCAGTGGAGAATGATTTCTGTGTTGTGCAAGGTTCTCCAGCCCTTCGAACTTGCCACACGTGAAGTCAGTTCAGACACTGCCAGCTTGAGTCAGGTCATTCCCCTCATCAGGCTTTTGCAGAAGCAGCTGGAGAAAGTGAAGGAGGAGCTAAGACGGAGCGATTCCGCTCGGCATGTGGGACTTGTGGATGAAGCCCTTCATTCGCTTTGCCAGGATTCCAGGGTGATCAATCTGTTGAAATCAGACCACTACATTTTGGCCACCGTGCTCGATCCAAGGTTTAAAGCCTATGTGGTGTCTCTCTTTCCGGCCGACACAAGCCTGAAGAGGTGCAAAGACCTGCTGGTGAAAACACTGGCAGCTGAAGCGGAACGTGACACGTCAACAGCTCCTTCTTCATTTTCTCCCGCAACTGGGGCTGCCAGGAAAAAACTTAGGTATCCTAAGCAACCCGCTGGCGGTGATGCAGGGCAGGCAGGACCAAGTTTGGACATCTGGTCCGAACTGAAGGACCTGGCAACAATTTCTGACATGTCTACTGTCACTGCATATGATACTGTCACCATTGACAGAATGGTGGAGGATTACATCGGTGACAGCATCCAAGTAGGCATGTCAGACAGTCCGTACCTGTACTGGCAGGAAAAAGAGGCAATTTGGAGGCCCCTGTACAAACTGGCTCTATTTTACCTGAGTTGCCCCCCCTCCAGTGTGTACTCCGAAAGAGTGTTTAGTGCAGCCGGGAACCTTGTCAGCGAAAGGCGTAGGAGGTTGCTTCCACAAAATGTGGAGAAGATGATGTTCATAAAAATTAATTATCAACTCTTCCAGGGAGACCAGCCTCCAGAATGTACAGAGAGACCTGTGGTGGTGGATTCCAGCGGGGACGAGTTAATACTCTGTGAGGATGAGGATGTACACAACACTGAAGAGGGTGAGGAATCGGTGGATGAGGAGGATGAGGACGACATCTTGCCTCCGTAGAGCCAGTTTGTGCAGGGACAGATTAATTGCCAGCTTGTTTTGTGGGGGCCCAAACGAACCAATCATTTCAGCCACAGTCGTGTGGCAGACCCTGGCGCTGAAATGATTGGTTTGTTAAAGTGTGCATGTCCTGTTTATACAACATAAGGGTGGGTGGGAGGGCCCAAGGACAATTCCATCTTGCACCTCTTTTTTTCTTTGCATTTGCATTATGTACAGTTTGGGGCCTAGTTTTTCAAACTGCCATCCTGTCTGCCACTGCAGTGCCACTCCTAGATGGGCCACATGTTTCTGCCACCCACTCGTATCGCTTAGCATAGTCATCCAGCTACCTCGGTGCAACCTTTTGGACATAAAAACACTATTGTGAGGTGTGAGGTGTTCAGAATAGACTGGAAATGAGTGGAAATTAAGGTTATTGAGGTTAATAATAGCATAGGAGCAGAAAAACCCACTAATTCTGTGATTTTAGCTGTTTTTATGCTTTTTTAAAAAAAAAATACAGATCCAAAACACAAAACCCAGAACCCAAAACACGGAAGGGTGGTTTTGGCAAAACCAATCCAGATCCAAAACACGAAGAAAGATCCAGATCCAAAACCAAAACACGAAAAGTGGCCGGTGCACAACCCTAGTATACAGTATATGATGCCTAGTCAGACTTATAATGGTTTCTTTTACGTTCCAAAAATCCCTTTCTACTGGACCTTGATAAAGACATTTTCGAGTAGAAACACGTTGGTTTGGGTGCTTCTAGATGGGGATCCTGCACTGATACACCTTTGGAGGTATGTGCCCTTTATTCTACAACTTTTTTGCATAATAGGAACTGGACCTATTATTATTTTTTGCACATATCTCATCTTGTGTAAAGCACAGACCCCAATCCAAGCACATTTTTGTACTAATATATTTGTTTTTTTATATATTTTTTTCCTGCATATTATATATATTTTTTGTATGTTATCATACTAAATTCACCTTGATATATTAATATGGAGTAAAGTCAACAATCAGAAGGGATGTAAAGATACCTTGATAAGCATGAAAACATCTGGCATTGCGTAAGCACTGGTACGCAGTCTTTTATCTCTACACTGGCTACGTGTTATGAATGTTATTCAACCATGAACTCGGTAGAAAGGGATTTTGGAACATAAAAGAAACCATTATAAGTCTGACTACAGTGATAGGCTGCGGCTTAAGGAGCACTCTGTGCGACAACGCAGGCCCATTCTGCACATGCAGGAGCCCCACCATCGGAGATGTATGCAAGCCAGAATTAGAGGAACCACAGCAGCTTCTTGCATGTGATATGTTTTGTCCAATAGGAGGAATACATAATGAAGTGTTTGTCGATTTTAATTCTATTTCATTTGATTTTATATTTTCGATTTTATAGGTGAATTTATGTTCAATTTTGAAATGGAGATCCAAAACCGAACAAGAAACCGCTGTTCAAAATCGATACACATCGAATTAGAATTGGAAATCGAATTAAAAATCGAATCTTAGTAAATGTGGGATTTTGACCATGAAAACGAATGTCGATTTGACTCTATTTCAGTCGATTTAAATCGACCATAAAATCGAATGCAAAATAGAACTTTAGTAAATATACCTCTATGTATTCAAAGGTTGTGTGCCTAGTTAAAGTCTAATTATCTTTGTTGAAAGGGTAGTCCTTCATTCTTCTGTACTTTCTGATTACTTCTATGGAAGTGCTTGGTTTCTGTCAGTAAGATCCAGCTGTGTCTTCTGACAGAATGTATTCCCTGAAAACCCACCACATCCAGTAAACTAGATACAAAGCACTTCTCCTCCCTCTTTCTCCCACAGCTATTCCAGAAAGGTACAGGATCCCTTAGCCAGGAGTAAGGGACATTCCAATCCAGACTGCTTCAGGGACAATCTATTTTATTAAGACTAGGGTTTAGGCTACAGATTTCTAGCGTGTAACCATGGAAATCTTTACAGCCCAGTGATAAAAGCAGGGAGTGACAAAAGAGGTAAATAGCTGAAATTACTGAGACCTCTGGACACATACTGTAAGACTGGGGAGGGGGGTGCAGGACTGTAAAACTGGAGTAAGTGTAGGACCAAGGATTCAGTATGTTGAGGAATGCAGTTAAGAAGGATGTGTGAGAAAGAAAAAGGTTGGATGCAAGCAGTATATGGTATAATGTCAGTAATGCATTATCGTAATCATCCTGGATCATTCAGGCATTTTTCTACAACGTAAAATAAAATACTTTCTGCAGAAATACTCATGGCGATTTTCTATCTAGGAGTAATGAAAAAGATTTTGTGGAATCAAGACCATGTCCTGCATAGTGTCGATGGAACATTCATGAAGGCATTCAGTGGTAATATATCCAATGGAGGTGTGCAGGAAATTGAGCAAAGATTCCTTTCTGTAATAGGTGGTAACATGCGCAGTCAGACATTGCGGTGATGTCTGGTCAGCTCATCGGGAAGATTTCAGTGACCCACATAGTGTTTTATTCATAGCTCACAAGTTTCAAATAAAGCCACTGTGGCTGTGCAGGGTCGGCAGATTGTATCACTGGGCTACAGCCCCATGAAGCAATGCGCAAGTCGCAGCATAACGTTTAAGGTGATGGAATATGGTGACGAGAATTGCAGCATCACCCCTTTCCCTCTCGGTAGTGTCTAGATTCCCTTCATGGAGAGGACCTGACGTCATCAGCTACTATACAGCGTCATTCCCTACCATCTATGCAGGCATCGAGGGGGAATATAACCTTGTGGCGAGCAAACGAGCCCGAAGCATGGCAAGGGAAGTGAGCCTGCGAGGGGACAACTTTCTTCTTTAGATGGCCTTTATGGGCATAGAACCGCACTTCCGCCCTCACTCACGTCACTTCCAGGTCTCTAGCGCGAAGGGGAGATAAGCTCTACCTTTCCCTCTCGTCCTTATTACTAATGTGGTTAGAATGCAAGACGGTGCTGGAAAAAAATGTAGGAGTCTCCTCCTGGATGATCTGGTAGGGTTGGCAAATATGAAGTAACGTTGTTTCCAACTAGAACATTTGTACCTGGGACTAAATACAGCTTTTACTGCATAATGCTGACATTTGTATAAAGCCTAAATTACTCTGTTACCCGCCACTGACAAGTGTTGACAACGAGGATTTTGCAGCAGTAAATGTATAAACATATAGCTAAACCATTGCAAACAGACAACAACAAAGTGGATTCTGATGTGTACATAAAAGCACAGAGTTATATTTGAATATTGTACATTTTTATTGCTAGAGTCTTTGAGTCTTGAGAAGTATCTTTTATTATTACTTTTTATTTTTCTTACAGAAGCTGTAATGTCAGACAACAAGAAAGGTGGACAAACATTTTTAAAGTAGGTGCAGGTTCTTTTTATCATATGATCTCACCAACAATTCCTATTGGCCATATCTACCAGACATTTGCTGGTTGTGACTATTGAGTCAGGGTGCCTGATTCAGGGGTAGATACAAAGTCGATGTCGGATGCAAGCTGTGATTTTCTTTGACTGTGCATACGTCCGTGTCGCATTGCGCACGCATCCTGATAAATACCACCAAAGCTGCAAAACTACTTTTGATGCAGAGATATACAATTTTAGTGGCCATTCCTGGGTGGTAAAAGGGGGGAGGCTAGCCAAAGGCAACCAATGGCGTGTCTTAATACGTAAACTGCTGGATTAGTGCTGCAGCCTGTGGTCGTCTCTGTACAAATCTCATCAGCTGCAGCATTAGCGTAAAGACGCAGTTGCACTGCAGAAAGAAAATGCAGTCACGGCTGCATTAGCGCCCACCTCTGAATCAGGCACAGAGGGGCTGATACAGCATTGCATGTATAATGCTGAATGCAGATTCCCGATTATCAGGAATCTGTGCGTGCGCAGAACCAGTTCTGAGAGTGTGCAGAACGGGTCCTGTGTGATCGCACACAGCCCCTTCTATGCCTCTGCCTGTTTGACAAGCAGAGGCATTTAAGGCATACTTTCCTACCTTTTCATTTCTCTTCCCAGAAGAAGCCCGGCCAAGAGAAGCAGAAGGGTGGCGACGGGGGTGGGGCATGATGATTCACGTCATTAAACCCCGCCCCCTCATGGTAAAATTGACGCGATTGGCTATCATTTACATATGGGGCGGGGCCTAATGACGTGATTTATGTAGAACAGTGGTCAGGGAACAGGGGTAAATTACCCCACATGGGGTAAAAATTAAATTCCTGGGGGTAATGGATGGACAGCCGGGCATGAATATGAATCATTCTATAATATAGAATGATTCATATGCATGCACGGCTGTGCCGCAGGGAGGCTCTAAGCCGGACGCCCGCTGAGATGTTATTACCAGCGGGCGCCCGGCTCCTTCCTTGCAGTTCACTTATGAACTCCAGCTTCAGCCTCTCTCCATGCGCACTTTTTTTTTGCTCAAGGGGGCGTGGTCAATGCCTCCCGCGATTAGGCCACACCCCCTCAGTACCTGGGCCCGCCAGGGCTCTCTACGGCCCTGCTCGCAAGTCGGATATCCTGAGTAAGCTGAGGTTCGATGGTCGCGATGGTGATCCCAGCCTGCAACCTCGGTCGCAGTGCTGGGATCGCAATTGCATCAGAGGGTGTCATACACCTCCTGCTGCATTGGCATATTATCAAGGACGGAATTGCAAAGCTGCCTGCGTGCAGTTCCACCCTAAGCTGAATGACCGCCAGAGTCAACAAAGTTCAGAATCACTGGCCGGTTAGGGGAAAGAGGAGACATTATAGTAAGTAAATAGAGAAATAAGTATCTGAAACTTATTTGCAAACAAACTTTTTTTTGCACTCTGTTAATAAAATATATTTATTAACTTAAATACAAAATCATAGCACATTTCTTTATTTGCAATTCTACAGTACTTTCATTTTTTTAAATTTGAATAGAAAATGAAAACACTCCTGAATGTATGCTGCCTAATTCCCACAGAGACTCACTGTAGCCTTTATAAGCTTTCAGTGTAAAACCAGGACACAGTTCTGTTATACGTACAAGTCTCACATTGTTTACTGGATTGTTTAATCTAACATTTTTTAAATGTAAAAGTCTTGACTTACAGTTAAGTCCAAAGCAGTCATATCAGAGAGGTAAAACATCTGCCCTCTGCACCGGATGTTAGTTGACCTGTTCTACTTCTGTTATCTTACATATTGGGGAGACTCTGCAGATTCTTCTCCCCCTCTGAATCCTCTACCGGACTCCTCCACACAGACTGATCACCTTGGCTTATAAAGTCCAGTAGATTCCAGGAGGAGCTGCCGTCCACATCACATGATTTCCCCTCCAGGGTTCCATGATTTGACCCTACAACATGTCTCATACGTTTCAAGCTCCAGCGGCCTCTGTTTTCTTCTCTGAACATTTCTATCTGTCTTTCACTTTTTGTTCTATTAATTGTAATAATAATGTCACTGCATTCTGTCATATGTATTCCTTCTAGATTTTCTTCTGTGTTTTTCTTGCATTCAATTCCATTTTCCTCTCCAGTACCTGGGCTAAGGTCTTCAATGCCTGCAACGACTTTGATCTTCATCTTCTTTTTATTTCGGGTAGAACTAGCAACGTTTTCTATCAGTGTTGCATCATTACTCTTCCTGTCTGTATTTTTTTCTGGCTCCACTTCACTTTTATGTCCTTCTTTCTCCCTAATTTCCAAGAGATTACCCAGAATACCATTGGTTTCTACATCCTGAGCAGAAATCACAGCCACCTTGCGCCTTCTCCTGTGTGGCTCGAGCCCTGGATTACTAATAGGGTGACGTCTCCAGCATGCACTTGATAATGCAGTGACAAGCCTTCTTTGGTAGTTTTCACTAGCTAGGAAGTACAAAACAGGATCAAAGCAACTATTGGCACTAGCCAATGGACGTGTTATCTTGTATGTCAAATTTACCACATTGAGCAGTTGGCAATCTGCTTTCAAGAGCCGGGCATAATAATAGATTGTGCGCGTAATGTGAAATGGCAAGAAACAAATAATAAATACTGTAAGCACAATAACAATGGTTTTGATGGATCTCTTCTTGTAGGATGGAAGAGTCTGTTGGGTCCCATTGACCATTGGCTTCATTAGCTCCCTAGTCATAAGCCCATAGCAGCCTGCGATCACTAGACAGGGTATACCGAATAGAAGAATCATAACGACTGTACTATACTTCACATATTCCTCAAACTCCTCAGGCTGAGTTGTGTCATGGCACAGTGTGTCATTGCCCCTGGGGCTGACGGTAACAAATTTAAGATTAGGAACTAGACAAATACTAACTGCTAGCCATACCCCACCACAGAACATATGAGCATATCGTGCCTTCATTCTCTGCAGAGAGAGAAGAGGATGGCAAACACCTATGTAACGGTGAATGCTAATACCGGTGAGGAATAGGATACTGCAATAAAGGTTTGTGTAGAAGAGAAAGCGCATTATCTTGCACAATGCCACCCCAAATGGCCAGTTGTTGCGATCCGCATAGTAGTAGATGAGAGTGGGCAGTGACAGCAGATACAATGTGTCAGATAAAGCAAGGTGGAACATATATACTGTAGTCGAGCTCCATGGGCGCATCTTTGCAAAGAAAATCCATATGGCTGTGAAGTTTAATGGCAGCCCCAGCACTAAGACTGCACTGTAGGACACTGGCAGCAACAAAAACTTAAATTCCTCTTCAAAGACACAGTAGTTGTTCTGATTGGTCACATTTTGAGGCAAAGGGGTTGGGCGAGAAGTCATTCTATACAAATCAACCATTTTCTTAAGAGTAGGGACGGAGAATCTTTCTTGACAAACTTGGACACATGTAGGTCCTGAAAAAGAAGGGCAGACATTATATTTATGTAGGACAATAGCGCATACAGAATTAGTGATCATATAATAGAATAGTATCCTTAAAAACTGCAATGAAATTTGAGTTGTGAAGAGCCTGATCCAAAATACAATTTGATATATTGGGTGGAAGAGGGATGTGACCACATTGTTAAACAAAAAAACATGGAAACTCTGCACTCACCAAATACACCACTGACACTCCAAACTGCACTCAATACTAAAAACAGGGACTGCTAGTTCCATATATTGCAATATATTGTTAAGCTGACTAACTCACACCAAAGTTTTCCTCATATGGTCAGTCCTACACTAGATATCACACAGAAATGTAAACATGACAATTGCTTCTCTTTTTGCTATGCTAGAGTACAGCTTGTCTCCCATGCTGAATGCAGTATACATGCTACCACTAGGTGAAATAATCAGACGTCATGGCCTGGTTCCCCACTGCTATTCAGGTCAGAGCCTGCCCTAGGCATAGGCATAATAAGCAAATGCCTAGGGGCAACTGGAATGCCTAGGAGCATTCCAGGGCTCTGCCACAGTTCACCACCACCACCGGCGCTGCATGCCCCTCATCCCTACCCTGCTGCTGCTGCGATTGGAGCTCAGCTCCGATTGGGCTGAGCCGCCCAGGTCAGAATGAGCTTCTGTCCAGAAGCTCATTCTGGCTACAGGAGGAAACAAGATGGCCGTGGGAGGGCATGCTGAGCATGCCTAGCCGCGTCCATTCCTCCCATGGGCCTTTGCGGAGCAGAGCCATGACTGACACGGCGCCGCCTCCATAGGACCAGGCGCACGGCGGTAGTGTGGACCGCATATAAGAGCAGTCCGCACTACACTGCCAGGAACAAACACACAGCCGCCAGCACCGGCAGCTGTGTGTTTGTTTTAGCAGCCGATGAGAGTCAGACAGACTCTCATCGGCTGCTGCGCCCACTGCCAGAGCCGGGCTTCCGGCTCCCGCAGTGGCTGATGGGAGAAATGTCATGATGTCCCTCCCATCATGCAGAGCGGGCCGGCGTGGGAGGACGCTGGACGGAGGAGCGGACGCCAGAGCGGGGAATAAGGTAAGTGGAATTTTTTTTTGTGTGTGTGTGTGTCTGTCGGGCACTGCTGGAAGGGGAGGGACCTACTACTACTAGGGGCACTGCTGGAAGGGGGGACCTACTACTAGGGGCACTGCTGGAAGGGGGGGACCTACTACTAGGGGCACTGCTGGAAGGGGGGGACCTACTACTAGGGGCACTGCTGGAAGGGGGGACCTACTACTAGGGGCACTGCTGGAAGGGGGGGACCTACTACCAGTGGCGTAACTAGGGTATTTGGAGCCCAGGGCAAATTTGAAAAGGGAGCCCCCCCCGATGTGCGCACGCCGCAGGAACGCGCGTGTCAAAAAAATGGGCGTGGTCACTTAAAAATGGGGCGTGTCAACATGACACACCCCTTTATTTTCACATTGAACATTCCTATCCATATCCACCTTAACCCCAGTAGTACCCCTTATAGAGTACCCCCAGTATGCAGTTGTGGTCCCTCTTATGCAGGCCCATAGTAGTGCCCCTTATACAGTATCCCCAGTAGTGGTCCCCCTTATACAGCCCCCAATTAGTTCCCCTTACTAAGTACCCCCAGTAGTGGCCCCCCCAAATGCAGTGCCCCATGTAGTGTTCCCCCTTATGCAGTGCCCCCAGTAGCAGTCCCCACAATGCAGTGCGCCCAGTAGCGGTATCCCCTTATGCAGTGCCCTTTATATGGTGCCCCCAGTAGTAGTCCCCCCGCTCTATGCAGTGCCTTTTATATAGTGCCCCCAGCAGTAGTCCCCCCCATGCAGTTTTCCCAGTAGTGGTCCCCTTATGCAGGCACCCAGCAGTTATCCCCCCTATCCAGTGCCCCCTGTAGTGGCCCTTCCTATTATTGCCCCCAGTAGTGGTCCCCCAAGTGCAGTGCCTCTAGTAGTAGGCCCCTTTTATAATGCCCCCAGTGGTAGTTCCCCCCCAAGTAGTAGTCCCCAGTAGAGGTTCCCCCTCCCGATTAAGTGCCCCCAGTAGTAGCCCCCCCAGTATAGGTCCTCCCAATAATGGTGTCCCCAGTAGTAGCCACCCATCCCCCGTTGTGCCCCCACCCCCAGTAGAGGTCCCCCCAGTAGTAGCCACCCCAGTTGTGCAGATAGGTTAAAAAAATATAATATATAAAAATATACTTACCTGAATCCATGCTGCTGCTGCTGCTCCGGTCCGGTCCGCGACACTGTTCCCGCCCGCCAGTCCTCCCGGGCTGGCGCGCTCAGCATTATGGGACAGACGTCATGACGTCATGACGTCTGACCCATTACCCTCTGCAGGAGCCGGACGGAAGTCCGCCTCTTGCAGTGGGTGCTGCAGCAGTCAATGAGAGTCTATCTGACTCTCATTGGCTGCTTTTTAACACACGCATCGCCGCCAGCGCTGGCGGCGATGCGTGTGTTATACACAGCCTGAGCCCGCCTCCTGGCGCTATTGGGCAAGCGCTCAGGGGGAGGGAACGGACTCATTTGTGCAGCACAGGACCGGCGCTAGGCTGTGTAAATGTGTAGCGCTGACCGCACTCACTGTGGTCGGAGCTACACTGGCTAACTAGGGCGGGCGGGCCGGTACCGTGGCCGGCGGCGCCCCCCCGCGCTGCCGGTCCAACGGCGCCCAGGGCACAAACCCTGCTCGCCCTGCCCTAGTTACGCCACTGCCTACTACTACTAGGGGTACTGCTGGAGGGGGGACTACTACTAGGGGCACTGTTAGGGGGGGACTACTACCAGGGGCACTGCTGGGGAGGGACTACTACTAGTGGCACTGCTGGATAGGGGGGACTACTACTACTAGGGGCACTGCTGGAAGGGGGGACCTACTACTACTAGGGGCACTGCTGGAGGGGGGACTATTACTAAGGGCACTATTAGGGAGGGACTACTACCAAGGGAACTGCTGGGGAGGGACTACTACTAGGGGCACTGCTTGGGGTGTATATATATGTGTGTATATATATATATATATATATACACACACACATACTGTATATACATACACACACATATATATATATATATATATATTATACATGTAAATGTGTGTACATATATATATATAAATGTGTGTATATATGTGTGTGTATATACATATATATGTGTATGTATATATATATATATATATGTATATAATATATATATATATATATATATATATATATATACATTCAGCCCTGAACTCTGGATACATTTACTGATAATCTCGAGGGTCCCCTCCTAGCATAATAAACAAATTCCTATACCGAGCTGAACAGCCCCTCAGGAAAAAAACAGGCGGGACTCCTCAGTAGTTGTAACAAAGTGATATTTTGTCACAAATCGCATAGGTTCTGTTGATGTTTCAAGACCCATTGGTTTTTTCATCATGACATGTCCTGATTAAAAGACAGATGGGTCTTAAAATGTCGACAGCACCTACAGAGGAGGGCCACCTGTTTTTTTCCTGAGGGGCTGATCAGCTCGGTATGGGAAGTTGTTAGGGGGCACCAGTCAAAATTTTGCCTAGGGCACCAAATGGGCTAGGGCCGGCTCTGATTCAGGTGATACTCAACTATACCTGTCCTTTGCTTCGGGTACTGAGAACTCAATACCAATCTTAAATAGCTGTCTAGCTGAGCTCCAGAAGTGGAGAAGTGACAATTGACTGCAACTCATTCCTGATAATACTGAGCTTACAGCTTCTTAACCAACTGGACTCAAACTTGGGGATTCAGAGTTGCAATACACATGTGTGGAACTGGAATTTTGGTGTTGTCCTGGATAGTGGCTTTACACTTAAACATCAGGTTTCAGCCACAATTAAATTCTTCTTTCATTTGAGGAACATAGCCATGATTAAGCACTTGCTTCCCTCAGACCTGTTTACACGCATACATGTGTGACACCTGTGAAACGAGCACCCCTAGGACCGTGAAGGGTAAATTCAGCCTTGAGCCAGGAAGGAGTTAATGCAGATCTCCTCCAACACATGTGAAGAGCGAGGACAGCGGACGGAGCCTGTCCTGTTTCTTAAGCCAGGGGATTGGCCAGGCGTTCACGCCAGGAAAAGGAGTGTGCGGCGTGCAGCGCGTGGGCGGAGAAGGCAGAGACCATCAAGCTGCTAGGTGTCAGGGAGCTGTGGAGCGGCCAAGCCAGGAGAACGCACGCCAGGGACCCATGGAAGGTAGATCGGGTCAGGTGAGCCACGGCAGTGGAGAGATGGGACCAAGGGCACCACTGGGCAGCAGATTGTTAAGGCGGACACCACAGCAGCAGCAACAGTCATTTGCAGATATACAGTACAGGGCGGCCATCCTCCCTGCCCCATACCACCGCAGCAGCAGGGACCATAGAGTAACCCTAAAACACCCTCACTCCAGTGCCAATACTTGTAGGAGAAGGCGCCGTCCTGCTGCCATCCACAACTCATTCTGCCAACCATAAGACGGCCGCAGGCTAACAGCAGCGTTTGTCTTGAGCTGTAATTCTGCCAACCACAAGATGGCCGCCGACTGACTGCAGTATAGACATACAGCTCCAGCAGTTGCAGAGATATATAGTTCACAAGGAAGGAAAAAATAAGAAAAATACTGCACTAGTTAGTAAGAATAGTGCATGATTGTTAATAAGGCCCCTTATATTTGAAATAGTTAATAGGTACAAATGATAATATTGTATTCATGTAGGGGGTGCAGCCTGATGACAATAAGAAATACATCAAATACACAAAGAAGAAGAATGTCTATAACAGGCGCACAAAGAATAATTAAAACATAACTTTTAATTCATCTTATAATATACATGTAAAACTAAAAATCAACAGCGAAATATTAAAAGGAAACAGATGTCTCCAAACTATGGACAAACATATATGGTGTAGACTGGACTATAGAAAAGGTGTCAGTAAAAAGAATAACAATAAAAGACTGTATGTCCCGCTGTGTGATAGATATATAATATATAGTAATACGTATTAAGTAATGAGCAGGATTGCACACTAAATTTTATGTAATATGTGCTGTTAGCAACAATGTTGTGTGTCCAGCTCACAATAAATCGATGTGACCAAGTGTAGGTCTAAATGTAACTCTTTGTGTGAAGTATAGTCACCATATGAAGCAAAAAATGCATGTATTATAAATGATGGATCCACTACTATCTAGACTAAAACTCCTGCATAATATGTTTTGTCATGAGGTGAAAAATAGATAAATCTGTGGAAATATCCCTATATTGCTGCATGCAGCGCTATCTGGAATAAAGATCGCTGATGGCCCTAAGTATCACGTGTGCGCTATGTGCTAGCGTACCCTTATTTACCAGCATATGTATTTATGAGTAATAGCCAGAGTAATACCTATACTCCATCAGATAAAATGCCAATGATAATATCAGTGGCATATATCTAAATTACTAGAATGGCTGCGTGTATTAAGTGGTGAAAAATATTTGTTATAATAACCGCAGTCACCTACCATCTCCGTATTAGCAATAAGTATAAGAGAGCTCTCCTTATAGGGTAGATAAATATTATATAAATATAAAGCAGCTGTATGTATTTATCAGTGCTTAATAATATGTTGTTTTGTATAATGGAGTAGTAAGGTTTTCAAATACCGTGCATAGATTAGGGTAAATAGGTGGGTGGATATTGCTAGCGTGCTGCAGAAAAATAGCCCCAGATAGTAAACATAAAAATAAATATTTTCAGGATGCTGATACTGTCTGTATTATACAGTTATACAGCATCAATGTATATTCTAATGCTTAATAGTGTGCTACTTTATATAGTGGAGCAACAAGACTTGCAGATACTGCACATGAATTATATAAATATATCTATAAATGGTGCTGGTATATTGCAGTAAATTGACTTCAGATGTTAAACATAGAGGTAAGTATTGTCAGAACGCTGACATGTTCTATGATTTTGGCGTCTAGAAGATTCTGCATAGCTGTAATATCAGCTGTTTTCAGCGTCTTGCTAAGTTTGTGCATGACAAATCACAGAGTTTTAGACATCACATGTATGATTGTTCGTCTATTACATAAACCAACATAAGGTCACACAGCGGGACCTGCCGCCAACGCGCGTTTCGCTGAGAAAAGCTTTATCAAGGCTAACCAGATTGCTCTGTCTGGAGGTCTAATATACGTGAGTATGTCCAATCCAAATTCGTTCTTAGAATCACCTGTCAGTCCTCATCAGGTGCATTCCACTCGTGCTAATCAAACCCAATTGCTGGTCATGTGATACTCTGAATGTAAGGAATCTAAAGGACATCAATCAAAGATATTCCCCGTGAAAATAATATAATATACGTGTTATCTAATGTTAAAATATAATAAATAATGGTTACTGGCCACTAATATTAAATATTCTATTAACACTCTCCTCTATATATATATATCAGTATGTCCACATTATTAAATCTTGTATCAAGCAATATGTGATCTAAATAATATTAAAAAATTATATAAATATATATTGCTGGATAATTAAATCCAACAATAAATATGTGCAAATAATGTGTAGCTAAATCACAAAAGCTACACTTGATATTGTTCCTGTAGTGTACACAAATTCTATCTATAAACTATGTAAATGAATGAGAAATAATGATGAATAACTTTAAAAATAAGTGAAAAGAAAAACAAAAGTGCCACCCATATTCGTGAACTACAAATACAAATATATAAATACATGTGTACTCCTCTACAAACACACTAAATTCCTATGAATAATATCTGTGATAAAATGTATTGAAAATATATAGGAAATGTGCTACCAAAAGTAAATATATAAGATATAGGTAATATATACCTATAAGATCACCTAACTAAGTGTATATTAAAAAGTGTCATCTATTCAATATTAATGATATTATATGTCTATAAGGTGTTGTGTTCATACCCATTCCAACACCGCAAAACATGTTTTAATCTCCTATTTATTAATAGCAGCCCTAAAAATATATAGATACTCTTATAAATGATGCCTGTAGATAATGAAAAATGTGGATACAGTAATTATAAATGTAAAGTCTATTATAAATGATGGCTAAGTTGTAATCGCTCTGCCTTCTTCATTATTGGTTCGCTATTGGAAAGTAAGTATGTGTGCTCTTAGATAGGATGTATAAAATATCGATCTTCTAGCATCACTGTATCATACTTTTGATACTAAGGATATTATAGTCATAATTCTAACTAGTGATGGAATCATTGGTACCATCAAGTGGGAAGAAATAAATTAAATCTGTCCTTGACACAGAGGCTAGTAACCTATTCCTCTAATTCCTTCTACTTGGAGGAATAAGGTCAATCATAAATGTCGATCTTGTGACATCATTGGATCATACTGTAGTTCCTAAGGATATTGTGATCATAGTTTGGATCCATCTTGGAATCATATAGAACATCTCCTCCTCCGGATATGAGGGTTTATAGGTCCTTATAAAAAAGCTAAATAGCTGTTCCCCTCATTCATTCCTCTTGGGGAAATGGAATCCATGTTGAAGATCATTTTAGCCACCCATTTAAGGAGTTCACTGTCGATATCTCCTCCTCTAATCCCTAAGTTGATCTGCTTCATACCATATACGGTCATTCCTTTTGGATTGCCTCCATGGTATCTGAGGAAATGTTTGGCTACTGGAGAAAGCGTTTTAAATTTTTCTACATCCTGTTTGGCATTCCTAATGGTTCCTATATGTTCTAATATCCGAACTTTTAGTTGTCTCATGGTTTTCCCCACGTATCCTTTTCCGCAGGGACATTCCAGATGATATATTATGCCAGTGGCCGTGCAGTGTATATATTCTTCTATGGTCCACTTTTTGTTATATCTATCATGGAAAGATTCTCGTGTTACCATGTATTGGCATGCTTTGCAATGTTTGCATTGATAAGATCCTTTTCTCTTATATATTGATTTTTTCATATTGTTGGAAAAATGGCTATGTACCAATCGATCTCTTATATTTCGTGATCTTCTCCAACTAGATTGTATCTTCTTTGGTAAGCATTTTGCTAGATCCTTGTCTGTAAATAGAATCTAAAATAGAAGAATTCAAAAACATTGGCAGATTCTATTTACAGACAAGGATCTAGCAAAATGCTTACCAAAGAAGATACAATCTAGTTGGAGAAGATCACAAAATATAAGAGATCGATTGGTACATAGCCATTTTTCCAACAATATGAAAAATCAATATATAAGAGAAAATGATCTTATCAATGCAAACATTGCAAAGCATGCCAATACATGGTAACACGAGAATCTTTCCATGATAGATATAACAAAAAGTGGACCATAGAAGAATATATAGACTGCACGGCCACTGGCATAATATATCATCTGGAATGTCCCTGCGGAAAAGGATACGTGGGGAAAACCATGATACAACTAAAAGTTCGGATATTAGAACATATAGGAACCATTAGGAATGCCAAACAGGATGTAGAAAAATTTAAAACGCTTTCTCCAGTAGCCAAACATTTCCTCAGATACCATGGAGGCAATCCAAAAGGAATGACCGTATATGGTATGAAGCAGATCAACTTAGGGATTAGAGGAGGAGATATCGACAGTGAACTCCTTAAATGGGAGGCTAAAATGATCTTCAACATGGATTCCATTTCCCCAAGAGGAATGAATGAGGGGAACAGCAATTTAGCTTTTTTATAAGGACCTATAAACCCTCATATCCGGAGGAGGAGATGTTCTATATGATTCCAAGATGGATCCAAACTATGATCACAATATCCTTAGGAACTACAGTATGATCCAATGATGTCACAAGATCGACATTTATGATTGACCTTATTCCTCCAAGTAGAAGGAATAAGAGGAATAGGTTACTAGCCTCTGTGTCAAGGACAGATTTAATTTATTTCTTCCCACTTGATGGTACAAATGATTCCATCACTAGTTAGAATTATGACTATAATATCCTTAGTATCAAAAGTATGATACAGTGATGCTAGAAGATCGATATTTTATACATCCTATCTAAGAGCACACATACTTACTTTCCAATAGCGAACCAATAATGAAGAAGGCAGAGCGATTACAACTTAGCCATCATTTATAATAGACTTTACATTTATAATTACTGTATCCACATTATTCATTATCTACAGGCATCATTTATAAGAGTATCTATATATTTTTAGGGCTGCTATTAATAAATAGGAGATTAAAACATGTTTTGCGGTGTTGGAATGGGTATGAACACAACACCTTATAGACATATAATATCATTAATATTGAATAGATGACACTTTTTAATATACACTTAGTTAGGTGATCTTATAGGTATATATTACCTATATCTTATATATTTACTTTTGGTAGCACATTTCCTATATATTTTCAATACATTTTATCACAGATATTATTCATAGGAATTTAGTGTGTTTGTAGAGGAGTACACATGTATTTATATATTTGTATTTGTAGTTCACGAATATGGGTGGCACTTTTGTTTTTCTTTTCACTTATTTTTAAAGTTATTCATCATTATTTCTCATTCATTTACATAGTTTATAGATAGAATTTGTGTACACTACAGGAACAATATCAAGTGTAGCTTTTGTGATTTAGCTACACATTATTTGCACATATTTATTGTTGGATTTAATTATCCAGCAATATATATTTATATAATTTTTTAATATTATTTAGATCACATATTGCTTGATACAAGATTTAATAATGTGGACATACTGATATATATATATAGAGGAGAGTGTTAATAGAATATTTAATATTAGTGGCCAGTAACCATTATTTATTATATTTTAACATTAGATAACACGTATATTATATTATTTTCACGGGGAATATCTTTGATTGATGTCCTTTAGATTCCTTACATTCAGAGTATCACATGACCAGCAATTGGGTTTGATTAGCACGAGTGGAATGCACCTGATGAGGACTGACAGGTGATTCTAAGAACGAATTTGGATTGGACATACTCACGTATATTAGACCTCCAGACAGAGCAATCTGGTTAGCCTTGATAAAGCTTTTCTCAGCGAAACGCGCGTTGGCGGCAGGTCCCGCTGTGTGACCTTATGTTGGTTTATGTAATAGACGAACAATCATACATGTGATGTCTAAAACTCTGTGATTTGTCATGCACAAACTTAGCAAGACGCTGAAAACAGCTGATATTACAGCTATGCAGAATCTTCTAGACGCCAAAATCATAGAACATGTCAGCGTTCTGACAATACTTACCTCTATGTTTAACATCTGAAGTCAATTTACTGCAATATACCAGCACCATTTATAGATATATTTATATAATTCATGTGCAGTATCTGCAAGTCTTGTTGCTCCACTATATATAGTAGCACACTATTAAGCATTAGAATATACATTGATGCTGTATAACTGTATAATACAGACAGTATCAGCATCCTGAAAATATTTATTTTTATGTTTACTATCTGGGGCTCTTTGTTTCTGCAGCACGCTAGCAATATCCACCCACCTATTTACCCTAATCTATGCACGGTATTTGAAAACCTTACTACTCCATTATACAAAACAACATATTATTAAGCACTGATAAATACATACAGCTGCTTTATATTTATATAATATTTATCTACCCTATAAGGAGAGCTCTCTTATACTTATTGCTAATACGGAGATGGTAGGTGACTGCGGTTATTATAACAAATATTTTTCACCACTTAATACACGCAGCCATTCTAGTAATTTAGATATATGCCACTGATATTATCATTGGCATTTTATCTGATGGAGTATAGGTATTACTCTGGCTATTACTCATAAATACATATGCTGGTAAATAAGGGTACGCTAGCACATAGCGCACACGTGATACTTAGGGCCATCAGCGATCTTTATTCCAGATAGCGCTGCATGCAGCAATATAGGGATATTTCCACAGATTTATCTATTTTTCACCTCATGACAAAACATATTATGCAGGAGTTTTAGTCTAGATAGTAGTGGATCCATCATTTATAATACATGCATTTTTTGCTTCATATGGTGACTATACTTCACACAAAGAGTTACATTTAGACCTACACTTGGTCACATCGATTTATTGTGAGCTGGACACACAACATTGTTGCTAACAGCACATATTACATAAAATTTAGTGTGCAATCCTGCTCATTACTTAATACGTATTACTATATATTATATATATATCACACAGCGGGACATACAGTCTTTTATTGTTATTCTTTTTACTGACACCTTTTCTATAGTCCAGTCTACACCATATATGTTTGTCCATAGTTTGGAGACATCTGTTTCCTTTTAATATTTCGCTGTTGATTTTTAGTTTTACATGTATAAGATGAATTAAAAGTTATGTTTTAATTATTCTTTGTGCGCCTGTTATAGACATTCTTCTTCTTTGGTGTATTTGCAGAGATATATAGCCCTGTACCCAGGAGTAACTGCAGGTGTGGTGAGTTGAAAACTGATTGCACCACAGGCAAAGCTGCACTGACATTTAATACTAGTGGACTGAAGGCCCCCATACATCAGAGATTGATTGCAGCAATCGTGCAATTTGCAATCGATTGTGTATAAAAATCTTTCCCTTTTTCAATCGATTCTTGCAATTCTCCAATCTGCAATCGATCGAAAAAGGGAAAGATTTTTATACACAATCGATTGCAAATTGCACGATTGCTGCAATCAATCTCTGATGTATGGGGGCCTTTACTCATATCTCTTTGTGAAACAGTGGAATCTCAGTGTTATCTTCACTTCCACGGTATATGAGCTACCTACCTCACTGGCCAAACTTATTACTGCTAACTTTGCATGTTTTCCAGATCACACAAGGACTGTTTCATTTACGGCACCAGTGATCCTTTGATACTTGAGAGTGAAGTATACTACTTAATGGAGACAACATAGCCCCAGTGGCCTGGGATAGAGTTGCGGGACCATTTACTAGTGACAGTTGCATTTGACCATTGAATAGTCCCCTGATTGCCAGTGAACCGAGGGCCTGATTCAGAGCTGCTCGCTCTGACAGAGCGCTCGCTCTGAATCAGGGCCGGGCTCTTATTTTTTCGGAGCGGCCTCTTGGCCGCTCGCATAGCTGTGGGTGACCACCCACAGCTATAGCGAGCGGCCATGATGATGGCCGCAATGGTCAAGACCATCGCGACCATCGGGCTTGCGATGAGACCCTTGTGGTAGGGTCTCGTTCATCGCAAGCCCCAGAGAGTTTCCGGCTCTCACTTGTGATGTCAGTGGGGCCGCCTCCAAATGGCAGGCGTTCTCATGGGAACGCCTGCGTTTGGGCAGCCACCCCCGGCCCGCTCACCAAGCGGGGCGAGCTGTCACTCAACATCGACAGCTTGCCTCCTTTGGTGCGAGACCCGGAGCGACGGAGTGCCCGTCGCTAGCCGGGTCTCGCGTATGCGCACGATGGAGCCGGCTCCATCGTGCGCATGCGCTGTGGACCACCATCGGCCCGGTTGCGAGCGCTCAGCGCTTGCGACTGGGTCTGAATCAGGCCCTGAGTGTGCCTATTGTGAGAAAAGCTGTGTCAGCATCCAGTGGTTGAATTGCTGTACTGTGTGCAAGACTCCAACTTACATATTGGCGATTCTTTCCTTTTAGAGTTAATACTAACAAAAGCCACACCAAGTGGGACTAGTACCATGGTAAAAACAAATTGATCTATAAGAGCTCTACCAGCTGCAGCAGCGAAGACAGGCATGAACATAGTGTGACGTGTTTAACTTTCAGGTCATATGAACATTTGGGGCAATTAGCAAGTTCAGTACAGTCATTACTGCAGAACTGATTTCTTGATGTGTGTAGCTGTGTGGAATAGGGATATTTAATGAGTACTGCATTCAACTGTGAATAATAACGTAAAAGAAGCCATATATTGTATGTTCAACTGCCTAAGTAACATTATGCAAATTTCTGCAGTACTGTGGAAGTATTTTGCTTAATATGTGTTATCTGTGCTTTCCCCACTGAAATGGCATTAAGAAGGTTGCCTCATTGGGTGAGGTATGTTATATATGCAAGTTTCCTGCTGACCCTCTAATAAACCTGTGTTCACAAAAGACAAGCTGCCTCGTCACCTCTTCATGTGCTGCCATTACTCTCACCTCTCCGTAAGTTGTATGAAGACCGAACCATAACACACAAGGTAAACTCTTTACATTAATTGCAAGTTGGGGTTGCAACACATGCATGTATATCATCATCACGCTTGGACTTTTGCAATGCCCTCTCCCTGGATCTACCAGCAAGTGAATTGCACCATATGCGGCTGATACAAAATGCAGCAGCCAGCCTGTTACTAACCATCCTTGTTTCTGCCACATAACACCCTTTTTCTACTCCCTTCACTGGCTGCCTGTAAAATGACCCTACATAACCCGGGTCCACAGTATCTGAATTTTCTGATTCCTGTAACCCAACTGGATTTTATCTGCAGATTAAGAACTATTAGCTGTACCTACTTAATTCATTTGGGCATAGAGCTATTAGCTTTACAGCATGTCCCATCCCTAATTCCAACTCTCTGAAACACGCTTGCCTGCACTGTTGGAAAGGCCTCCACTCAAGAAACCTTCAAAACAGACTGAATACTTACCTGTATATTCAAGTATTTCATTAATGCCTCTATAGCTTCTAAGAAAAACTAAATACAACTTAAATTCTTAACTCTCTTCTCTGTATGATATTAATACTTATGTTTATTTTATATCATGTGGGGTTTTTAAAATGCAAATGTATTGTAAAGCAATTTGAACCCTGTACTTACCAGTACGCTTGTGCATCAGATGAATCTGCTGCTGCCCCGGAACCAGGTAAGTGACTGCTGGGCCATTAACGATATGTCAACATTCTATTATGTCAACATTTCATCAGTGTCTACATGATGAATCTCAACAGGGTTATTGTGGACATTATGACCATGTCGACATATCATTCCTAACCCAGGTAAAAAGCCAATTTTCATGTTACAAATCTCAGTGATGTCTAGTATAGTACAAATTCTGTGTGATTTGTAGTGCAGATCTGACCATATAGGTAAGACTTGGCGTGAGTTGGTCAATAAATGAGGTTGTCCTTATTGATGTTAGCTGAGTGTGAAGAGCTATCACAGGGGGAGATGCATTATAGTGGCACGGATCAAGCCGCTATAACTCTACCTGCTTCGCCTCTTTACCGAGGTGAAGCAGGAAGCAGTACCGACGAGATGGTAGTATAGTAAAAATACCGACATCCGGGCTGCCGTCTATTGAAATCCCGACCTGGGACTAAACATAGACGGCTAAATCTCGAAACCAGCCTACACACCGAGGCCGGAATCCCAACAGACGGCATCCCGATAGAAGGTAAGTGGGGCGCCTTTAGCTGTTAGCTGGGGGGGAGGGTTAGCATTAGGCAACATGGGGGAGTTAGAGTTAGGCTTCGGGGGGGGGGGATTTAGGGTTAGACACTACTGGGGGGGTTAGGATTAGGCACCACTGGGGGGGTTAGGATTAGGCACCACTGAGGGGGGTTAGGGTTAGGCACTAAGGGGGGATGCTTAGGTTTTAGGCAGCAAGGGGGGAGGGTTAGGGTTAGGCACTAACGGGGAGGGAAGGGTGCCAGGTGGGAATGGTTAGGGTGCAAGACGGGAGGGTTAGGAAGAGTAGGGGGGACGATTAGTATACTTACCCAAACCCTGTTGGGATTCTGGGCATGCCGTTATCGGCTTTTTGACAGCAGCCATCCAGACTGCCGGGATATCATACCCAACCCGATGAGATGTATAAACTTTTCTGCCGGAGTGGAGAAGTGAAAACTCCCTCTCTGGAAATCCAGCCAGAGCTCGCAGCATATCTGCCTAGTGCTGTGTCTACCTTCCCAGCCGGCTCCACTGGGCATGCGCCAGATCTTGCAAGCATCGCAAGATCTCACGTGCAGTCTGGATGCGGCAGCCGCCACAGCCAGGGACAGTGCTGTCCCTGCTGTGGTGATAGGGGTACTTAATTTCAAGCAATGTCACTGGTTGAGACTGGAAGCTTGACAGCTCTGCCAGTACTATATAGTATTATACTCTATTAAATGGACACTAACCTCAAGCTATTTTCTTAGTTGTACAGTGCATCAAGAAAGTATTCACAGCGCTCCACTTTTTCCACAGTTTGTTATGTTACAGCCTTATTCCAAAATGGAATAAATTCATTTTTCTCCTCAAAATTCTACACACAATACCCCATAATGACAACGTGTAAAAAGTTTTTTTAGAGATTTTTGCAAATTTAATTAAAAAAAAACAACCTTAGAAATCACATGTGCATAAGTATTCACAACCTTTGTTCAATACTTTGTTGTTGCACCTTTGGCAGCAATTACAGCCTCAAGTCTTTTTGAATATGATGCCACAAGCTTGGCACACCTATCTTTGGGCAGTTTCGCCCATTCCTCTTTGTAGCACCTCTCAAGCTCCATCAGGTTGGATGGGAAGCATCGGTGCACAACCATTTTCAGATCTCTCCAGAGATGTTCGATCAGATTCAAGTCTGGGCTCGGGCTACAGCCTTATTCCAAAATGGAATAAATTCATTTTTGTCCTCAAAATTCTACACACAATACCCCATAATGACAACATGTAAAATGCTTTTTTTAGATTTTTGCAAATTTAATAAATTAAAAAAAAACGAAGAAATCATGTACATAAGTATTCACAGCCTTTACTCAATACTTTAGGAAATTGGTTGGTTAGGATGCGCTTCGTGGTGGAGTGGGGTAAGGGGATGTGTGGTTGAGAACGTCTGGGGTGGGGGGAGGAGGGATGGGGGCTGGTGCTGTAAAGTGTGAGTAGGGGTACCTGGTCTTACTATAGGTTGGCTATATATGGAAAGGTTGACGTGCGCTCCTGGGTAATGTGTAGAGGGGGGAGGGGATGGGGAGAGGGAAATGGTGGGGGGAGGGTTGGGCAGTCAGTGTGTATTGTGGTGGATGATTTGTGGTGGGGTGCGAATGACAACAGAATGCTGGGTGAGTGGGTATAGGTGATATATTTATTCAATTTGTGTTTAATTGTGTGGACACAAGTTCCTTTTTTGTCTGGAGGCACAGTACTCCTCGGGAATTCGTTGTCTCTGGATAATTTGTGGGGCAGGTGCTGCCCGTTGGTGGTGATCTGGTGCAATCCACAGTATGCGGGGTGGGTGGACCCTTTGAGGGGGCTCCTTACCATGCGGTCCTTACTACTGCATGTACCCCTGCTGGACCTATGGTCTACAGTCTTGGGAACTGGGATGCTCTGTTATTGGTGGTTGGGGGGTGTCCCCAGTGGCAGTATCCCGCACTGTTAAGGAAGGCTGATTGGTACCTACTGATGGGTGCTCGACTTCTGTGGCAGTGAGCGGCTTCCTCAAAGTCCAGTTGGGGCCAGATGTTCTGTTGGGCTGACGTGGGCCATCCACGTGCCCGTGGGTGCAGGGCAGGGGTGACCCGCTGGCTGTATGCGTTCACCCTCTGTAGGTGCGATACAGTGGCACGTGCCATGACGGGAGCTGCGGCATGATGGGTGCCGGCTGTGTGTGGCAAACCTGACCCAGCGCTGTTTGGGGAGTTGCACTTGCTGATGCTGGCACGGCTGCGTGGGTTGCATGCTGGCGGGGGTGCAGCCATGTGTGAGAGGTTCCGGTGTCCGTGGGGGTGTGCCGCTGCTCGTGGGTGTGAGGGACCCGGACGTAATTCTGGGTGCCGCTGGAGAAGTGGAAGCAGGCGAGTGCTGCGTGGAACAAAGTTCAAGAGTTCAGAGGTAAGTATTCTTTGGTGTAGGTGTGGAAGTCTCCGATGCGTTGCGGCCCATTGGCCATTCCAAAAGTCGACAGCTGACCAATCAACAGCCCAGGACTCTGCTGTTAAATAGCCAGCCCTCAGAACAGCTCAGTAACTCCTTGAGAAAGAAATACTTAGTTCCTGATGCTGAATAACATCCTGACAGCATGATGCTGCCACCACCATGCTTCACTGTAGGGATGGTATTGGCCTGGTGATGAACGGTGCCTGGTTTCCTCCAAACATAACATCTGGCATTCACGCCAAAGAGTTCAATCTTTGTCTCATCAGACCAGAGAATTTTGTTTCTCATGGTCTGAGAGTCCTTCAGGTGCATTTTGGCAAACTCCAGGTGGGCTGCCATGTGCTTTTAATAAGGAGTCGCTTCCGTCTGGCCACTCCACCATACAGGCCTGATTGGTGGATTGCTGCAGAGATGGTTGTCCTTCTAGAAGGTTCTCCTCTCTCCACAGAGGAATGCTGTAGCTCAGATAGAGTGACCTTGGGGTTCTTGGTCACCTCCCTGACTAGGGCCCTTCTTCCCCGATCGCTCAGTTTAGACGGCCGGCCAACTCTAGGTAGAGTCCTGGTGGTTCCGAACTTCTACCATTTACGGATGATGGAGGCCACTGTGCTCATTGGGACCTTCAAAGCAGCAGATATTTTTCTGTACCCTTCCCCAGATTTGTGCCTCGAGACAATCCTGTATCGGAGGTCTACAGAAAATTCCTTGGACTTCTTGCTTGGTTTGTGCTCTGACATGCACTGTCAAGAGTGGGACCTTATCATGTCCAATCAATTGAATTTACCATAGGTGGACTCCAATTAAGCTGTAGGAACATCTCAAGGATGATCAGTGGAAACTGGATGAGTTTTGAGCTTCATGGCAAAGGCTGTGAATACTTATGTACATGTGATTTCTTAGTTTTTTTTTTTAATTAAATTTGCAAAAATCTCAAAAAAACTTTTACACGTTGTCATTATGTAATATTGTGTGTAGAATTTTGAGGACAAAAATGAATTTGTTCCATTCTGGAATAAGGCTGTAACATAACAAAATGTGGAAAAAGTGAAGCACTGTAAATACTTTCTGGATGCACTGTATGTTAGTTGTATGTTAGGTTAGTTGTATAGTATGTTAGGTACTGTTAGTGTAAACAGCCCTTATATTATTTATTTTCAATTAAGATAAAACATTTTTCTAGCTGGAGATTAAGGGGCTGATGTTACATTGATTGTGCACCCATTGGTGGGGTGTTTATTTACCACACTGCCGGGTCACCTAACTATAGTGGGGGAGCCACTTGGGCAGCAGGCGCCGGGCAGTTAGAAGGATGTGACCTAGCATATGCCGGGTCACTTTATTAGTAATATAGTGGCAACGGCCGGGGTACAACGGGGACAGATTTGGCAGTAGGCAGTCATAATTAAGAGGCGACACGGCGTATGAAAATGCCATGCCTCCTCGGATTGGCTACTGTCCGTGAAGGGGGCGGAGAGACCTGGGAGAAGGCAGTGAGATAGCCGTCTTCACTGCTCTTCTCCCCTAACAAGCATCCATTCACCATCCTGAAATGGCGAATGGATTATGCAAAGCGAAATGCAAAGCAGAGCTTTCCGTGCTTCTATGAATTGCTCTCCTCATACTAGTGTATGGGGAAGTGATCCAGCCAAGGAGCAGGGCTGCTGCTGGAGACATTATGAACTTCTCCATGGGAACCCCCTTCATGTATAGATCAAAGCAGTGAAAAGCCCTGTTTCTAGTAAATATAGAATAGACCCCTGTGTCTCACTGCTAATAGTGTTATCAGATTGTGGTGAGTTTTCATTCTTCTCAGTAGGTTCAGTTTTGCACCAGATAGGGTTACTCTCTTAGTCTCAATATTGTCAATTTTCAGGCCAGTCTGACCTACACCTGTGGCTTAAGAACTCAGATAGGCCGCCCCGAGAAGGATGGCAGCATCTTCACATCCTTTTTTTCTCTCATAACTTTGTCATCCTTCAGGTCTCTCAACATTTAACAATGAGATAGGGCATCGGCACTGCCATTCATTTTTCCAGAATATTATTTTACATGGACTCAAAAGTTACTTAGGCGTGAGGCCCACTGTTGTTCCCACATGCCCAACTTTACAGTCTGGCTGTGGGACAGCAAATTGTTACCTGTGAAGACCGTAAACTTACAAACATGACTACTATCCTATCCCTTTTGTGCTTGGTATGGTCATACCCCAGTTCAAAATCTGACTACCTCATATATCTTTAGGTGCTCTAGTTTAAATAATGATCTAGATTATTTTTCAGTTCTTAGTACATTGATTGCAGTGTAACTGTACATATATGAAGAACAGTTCAACTCTGTTGGCCACCCAGCAGCAGTTCCTTTTCAACAGATTTTACCTATTGGGTGCCCAGCATAAGAGTTGCTCCAAAATTGCAAACCACAGCAATATTCAATCATATGTCATTGGTTATTTCTCAGTACAATTTTCAGAAGACCCCAATTGTGCATTTCACGTTTGAGTTTTGTGGCTATATTGACTTAGTGGTGGTTTTGGACTTTTGTGTCAGTTTTCCGACGGGCTTGCAGTTCTTGGATATACTAAAACCTAAAGTAACTCAAAACTGCCAAAAAAACACACTTTAAAATAGTTACAGATATGTAATATTTGCATTAAAAAATCCTATAAAAAGTTATTACAATTCTGAAAATAGGGTTGAGAAAATCAGAATTACAAATCAGGGAATAAAGTTCATCATTCATTCCACATTGTGTGTCTCCAATGTATAAGGGAAATAAGGAGAAATGTGTCACACAGTATAATATTTTACTTAATCTTGGAAATCAGATGTAATTTAACACCAAAAAGTTCTCATTTGCTTAAACACCTTCAGTTCATGAAAAAGCCAGCGTCAGTGCTTTGTGCTGGCTTATCCCCCTTTGTTTCCAAATCCTATTGAATCGGATGCTTGTGATGTCCTTCATGCAAAGCAACGTGAAACAGAATCTAGCATATTACCTTTTATACAGGGTGTTTCACTCGCTATTGGCCTCAAAGTTTTTCGCATAACTTTTAAAGTAAATGATGTGTAAATTAATAATTCAAATATAAATATATTCAATAAATTGTCTTTGGCCTTTATCGACTCAGTTTTCCAGTATGTCTGGACAATAAATACGCATTTTTCAGCTGTGTACTGGTTCATATAGCACGTAACACACAGTCACGATGAATGTGGGCACCACAGTACACCACACCAATGTCAGAAGCAGGAATACCTACTGACTAGCAGTGGCGGCTCCAGAGGTCGGGCAGCAGCACATTCCACAATTTATATAGGGCAACCACACCAACTGGCATCCTCACTGGTTATATCCTCACTGGCAGTTGGTGTGGCTCCCCTATTTGAATTTTGATTTCCTCATATTTCTCATAGACCAAGGTATGTCTGCATCACATTTCACTAAATTACATCAATTAAGGTGCATACACACGTAACGATTATTTGAACGATTTAACTATAACGACGTAGTTATCGTTCAATCGTTGAAAAAATCGTTCAGTTTCTGAGTTATAACGATGAACGATTATCGTTCATGCGCGTTCCCGTTTGTAGTTTGTAGTTCATTCTGACTGACCAACTGAACGATTTTCATTAAGGGAAGTTACAAAAATCGTTTGTAGTTCAAAAAATCGTTCATTACACTGTAAAATTTTTTACAGATAATCTGACAGAAAATCGTTCATAAAATCGTTAATAAAATCATTGGTAACAAAATCGTTGTGTGTGTGTGTGTATGCAGCTTTACTTTAAAAGTTATAATACAAACTTTGGGACTTAAAACGAGTGAAACAGCCTGTATAAGATTTAACATCGCTCATTTCTGCTTATACCTCCAGTGTGCGAGCATGAGGGATGCCAAGCCCTTTTCTTTGCTAATAATTGAATTGGTTTCTGCACTTTAGCCAACTCAAACTTAATTGATTCATCCCCTTAGAAATAATATGGGTTTTGGAACAGGAAGATACTTATATTTATATTGTAAAATGTGAATACTTGAGCCAGTTTTTGATAGGTTGTCTGGATTATAGATAAGGTTTAGTTGGACATTCTACATATTGCCTTGAGTTGTGTTGCCATGTGTGTATGAGTATCCTCAGGATCCCGGCCATTTGCACTGCGGAAGCTGGCCATCACCTGGGACTTGTTGGAACTTCACATTCATATTATACGGGGATTTCACCTTTTCCGTCCTGTCGGGGGAACTAGTGCACCTCATTTGGGGATTTGATTGCATTTATTGTCAATTTAAAAAATAATAATAATTTGATTCTAGTATGTTTTAAGAGAAAATAAAGTGTATTATGCCAGATTCTGTTTCACATTGGTTTGCATGGATATGGTATAAAATATTGACAGTATATAAATAGACAGTCAATATGTTGACACCAGATGGTTTACAGACAATAGGTCGACAGGGTCAAAAAGGTCAACAGGGTCAAGTAGTTGACAGTTAACAGGTCGACATGGTCGATAGGGTCAAAATGTCAATGCACAAATGGTTGACACATTACTTTTATTTTGTTTTAACCTTAACCACTTACTGGCTAATATTTTTTCAAAAAATGTCCCCAATATTGTTGATTTTTTTTTATTAGCAAATTATGTAAATAAGAGCTATTTAAACTTGAGTCAATATACTGTATATACAGTGCATCCGGAAAGTATTCACAGCGCGTCACTTTTTCCACATTTTGTTATGTTACAGCCTTATTCCAAAATGGAATAAATTCATTTTTCTCCTCAAAATTCTACACACAATACCCCATAATGACAATGTGTAAAAAGTTTTTTTAGAGATTTTTGCAAATTTAATTTAAAAAAAAAACCTTAGAAATCACACGTACATAAGTATTCACAGCCTATGTTCAATACTTTGTTGTTGCACCTTTGGCAGTAATTGCAGCCTCAAGTCTTTTTGAATATGATGCCACAAGCTTGGCACACCTATCTTTGAGCAGTTTCGCCCATTCCTCTTTGTAGCACCTCTCAAGCTCCATCAGGTTGGATGGGAAGCATCGGTGCACAACCATTTTTTGATCTCTCCAGAGATGTTCGATCAGATTCAAGTCTGGGCTCTGGCTGGGCCACTCAAGGACATTCATAGAGTTGTCCTGAAGCCACTCCTTTGATATCTTGGCTGTGTGCTTAGGGTTGTTGTCTGAAAGATGAACCGTCACCCCAGTCTGAGGTCAAGAGTGCTCTGGAACAGGTTTTCATCCAGGATGTCTCTGTACATTGCTGCATTCATCTTTCCCTCTATCCTGACTAGTCTCCCAGTTCCTGCCGCTGAAAATCATCCCCACAGCATGATGCTGCCACCACCATGCTTCACTGTAGGGATGGTATTGGCCTGGTGATGACTGGTGCCTGTTTTCCTCCAAACATAACGTCTGGCATTCACGTCAAAGAGTTCAATCTTTGTCTCATCAGACCAGAGAATTTTGTTTCTCATGGTCTGAAAGTCCTTCAGGTGCATTTTGGCAAACTCCAGGTGGGCTGCCATGTGCTTTTAATGAGGAGTCGCTTCCGTCTGGCCACTCTACCATACAGGCCTGATTGGTGGATTGCTGCAGAGATGGTTGTCCTTCTGGAAGGTTCTCCTCTTTCCACAGAAGAATGCTGTAGCTCTGACAGAGTGACCATCGGGTTCTTGGTCACCTCCCTGACTAGGGCCCTTCTCCCCCGATCGCTCAGTTTACATGGCCAGCCAACTCTAGGAAGAGTCCTGGTGGTTCTGAACTTCTTCCATTTACGGATGATGGAGGCCACTGTGCTCATTGGGACCTTTAAAGGAGCAGATATTTTTCTGTACCCTTCCCCAGATTTGTGCCTCGAGACAATCCTATCTCGGAGGTCTACAGACAATTCCTTGGACTTCATGCTTGGTTTGTGCTCTGACATGCACTGTCAAGTGTGGGACCTTATATAGACAGGTGTATGCTTTTCAAAATCATGTCCAATCAACTGAATTTACCACAGGTCGACTCCAATTAAGCTGTAGGAACATCTCAAGGATGATCAGTGGAAACAGGATACTCCTGAGCTAAATTTTCAGCTTCATAGCAAAGGCTGTGAATACTTATGTACATGTGATTTCTTAGTTTTTATTTTTATTAAATTTGCAAAAATCAAAAAAAATCTTTTTACAAATTGTCATTATGGGGTATTGTGAGTAGAATTTTGAGGACAAAAATGAATTTATTCCATTTTGGAATAAGGCTGTAAATAACAAAATGTGGAAAAAGTGACGCGCTGTGAATACTTTCTGGATGCACTATATATATATTTTTTTAGTTTTTTAACAAAAATGGAAAATTATGTTTAAATAGCTATTAACTACATAATATGATAATAAAAACTGACCCTTTTAGGGATGTTTTTGAAAGAAATTAGTTTAGTTTAAAAAAATCTGTTAGTATGGGGGGCGGAGCGGAGGGCAGGTGTGTGTGTATATATATATATATATATATATATACACACACACACATATACATATATACACACACAGACAGTAAGTTTGTGTGTATGTATGTATAGTTGTATACACATATACACACACACACTTACTGTATGTCACACATACATTACACACACACTTACCTTGCAGCAGCTGCGGGTTGTAGACTTGATGAGGATGGGACCTGGCAGGCTGGCACCATGTCATTAGGCCCCTCCCCCTAGCGGGAAAATGCTGCGATTCGTGGGTCAACTGAAAGGAGGCAGAGCAAAATGATGCGATTCTAATGGAATCACATCATACTGGCTTCGCCTCCTCCTGTTTGACCTGGAAATCCCGACATTTTGCTGCGAAGGCGTGGGACTTAAGAAGATGAAGAAGATGGTGCCTGCACTCCAGTCTGTCAGGGGGGTTTCTGGGTACTCAGAAACCCCACCTGCGTGCGCTGATTGGAATTCACATTTGTAAGAAAAATATTACAGTACTGTACTGTATATAACCCATTTCTCCTTATTTAGCCATATAAGGCTATTTACAGAATTGTTTTAATGTTTTGATATGCTTTTTCCATATTCTGGGCCTGATTCAGATTTGTACGTGCAGCTATCTGTGAATGGCTCTTGCAATTTTTAGCAAATTGGACAAGCGTCAGAGCCTGCATACACGATTTAGAGCATTTACCAGCAATTCATAGTATGGATCTCAGTCATATCTCCACTTGCGGCTGAGTGGGTGTAACTGGGTGGGAACTGGTCAGGATAAGTGTTTAGTTGGTGTGTCGGGGGCATGTACACGGAATTGCGAATTATTTAGAGGTGGCCATATGCAAAGATCTCTCCAATGTCAAATGGATCTCTTGCACCAAAGATAGGGCTGGGGCAAATGCCTGCCGATGATGATGATGGCTACTCTCACCAGTGGAGGAATGGGATGGGCCAGTTGCTATGATATAGCTGACTCTGTACACAGACAGAGATCAGCATTTATTTCCAAGAGACTACAATTGTGGTTGCTTGAACTTTGGCCTCTGATTCAGAGTTGGGGCTACCTACCTATGTATGGGAACTACTGCTGGATGCTTTAAAGATGGACAACTCATGTGGACATTCCTGTGGCCTAGGCTGTTCCATTCTTGATGTTCATCTAAAAAGATCTCAAACAGACAAACTTCTATACATTATTCTTCATGTACAGGAAATGTATATGGTTGTAAAATAAATTTGTTATTCATTATTATACTATTAGCAAATTTATATTCTTGGAGGTGCATGGGATTATACTTCAGAAAACGTCTAATCCCAAAAGGAAATGTGTAGTATTCAGGGAGTTTCTGGATTTGATTTTAAATCTGTTTTGAAGAACTAGGGGCCTGATTCAGAGCCGCTCGTGAGCGGCCGTTCGTTCGTTCCGAGCGATGTTTGCCCAACTGCGCATGCGTACGGATCATAATACGCATGCGCGAACCAGTCAGTGCGGCCGAAAATCGTTTGTTCGCTAAATAGCGAATGCCTGCTATTTTGAGTGACAGGAGGAGGCGTATGTGGGTGGTAACAGGGGAAGGTGCTTGAAAACGGGGAGTGGAGATCCGAACCCAGGCGTGCTTAAAGGTAAAAACAGGCGTTTTATGGGTGTGCATAATTAATACAGCAGTGTCATTGACCACGTCACTGGGTTATTTTATAGTCAGAACTGCTCGCAAGATTGCGGTAGGAAAAACCAACCACAAGAATAGCGAGCAGTTCATACGCTGGTCGATGTACTCGATTAATCTAATAAATAGCGGACATGACGTAGGATGCGAGCGGCCAAGGGGCGTAATTTCCAAAAAAACAAGCGCAAGTTTTGTTCGCTCGTTCAGACCTAGAGGCGTGAACAGACCGCAAAGAGCGAACGGTTCATTTGAATAGCCACCCCTTTTTTCAGAACGAACGACCGCAAATAGCGTCCGGTTCTGAATCAGGCCCTAGGTTCAACACATTACACTATTGTGCAACTCTTGCTTACTACGAAATATATATCAATAAAGGATCATCTAGAGGAATCAAGAGCCTAATTTGGTACTTACCATTCCTGAGACAAAGAAGAAGCAAGACATTTATGAAAAGCACATTTATTATGAAAAATTGTTACCAGCCCTTGATAACCCCCTGATGAAGTCATTACGTATGATGAAACATGTTGGGTGTGCTGCGGGCTGATGTCACCAGGAAGTAGGAAGCGAGACTATACTGCTAGAGATCGTAGCTGCTACCTGGATAAGAGTGCAAGACAAACCGAGGTGGAGGCTAAAGCGCGGGATCGTGTATAGGGAGGCAGGCAATATTATTCATATTTAGAAATATTAAATTGTAACTGAATTTACTGCACTATGTAGCACCCCTTTTCTATTTATATTTATAGCTTTTTTTACCTCTCACTCCCTGCTTGACTCAATTCAGTCATGCTTTTGCCCTCTCCACTTCATAGAAACTGCCCTCACTAAATACAGCAATGACCCTCTTGCTGTCCAAGGGCCACTACTCTCTGCTCATTCTTCTTGACCTATCTGCTGCTTTTGACACTGTGGACCATCCTCTCCTCCTGCAAATCCTTCACTCCCTTGGTCATAGTGATACTGCCCTCTCCTGGCTGTCCTTCTGTAATACCCGCTATACAAGGTACAGTATTATGTCTAACACTGCATCGTGCTACAGAGCATGTCTGTCATTACAGTAGAGGTCACTTCCCCTTCATGCTAAGGACCTGGAAGTGACATGCAGTGAGGGCGGAAGTGCAGTTCCATGTCCATGAAGTCCACCTAAAGAAGAAACTTGTCCCCTTGCTTCGCTCTCTTTGCTCCCCACAAGATTATATTCCCCCTCTATGTCCATGTGGATGGTTGGGAATGACGTTGGACAGTAGCTGATGATGTCATGGTCCTCTCCGCGAAGGGCATCTCTGCAGCTACTCAAGAGGTCAGGAGCTGGTCACATGACAAGGGTCAGGTGGTCAGACATATGACATTTGGAAGTGAGCAGCAGGAGGTCAGTACAGTGTTAGGTAACGCGCTGAGAGCAGAACGCTGGCGCTGGTAAAAGGCTCCTGATAGGAACCAGCGACTGTGTGACAGGCGGCATTGCTACTGAGCCGGCAGTTGTGTGAATGGGAGTCCTGATGTGTCTGTTCAGTGGCAGAGACCTGCAGAGTGAAGCCCACAGCTGAGAGACGGGCAACAGGAGAGGCTCTGCAGCTGGACTAAGGAAGAGTCACTATCTAGTACTCCTGAGGTACTGATAACCGCAAGGCTGGCAAGGAGACAGGTCTGTCAGCAAAATCCCTACCACTGTGTTAGAGTTATCCCTTTCAACAGGCACCCTATTACACTACAGCCTGAACACCCCTCCTATCTGTACAGAGGCACCATCAGAGATATGTGTCCCAATACTAGTAATTCACTAAAGCCAGTGTAGTGAGAAAGAAAGCCCCTATTTGCTAAATAGCAGTCATAGGTTACATGCATTGATTATTCCCTGGTCAGGAATTTTAGTCCTGATATTTTGAGGTGAAGACATAGTCTAGAGTTGGCTGCTAACAAAAATAAATTAATAAAATGGAACCACAGCAAATCTCAGAACACTGACATAAATTATAGACTGGTACACTATGCCAAAGGGTGTCATAATAGTTCCTTAGCAGCTTTGAGCAATTATATGCTGCTTATCTACATGTGCCTATTCAGACTTATGGAATTACAATGATCAGTCACTCAGATTTTTCCCATTTAAGTGTAGAGGCACCTCAGAAGGTCAAAGAAGTTACTCCAAAAGTCAGTCGGGGTGTATATGACCCAGCAATTCTAAGACAATTAACAGGGCCCTGGTTCGATTCATAGTGTACACCGACAAAGGCCTGGCCAGACAGGACTACTAGGATTGGTCTGGTGTTTAGGAGTATTATAGGAACAAATTATAATTATAAATATCTTGATGTTTTAGCCTATGTTCTTGTAATATGGTTGCGAATGGTATTTTAAAAAATCCATATATAAAATTGCATCATTTTATGATATTGTGTTACTGTGCATTATTTACTATTGTTTCATTTGTGCATAAGTAGTTCTTGATTTTTTGAAGAGTTCCTGCATAATAAAGTGAATATTATTTTACTTATTGTGTTAATTACTGTATTGAGATTGGGGACCACCTGCCTATCTGTTGTGACATAGAAAAGCAGAAGCGACTTAAACGGTGAGAATTACCCCAGAAAGGTATTACACTCCTACCTCTCTGACTGTTCTTTCTCTGTCCCCTTTCAGGATTCCATTTCTCCCCCACTACCTGTAGGTATTCCCCAAGGTTCTGTTCTTGGACCACTTCTATTCTCCCTTTATACATCCTCTTTAGGTGAGCTCATTTATTTATTTATTAACAGTTTCTTATATATTCCGTTACGCTTTACAATTTGAAACAACATTAATAGAAGAAAACTGGATAGCAACAGACAGACATAGGCCCATATTCAATTAGCGGCGAAAACTGCAGTTTTTTTCACCATCTGCGAATTGGCCGATTTAAAAAAAAAAAAAAAGGTGAAATCGGCCGATTTTCGAAAAAAAAAAAAAGTAGAAAATGGGAGGGCGGGAAAAAAAACAACTTTGCAAATGGACGAAAAACTCTGGAAATTGTGTCCTTACCCCAAAAAATGGATGATGTACATCAAAAATTATTTTAGAAGCGTATGACTGGTCGTGATAAAGTATTGTGGATACTTAAATTACGTCGGTTGATGGTAATTTGCGTATATACAGAAAAACGCTAAAAAGCTATTTTTTTCCAGGAAATTACTGTTCCACATAAATTAAGGGGACATTAAAATGGGTGCAAGTATATTTTCGTGACGTAAAAGCTCAATTTTAAAAACCGTAAAAACAAATGCCTGCTGCGGCCACATGCAATGTGTAAAACCAGTGGTTTTTGCCAAAGTATGCAACAACAAAAAATTGGGGTAATTTATTATTAAGGGGGTGTCCAATGGGTTCTAAAAAAATCCCCACATGTTTAGGCAAAAATAGGGATTTTGCATTTTTTTTCTCCTGGTCTGAGATGGAGAAAACTTTTCTCCTGTTTTTTTTATGACTGTTTCTCGTTTTTGCCTGTTTTTTTGGGCAAAAATCGTCCGACTTCATCATTTTTTTGAGAAAATAGCCCGTTTATGCCACTAATTGAATTTGGGCCTTACGGGTAAGAGGGCCCTGTTCGCAAGCTTACAATCTATAGGAAATCAGCTCCTTTAGCCTCCAATATCATCTCAATGCTGATGACTCTCAGATCTACCTCTCCACCTCTGACCTTTCCCCCTCTCTCCTCACTCATATCTCCAGCTGGCTTTCTGCTATTTCCTCCTGGATGTCTCAGCGCTTTCTTAAACTTAACATATCTAAGACTGAGCTGATAATCTTACTATTCTCCTGAACAACCTAATTTCCCTCAATTTTATTATTACATTTGTAAGCAGCACCATATCTCCTAGACAGTAAGTTCGCTGTCTTTGGATTATCCTTGACTCCTCCATCTCCTTCAACCACACATTTGTATTTTTCATAGACATGCCATTTCCATCTTAGAAATATCTCTAATATCAGATCCTTTCTCACACTGGAGGTAACTAAGAGCCTCATCCATGCACTAGTCATCTCTAGACTGGACTACTGTAACCTCCTCTTATCTGGCCTCCCTGTCTCTCACCTCTCTCCATCCCAATCTGTGCTGGTGCTCGACTCACCTTCTACACCAAACGTACTATGTCTGCCTCCCCTCTCCTACAAGTCCTACACTGGCTCCCCTTCTCCTTCTGAACCCAACTCAAACTTCTCACTTACAAAGCCCCCACCCAATCCTCTCCTATTTACATATCTGACCTCATCTCCCTTCACACTCCTGCCCACCCACTTCTCTCCACAAATAAATGCTGCCTCTCCTCCCAATTGATTACTTCCTCCCACTCCAGCTGAAAGATTTTGCCTGTGCTGCTACCTACTACTGGAATTCTCTCCCTTCAATATGAGACTCAGCACCTCTCTACAAAGCTTTAATTGGGCTCTCAAGACCCACTTCATTATCAAAGCCTTCCAGCTCTAATCCTAACCTAGTGCATTATGCACTTGCTTACTGTTTCTCTCATCGGTTTTTCCTGTCTGCCTGCCCCTTCCCTTTAGATTGCAAGCTCTCACGAGCAGGGGGTGAAGGTTATGAATCCATGGTGGATATATTAACTCGTGGGGAGGTGAATTAAGGACTACAGCAATTGCGATGTCCCAGATGGATAGATCGCGCTCTCAGGTTACTGGAGCGGTGTTCGGTAATGGTATCAATCTGCCCTGTGCTGCCTGAGCGTCCGTGTGTTGAAAGTAGCAATAAATAGCAATAAGTCCCTCTATGTTATTCTCGGGTTGATGTTCGCAGGTTAAGGTGGTATCTGCACTGCTTGTTGGAGTCCAGGACGCGGTTGCATTGTGTACTCTTGCTTATGGGAGAAGCCTCCTCGCTAGATGCTGGGTTCAATCAGCTCATCTGCTCAATGAATTTCCGTGTCTATGGACACGCTCCTGATGAATGCTAACCATTACACCATCTGTGCTGCCAATATATATATATATATATATATATATATATATATATGGAATCATGATCTTGGGGGGCGCCAAACTCCAATTATGCGGGTTCAAATTTTCCCTTGATATTTTCTGTTTTAATGTCCTTTTAAGGGGATGAAGATGAAGACAAAGAAGGGATCCACTTTCAGTTCCTACAATGATACCCTCAACCAGAGTATACCCGATGACAATCAGTTTCTGTCTGCTTCGTTAACATTTGGTTTTATTTAAAATACATTTAAAAAAGAATAAAAACCTTAAATCACAAATACTGTATATTGTGGCCATTGTGTGTTAGATGTTATTAATAACTTGCTGTCTCCCCTTAATGGGGCGAGCTCATTGACATCTCGTTGAGCCCACTTTTTGGTCAGAGAAAACAAGTCACTCAACGAGTTTTGTCAATAATGACTTCCTCAGGGGGTGTTTTATTCAAAATGTATGCACTTCCAGCCTAAACTTTAATCAATAGTACATCCTTTAAACAGCTCTTAGACTAAGGTAACTGGCTGCTCCTATCACAATATATATTCAGTTTTTAGGTCAAATGATGAATGACCTATCCAGTCTGATGTTTCTTATTGTCCTCAGCTAGAGATAGCCAATGGAGGGCAGCTTCCCTGCAACAGTGTACAGCTCACAGGTCCGGTAGTGAACAGTTTATACTTTGTACAGTGGAATATTCGGTATTTGACTATTGGTAGAAGAAGCAGACTTCCTTCCTTAGCCTAACATTCAGTAGATGTAGCCTGTATGGGCAGCAGATAATTGTTGGGAAGGAGTGCGCTCCAGCGCTATCTCCTGTCTGTCCCTTCACTGAAGCAGCCCAGCGTCCTATACCAAGATGGCCACCAAGGGTGTTACTGTGCATGTGTGACCGCACCATCTTTACTGTGCTGTCGCAGTGCTACATGGCTATTACTGTCATTACTATCTGTACCACTATAGCACTGTATCCTACAATATAAATGCATCTCTGGTTAAGGAACACTGTTGTGGCCTAAACTCCATACTCGCATTCCGCTGATACCTATTGTTAACCTCCTATGGTTTCATACCAATAGCATATAACAATAATGACAAAGGCTGGCTGCCAAGCTCAACTTATTAGGGTCTAATGGACTTAAAGGATAAACATAAATTTATATTTTTGAAAATTGCTAATCTTTTTATTAATATTATTGTATTAAATATACATCATACTCACTTGTTTGCATTTAGCTCAAACACAGCTCACATTTTTCAGTCATGATTAAGAAGCTTTGTAAAAAAATAACTGCATTTGCATCTTCTTAATAATTAAGGGGAACATTATGCTACTCTCTTGATTAATAACAGTGTGTACCCCTTTTTATCTATAACAATGCATGCTGGAGCACTACTGTTACATGACATTGTATTCAAATGACCGGGTGGGCCAATACACACTCAGCAAAGCACAAACAGCTGCTATGGAAATACATTGAGGGCCTGATTCAGAGGTGGATGCCGTGTTCATGTCGGCCGATGTTTTCATTCTGCGCATGTGTAAGAGTCGCACTGCACATGCGTCCTGATGGTTACCGCCAGAGGCAGCAGAATGAATTTGGACACAGAGCGACAATTTCATTGTGCGTTTCTTGGTGGTAACAGGGGGTGGCTAGTTGTGCTGCAGCATAAGACACATTTGTGGCTGCCAAAGCTTGCACCTCTGAATCAGGCCCGATGCTCCAAGTCAGATGATAATAATGTCATTTAGCCGCAAAGCTCTGTAGAAATAATAGACTTTGGGGCATATTTATTACAATGATCATTTTAAGGTGATAAAAATGTTTTGCCTGAATTCACAAAGTGAAAATTACTATTTTCATGCAAATTTATGAAAAACTCCTTGCCAGGAGAGTCTGGTGCATGACGCGCGGTGTATGCATCAGTGGGGAATCCCTCTCCGGGAGAATTTGTGAAACAGAACCCCATAGGCTACTATTGGTTAATGCCACTTGCATATGGCGTTAGCTATCGGAGCCAAGCTCCAGAATGCTTTGGCGGGGCCAAGCTCCGGAATGCTTTGCTGAGGCCAAGCTCCGGAATGCTTTGCTGAGGCCAAGCTCCGGAATGCTTTGCTGAGGCCAAGCTCCGGAATGCTTTGCTGAGGCCAAGCTCCGGAATGCTTTGCTGAGGCCAAGCTCCGGAATGCTTTGCTGGGGCCAAGCTCTGGAATGCTTTGCTGAGGCCAAGCTCTGGAATGCTTTGCTGAGGCCAAGTTCTGGAATGCTTTGCTGAGGCCAAGTTCTGGAATGCTTTGCTGAGGCCAAGCTCCGGAATGCTTTGCTGAGGCCAAGCTCCGGAATGCTTTGCTGAGGCCAAGCTCTGGAATGCTTTGCTGAGGCCAAGCTCCGGAATGCTTTGCTGAGGCCAAGCTCTGGAATGCTTTGCATTTGGGTGCTTGGTAAATCTGACTGAATAGCAGCCCGTAAAGGGGATATCTCGCAAATATTACTTGATAACTAGACCCCTTTATCTTATGGAGTTTTTTGTTTTATTTATAATTGGACTATGGCCTGGAAGTAATTTAGTAAAGAAGTTTTTGGACGCTAATAAAGTAGTGAAAGAGAGGTTTAGGAATGTATTTATTTAAACAAAAGATATGCTAACCCTGTGTGTGCCAATGACTATTTCTCCATGCACAGACGTAGCAAACAACCAATGGCTGGCAGAGTTTGCAAGTACATGTAGTGCCACAATAGCTGAGACCGCAGCGGTTCCATCTCACAGACAGTTTTCATCGTTTATAACAAGTAAGATTTTGGAGATGTTAATGGCATTTTATTAATTTGCATGTACTAAATTCCCCTTATACTATACATTGTAGAAACGTATTATTTTTGTGAATTTGAGACCGGTGACTTGTTACTTTAGGTTCTGAAAAATAATTATTTACTGGGTGATTTGCCTTTACTTGATTTGGTGAATTGTAAATCGACAAATAATTCAATGAATAATAGTAAATCAATAACACAAATAATAAAAATAATACAATCAATAACCAAGCTGATGTTTATCTTTCAGGTTTATAAAAGTGTTTTAAATGTTGTATTACATATTACATATTTTAGTTTCCAGCACAATGTAGTTACCACTGATAGTTTCCAACATAGAGAAATCCTTTGCTAAGCAACATTAACCCATTCAATGCCAGTTAGGAGATGATACTTAGTTTTGTTATAACATAGATTAGAATGTATGTTCTGCCGTTCTGTGAGATACATCCTGAAGTGTAAAGGAATGGTGATTTTAAACCAATCAATTATTAATTCTATTATTCTAATGTTTTTGTGTGTATATTATACATGCTGCACAATTAGTAGGATGCACTTATACTGTCAATGGTATATTCTGCTACAGACATGATATTTTTAGATCTGGCATTATTTGTACCTTCACAGATCGGAGCCAAGGTATTATCCTTTAGTCTAGTCATTTTAGCCATACTTTTTGAGGATACATAATATGACTAAGCATTGTGCTTACCTGGCTCACTGTCATCCAGTGTTACATCCCAGCATCTTAGGTGGTCCTCTTTCCCATGGACATCCCAGCTTTACATTCTGTCTAGCTCAACTTTTCATACTTTCAGACCATCCAGTTTGTGTCTCATACAAAATGAATATGATACAATTGCATTAACACAACCACTAGAACCGGCAGCATTTGTGCCATTCAGAGATCTGAGTGAAACGACCCATTGTGAAGCTGCAGCAAAAGGCTACATATAGAATTATGCTTACCTTTCTGAGTGTAATCCTGTATCAATCAGTGTTACACTTCCCAGCATCCCAGTAATCCACTGCAATAGGCATTTCAGCCTGAAACTTTATCTACTGTTGTCCAACTTTTCTAATTGTTTCAGCTTTCTCTCTTTTTCCCCAAAATCCAAACAGGGTTGTCATTCTCTCCTAGTGCGTCTCCCAAAATGTAAATTGTTCTCCAGTCTACCTACAAAATATATTAATTCTGAGCACATTATCATTACAAGGCTTTCCTGTAACCTGGCTCTGATCTGTACACAGTACTGTGCATTATCTTGTCTTCATCAGATCCTGATTGTGTGTGTCCCCAGCCTGGGACATTCTGTGAGGCAGCCTTTCAGTGATGTCACTTGGGTGGGGAGGGGAGAACACTGTAAGAGGTAGGGGGAGGGGATAGAGTAATACTTGGGGGAATCAAAACAAATGGAAACACGAAAGATAAACAAATATGATACAACTAAGAGTCACTTTTATATAGTCACAATTGTTAAAGAGTTGGAGGTATCTTGGTAGCAGTGATTTACATTACCTGTTGTATTTCTAATAACTGGTATTGTTACAAAAGGTACATGTGTGACCCATCATGCACAGAATTGCTACAATTAGCTTTTATTTTAAAAAAAAAAGTTTTTTGATCTTATTAATCGAATAATAAAACTGTAACCGTTCCTCACACAGACTGATCTGTGCCTGTGGAAGTGGAAACTTACTACTAAGGACACTTACCTTGTCCAAGTTTTAGGATAAAATTGCAAGTTTTACAAATGGGTCCCACTGAAATGATCTGTCCGATGGGCCTACTACTGGCTTAAAATGGCTCTGACTAGTGGACATTGCTAACTGCTCTTTATGGATGCTGGATATGACTCCTCATAGAAACAACATAGGCACAGCTACAATACATACATCTTCTTGTATTGCTTCAAATCTCTGTAAAATGCCCCTTATTAACCCACATTTACATTTCATCGGAAAGCATTATGTGTAATAACTCATTATAATCTCTGGAAATAATACTCTTTGTTCCCTGAGGCAATAAAACAAAGTCTTTGTTTTTGTGTAATTATTTACTGGTGTGCACACAAACAAGTAGTATTGTTGTTGGCATGATCTTAAGATATATTATCAAATGGGTTTGCATTGATGGTTTGATGTCACATCCAATGGAGAAGGATTTATCATGTTCAGAGTCACAGTAGTCAGGCATCAGGTATATTATAGAGATATTTTAGTTACTGTAAACAATATGTTGTATACTGGATGTCACGGTTTCACTTCACAGGACACTTAAGTCAGTGGAATGCAGTTTGCTTCTGTCTCACACACTGAAAGGCTGTATTCAGTTCTGCCTGTAGCCTTACAAGATATCTGGGGGGGGCTGGATACTAATTCATCACACAGTAGTGATATGCTGGAAGTAGTGCTGGCAGACACAATAGGAACACCAGGACCATGCAGAAGAGTTTGTCAGTGTGAGGCCTGGATAACCATGCAAGCACACCAACATTCTTCATAATTAAGGACAGCAGCTGTTATATGGATGGATATATTTGTGCCTGAAGCACTGTTTATTTTGGTTAGTAGCTTATTGATATTAAAAGGACATTCTTTCCAATGAATCAGTATCGAGTTTTCACTTTTTGTATATTTACTTTTAAAGAATATCACTCTCAGTCATTTGAACCAATATAGCCCTGTGCAATGCAGTGATATTCCTGCCATATAGTGACCGACTGGTGGATTTGGATCTGTCCAGGAATTCTAAACACAGGTCATGAGTTCATCATCACATTTGTGTGGCCATTGATCTGTAAAACAAAAAAAATTCAGCTGAAGCACCATAACAAATTATAACCCTGATATAAAACTGCAGTCAAAAAATGAAGGCCCATATTCAATTAAATTAAAAAGTCATCGACTTTTCACCCATTGTACTTTCCGCCGCATTCGCCTGTTTGCAAATTCGCGGCATGTGTCTTCCCGTGATTCGCCCTATTCAATTACAAAACAGGCGAAAACGCAAATAGGCGAATGCATAACAAGTGGAAAGTACTGAATAGATTGGGGGAATCAGTCTGTACCCCAAAATAAGACACACTGACACTGGAAATCATTACAGATGTGTACTATTAGCCCTAATAAAAGTACTTTGTGTCCTTAATTTGTGTTAAGAGCTTTCTAGGAGCATATTTGTAAAAGTGGTGAAAAACTATAGAAAACAGTATTTTTGGTGGAAAATTTGGGGTACTTGAAAATGGGTGCTAGCATATTTTTGTGTTGCTAAAGTGCACTTTTAAAAAATGTGAAAATTCCATCTGCTGCATGCACCTGCCATCCTAAAAACACCTGCCCCATCCATACAGCCCCCCAAGAAACCTATTTCTCTACTTTTTATCCTTGTACCCCCCCTTTTTATTTTTGCCCCAAAAATGACATTTCTTTTTTTGGGGTGTTCTGAGGTAATTTTTTTTTTTTTTTTTTGGGGGGGGGGGGCTGTTTTGTCCTTAGCTGGGGTGTCCAAAGGGTTCTGAATCATTTCCCCACATTTGTACTCCAACATAGAGAATTTGCACTTTGTTCCGCCTGCCATTCATTAGAGAAACCTGTTTCAGTGCGTTGAGTTTCCGCTTAGGCGAAGATGTCCTGGAATTGAATTTGGTGATAGGATGCAAACAGGCGAAAAGCGCAATAGGCAAAACTTTTTCGCCAATTATGGCCTTTTATGTATAATTGAATCTAGCCCTAAGGGAGAGAAGAAAATATAGCCACAGGCACTACAAAAGGATAACCAATATATACCACTATAAATCCAAAATATGTGTTCCACGCTGCTGTTAAAAGGTTGCTAACCAGAAGAATAACAAACAAGGAAAAAATAACAGCGCTGTGGAACACAATACACAACAAATTACTGTGAACTTAATTTACATAAATGTATAAAAAAAGAATAAAAAGAGGGTCAGTTATGCCATAAAAAAGTTGTTTACATTTATTAATACATACACTGAATCAATTGGTTTCTATGTATAAAAAACAAAAAAATATAAATCACATAGAGTATACATATACAAATAAACTGGTATAGCAATAATCAAAATTTTTTATATGGTATCTGTGATTAATCACAACAGGTAATCAGTTCAACAAAATAGCAAACCTGTATTGCCTAATGTTGCAATAAATAGCACTGAAACAATATTGCTGGTTTCTTCATATGACCTTAGATCACCACAATTTCATGAGTTAGCTCAGTGGTTTGCCGTGGCACCCTGGGGTGCCTCGAGACACTTGCAGGGGTGCCTCAGGTTGGTGGTCCAGCAGCAAATAAAATTATTTATGGTCAATGTAATGTAAATATGTGGACAAACAGAAGCGTAAACCTGTCCATCACCACATAACTGACCCTAAGGATGACAGGTAAGCACAATTTACTTAACTTTACGACTTTACAAAACATTTTTTGAATTTCTCAATAACAAACTTTTGACACAAGGGTGCCATGAAAACAATGCCGATACATTAGGGTGCCGTAATTCAAAAAAGTTTGGGAACCACTGGGTTAGCTGATTGGTGGTTTAATATATTTATTTATTTATTTATTTGGGGGGCTTCTAGGCACCACAATTTATGGGATCTTCTGTATACGTTTTTAATCCACTCCGGTCTGCAATAAAAGTTGACAAATCAGCGGGGAGCACTTATGGGACTCCACAAAAAAATTTGGTTATGTAATAACCAGTCACTGAATGAAACTTTAAAATATGTGTACATTGTGATAATATGTGATAATGTGCTCATCGTACTTGTTCCCATGTCGGTATACCTCTTTCCACTTGGAAACACTTTCCTTTAGCTCTCTTGCCTAGCCTCACATCCTCTATATGCTTACAATCTACGTTATTATTCAAATTCTGCACACATAGATCCCCACTCTCAATAACAAACTTGTTAATCTGCATACATATTTATCATCACTGTTCTTTCACTTGCATTTCTACAAATCTCTTGCATTCATATCTCATTTACATTTCCAAATTTCATTCCTCTTGTTTACTTACAGTATCAACACCATGACAAGGTTTTCTTCAACTCCCTCCTTCAATCAGTCTCTACATAATCCTCTGTGCTTCCACCTTTATCCTTTCCCCCTTGTCTCTTCCACCTCCTCCTCCCCTCCTCTGTCTGCCTACTCTTCCCTCCTCTCCCATTACTCCACTTTCTTCCAGTTCTACCCCCCCCATTGTCCTATTACCCTACCACTAAACCCTCCTCCTACACTCCTCTCCCTGTCACTTCACCCCACTGCCATCCACATCTCCCTCCCTGCCCACCTCCTACAGGTTCCCTTTCTAGCTCAGGTGCCTGCACCATCACTAAACTCTATTCATATCTGTCCCCCAAATTAATCTCACCTCCACGCTACAGCAACCCAGATCTTATTCACATCTCCCCCACAAACGGTATCTCTCTATCCTGTGCCCCCTGGAATGCCAGGTCAGTCTGTAATAAACTGGTCCCCACCCATGACCTTTTCATCTCCAACTCCCTGAATCTCCTAGCCATTACTGAAACCTGCATCTCACCCTCTGACACTACTTCTCCTGCTGCTCTATCCTCTGGGGGCCTCACTTTCTCCCACACTCCCCGGCCTGGGGGTCACCATGGTGGTGGTGTTGGGGTCCTTCTATCCACCAGTTATTCCTACCAGCTAATACCCTCTGAACCATCCCTTACATTCCCCACATTTGAGGTTCATGCTATACACCTCTTCCAACCAGTAAACCTCACAGTAGCTGTCATTTACTGTCCCCCTGGCTCTTCCTTCAAATTCCTTGACAACTTCACTTCCTGGCTCCCTCACTTTCTCTCCTCAGATCTTCCCTCCATTATCCTAAGTGATTTTAATATTCCTATTGACATTCCCACAGAATCCTCTGCCGCTAAACTCCTTGCTCTCACCTCTTCATTTGGTATCGCCCAATGGACCTCATCATCCTCTCATGTGAGTGGGCATTCGCTTGACCTGGTCTTTACTCACCGTTGTGATATTTCTGACTACTACAATTCCCCATTCCCCCTCTCTGACCATCACCATCTCTCTTTTAATCTATCCCTCTCTCCTTTACCTCCTAAGGCTACATTTACTAAGCGTAACATTGAGGCTATTGACACTTGCTTTTTCCTCCCTGCTGGACTCTCTTCTCTCCCCTATCCTTTCTCTCTCCTGTCCTGAACAAGCCACTTCCCTGTACAATTCCTCCCTTACTTCTGCTCTTGACTCTGTTGCTCTGGCAATAACTACTCACCCTCGCAGATCCACACCACAACCCTGGCATTCCAAATGCACCAGATACTTGCAAAAGTGTTCAAGAATTGCCAAGTGTCAGTGGAGAAAATCATGCTCTAAGGCTGACTTTCTCCAAATTTATTCTCACATCCTACAGTGCTGCCCTGTCCCTCTCCAAACAAACATTTCAAGAACCTCATCTCCTCCCAGTCCTCAAACCCCCGACGTCTCTTTGCCACTTTCAACTCCCTCCTCTGTCCTTCCCCTCCTTACTCTCTGCCCTTGACTTTGCCACCTACTTTACATCTAAAATGTACTCCATACATGAGGACATCATATCCAATCAGACCCTCAGCACTCCTGCCCCTCCTTTCCCTGACAACCCCTTCCCTTCTGTCTCACCAACTCTGATATCCTTCTCCCCTGTTTCTGGAGAGGAAGTCATGGCCCTCATCCAGTCCTCCACTCCTTCCACCTCCCCTCTTGAACCTATCCCTTCCCATTTCCTCTGTTACCTGTCTCCTTCTGCCTGTTCCCAACTTGCTCACCTCCTTAATCTTTCCCTATCATCTGGCACTGTCCCTTCTGCATTCAAACATGCCCTTGTCTCCCCCATTCTTAAAAAACCTACCCTTGATCCTAACATACTCTCCAACTACCGACCCATCTTCTCCCTTTTGTTTCCAAACTCCTTGAGCATATTGTTTACAACCGCCTTACCACCTTTCTTTCCTCCCACTCCCTCCTTGACTCATTTCAATCTGGCTTCTGTTCTCTCCACTCCACTGAAACTGCCCTCACGAAAGTCAGCAATGACCTCCTTGCTGCCAAATCCGAGGGCCAATACTCTCTGCTCATTCTCCGTGACCTCTCTGCTGCATTTGACACTGTAGACCACTCTCTCCTCCTGGAAATCCTTCACTCTCTTGGTTTACTTTGTATGGCCCCCTCCTGGCTGTCCTCCTACCTCTCTGATAGTTCCTTCTCTGTCTCCTATCATGACTCCTCTTCCCCCCCACTTCCACTAACAGTAGGAGTTCCCCAAGGTTCTGTTCTTGGACCTCTCTTTTTCTCCCTATATACATCCTCTTTAGGTGAACTCATAAACTATTTTGACCTCCAATATCATCTCTATGCTGATGATACTCAAATTTACCTTTCCATCCCTGAGCTCTCCCCCTCGCTCCTTACCCATATCTCCAACTGTCTCTCTGCTGTCTCTTCATGGATATCCCAGTGCTTTCTTAAACTTAACATGTCTAAGACTTAGCTGATCATCTTCCCACCCTCTTCCACTCCCTCACTTCCCACAATGTCATTATCTATTGATGGCACAATTATCTCCTCTAGCCATGAAGTGCGCTGTCTTGGAGTTATCCTAGACTCCTCCCTCTCTTTTAAACCACACATTCAGCACCTCTCACGGTCCTGCCATTTCCACCTAAAAAATATCTCCAGGATTAGACCCTTCCTCACCTAGGATGCTACTAAAAACCTCATCCACTCGCTGGTCATCTCCAGATTGGACTACTGTAACCTTCTCCTAGCTGGCCTCCCAGTCCCTCACCTCTCTCCAATACAATCAGTTCTCAATGCTGCTGCTCAGCTCATTTACCTCTCCAGACATTCTACATCTGCTTCCCCTCTCCTTCAAGCCCTACACTGGCTCCCCTTCCCCTTCAGATGCCAGTTCAAGGTTCTTACACTCGCCTACAAAGCCCTCACCAAATCCTCTCCCACATACATTTCTGATCTTCTCTCCCTTCACACTCCCGCCCACTCACTTCGCTCAACAAATGCATGCTGCCTCTTGCCAACTGATTACTTCCTCCCACTCCCGCATCCAAGATTTTGCCCATGCTGCTCCCTACCTTTGGAGCGCTCTCCCTCTCCCTATCAGACTCTCCACCTCTCTCAGAACAGCCAGGTGGACCGGAGGCACGCAAGAGCGGGGCTTAAGGTAAGTATTGTTTTTTTTGTGTGAGTAAGCGGTACTGTACAGGGCATAACTTCTGGGGGCATTACTCAGGGGGCATTACTATTGGGGACACTACAATAAGGGGTATTACTACTGGGGGCATTACTCCTGGGGGCTCTGCATAAAGGGCACCACTACTGGGGGCACTGAATAAGGGACACTACCACTGTGGGCACTACGACTACTAGGGGTACTGCATAAGGGGCACTATGACTACTAGGGGCACTGCATAAGGGGCACTACTAGGGGAACTGCATAAGGGGCACTACCATTGTGGGCACTGCATAAGGGGCACCACTACTGAGGGCACTGCATAAGGGGAACTACCACTACTGGGGGCACTGCACAAGGGGTACTACTACTACTGGGGCCACTGCATAAGGGGCACCACTACTGGGAGTACTGCATAAGGGGTACCACTACAATGGGCGTTGCATTTGTATAAGTGGCACTACTGTTGTGGGCATTATGTGTAAGGGGCACTACTGCTGTGGGCATTGTATAAGGGGCACTACTACTGTGGGCATTGTGTATAAGGGACACAAATGTAGGCATTGTGTAATGGGGCACTGCTATGTGTCATACATGAATAAGGGACACTACTATGTGGTGTAATGTGAAATGGGTGAATCAAGATTGTGCTACTGTGTGGTGTAATTTAAATTGGGAATACTATTGTGTGACCACGCCTCTTTCTTTTGAGACCACGCCCCTTTTCGCAGCGCACGCTGTCCCTTTTCTTAAAAATCACTGAGGGGGAGTGGTGGAGTTCCACCACTTCTCAAGGACCACTTTAAGCACTGGCTAACGCTATTACTTTACTTCTGGTTCTGCACTTGGCCCTAGAATTGCAAAACACTTGCACTGGGAGAAGCTCCAGCCCACTGGGGAGGGATCAGAAGACATACTTAGGCACTCAGGGGAGCTTTAACAAGGAAGTTGGTCCATGTGCAGTCTGTGTGTGGGACCCCCCTTCCTCGCCAACACATGTGCCAGTGTCTCTGATTTTAGTACTGCGCGTGCACAGAACTAGGGGGAAATGGGGCAGACAAAGAGCTAGATGCAGGGTGTGTGGTGTGTGCCCCCCTGGGCCCAGGGATTGGTGTGCACACCCTGGACTCATTATAGTAGGGGCGGTTTAAGATAGGAGGGGGTCCGTGTGCAGCCTCCATGCCTCTGGCAGTGCAGTAAATTCTAGCTTCAGGCCAGAGTCTAATGCGCTATATTCCTGGAGACATCTTCACTGCACATGTGCAAATCACTGAGAAAATTACATTTTCCCGGTGATTTCAGTCTGCAGCACTGGCCAATGTTGGACTCCGGAGAGATAAATACAATAATTATATGGGTGCAAGGTGTGCAGTGTGGACTCCCTTTGACCCAGGGGCCCATCTGCACCGCCAACCCTGCACCTATTATAGATACACCAATGCATTATAGATACACATAAGTGGCCACTTTTCCTCTCAGTGATCTGGAATTGTAAGTTTTATGGGGAGGGGCATGGTGCCAATAATTGTGTAATTGTAGCCACATCCCTTGATATAATGCTGCATTTCACAGTGAAACGCATCATGCTACCTTTTCCCTGTGCAAATCACGCAGTAGAGGGCAGGATGTGGGAGACTTATCTACTGTCCCAGAGGAGATTTCCCCAAAAATTGTGACTCTCCCAGAAATTCAGGGTAAGCAAGTATGTCAGAAGATCCCACCACAGCAAGTCATAAAGGAAAGTATGACGCTATATCTAGCAAATATATCGTTTCATCTGGCTGGCTGTATGGCCGACCCACTGACAGCCCGATATGTCTACAGCAGAAGTCACTGAATATGAAATCATCAGTGGGCAGTCATATTCAAATAGCTCTGCTGGCAGATATATTGCCGAACGGTTAGTACGTGTATATGCAGTTACCAATCGTTAGGTAGGTTGGCGGCCGTCAGTTATTGTGTAACGAGCTTAATGCTGGAAATATCAAGTTTCTAGTGGAGGAGATATCTAGGCACTGTCAGAACAGAAGCAGCCCTCTGTCTCATAGAAACCATGGGAATATTGTGATTATGCTATTTATCAAACCACAAAAAAACAAACTTTTGAAAAAGTTGTAGTCTTGAGCTAACACAATCTCAGGATGTTTGCAGTTGCCTTATCTAAGAAAAGCTGTCCTTTATCGGACAATCCATGGGGTAAGAACGGGGGCGTCTCTATAGAGGTGGGGCCCGTATGCATCCCGTCACGGGTCCCCTCCTCTCACCCCCCGCGGCCGGCAGCCAGCTGACAAGGCTGGCCGGCCACCGGAGAAACAGTAGACTCTAGAGTGTGCCTAGAGTCTACTGCACATGCGCAGATCACCAGGGAAATGGCACGGCCACCATTTTCCCGGTGATTCCCTCACAGCGCATGTGTAAAACACTGGAAAAATGGCAGCGGTGGCCATTTTCCGGCATTTTGATCAGCGCTGAGAGACCCGACGTGGGATTTCAAAGAGGTAAACTTGAGATAATATGGGTGCAGTGTGTGCAGTGTGAGTCTCCCCTTGAATCTGAAAGAGAAGAATTTCCCATCTGCAAAAGACTGCTGCGAAAGGTACTAGAACCCCAAGCAGATTTTCATAATCCCTGCCCTGGCCATACATCAATGATGAATAGGGACAAAACAAAGTCTCTCATCATTGTGCAACGAGGCTATATGGAGTAATATATATTTGTTTTGGCAATGATTAATAGACCACTGGGTTCCTGATTCAACTTTTAGCACTTTTAATATTATTTTAGCACTATATTAATATCAGCACACCAGTATACATGATTATGTTGCATACCTGCACTAGAATATCAAATGGTGTTACAAACTAAATTGAATGTAAATGGATAATATGTTTCTGTTAAGGTCACCATAGAAATTTTTTTTTTAAATGTCGTGATGCATGTGGTAAATACAGATTATAAAATCAGATTATAATTCAATTCATCTTGACGGTAGCAAAGTGCCTCCGAAACAGTCAGTGGGGGCAGTAGTGGCCAGTAAGATTGCCAGAAGCATTGCTATTTTCCCCTCACTCCCCATAGAGGTGTGCAGGATAATTAGCAATGTTTAGCTACTGGACCATACTTGTCTATTTTTGAAAAAACATTTCAGGGAGACTGTGAAAGCAACACCTATGAGCGTGACGGTAAAGTGGACGTGTACTTAGGGCTGTCTCTTCCATTGGGCTTGTTGGGCAGTTGCCCAAGGGCCTGAAGCTTCTAGGGGCCCGTCCCCTTGCAGACGTGGCCATTTGGTAAATTAAAGCCAGCGCACTGTATTACTCCGCTCTGCTCTTTATTTACTTGTGGGGACAAAAAAGTTGCAGGTATTTGATTTGACTGCAAGGGATGGCTTCTCAGTTCCAACTCCACTCCTTTGGTTACCAGGAGCAACCACCAGCGCTCCAGCGCCTATGTTTTATATATAAGTCATTTTGGAAAGATTGCACAACTTTTCTTTTTTGGGCAGCCGCAGCCTATCAATTACCCAGACACAGTATACATAGTGAACGCCAGGGTCAGCCAAACCCTTCTAGACTCCCTGACATTCAGGGAGAGTTGGTAAGTATGTAATGTACTCAGCAGTAATGGGCGCCTCTGAACACCGAGGCGGTTAAATTAGATTGTTTGACTTTAATGTCATGACTAGAATGACAGGATGTTGCAATTCTAAAGGCCCCCATTCACGGTGCGTTACAGCAGACAATCCAACGGATTAGTACAATGTCGCTGCTATATCGTACTTTGGAGCTCACTCAGACCCGCTCGCTGGATGCGTACGCTCGCACCCAGTGTATGCAAATTCGGCTAAGTGACGGCATGGCAGGCGATCGCACGGCAAGGCATAAGCACGCCCACTATGGTTTGGCGTGCGATTGCTTTGTGTATGCAGATGCCCACCTGCGCACGTCATCTCCAGGACGTGTATGCAACCATCGGAACATCGGGTGCCATCGGAAGCGAAAGCAGCGCTTGAGGTTGACTATACCCTGCCGCAAACACTGCGATCACTTCAGTGTGAAATACAACCAGGTGACGCTCAGGCACATCTACACTCCCCCGTTTCTAGCATCCAGCCCCTGTCACTACCCACAAACAGCTTCTCCTGTCACTCACTGTGCTGGGTAGTATATGCACAATGAGCAAACGCTTCCCGATCCCCCGCACTGGTTCGCGCACGCACACTGCGATGCATACGATTGCGCAAATTGCAAAACTTGGCCAGCTAAGAGCGAACACATCCTAGTGAGCGGGTCTGAATCAGGTCCTGTGTGTGGGCATGATATGGGCCAGTGCGCGCTCCCGTGGGATCGTACATCGCACATCCAGATCTGACATACTGCACATAAGATCTGGTGATGCGATGTACGATCCCATGCAGCGCTATGCGGGGAAGAGAGGGGGGTGCCAGTATATCGGGTGGTCGGGCAGCGGATTGCTCCATGTGTGGAGACTGCCCAATATATCGGCAGTTGGATCGGGCGGCGCATCGCAAGGTGCATATCGCATCGTGTATGGGTGCCTTAATGCTTACAGCTTCTGCACATCTAAACACAGCATATGTAAAGCGTGATCAAAATGAAATATGATTTCACCATAATATTGCAGTAAAGTAATAATGTCATGCTATCATATGTAAACAATAACCAGTTCCCATAATTCAATCTCCCAACAAATTTACATTTTACAAATGCTACTTTACCGCCCTAAGTGTCCCAGAAGATTAAATATAAGAATGCTGTTTACTAAATGAAATATATTGTATTATATTGTATTGTAATATGGAAATAACACATCACAAAAGTTTGGATGATTTCCTCTTTTAGAAAATATTGCACATTATTTACAGTAATTATTGGGTCTAGAACTGATCAGAACTAGTTTTATTCTAGTTTTATTCCATGTAATTACAAGATTTATTGTTTCCTGACTGTGCCGAGCAGCCATGGTTACCTAACATTTATTAATATACACAAATGTTCTCACAATTTATTTGAAAGAATGTAAATAATTTAAACAAAAATGTATACAAGGAGACACTGAGAATTATCGTATGGTCTTTTCTCATGGCTAGACTAAGGACCAACCAATGATGACCTTACTTGTATTCATAACCATCCAGTAGCAGTAGCACATGGATTTACTCTTCTGATAAATACTGGCAGTGCCTCTATGTGAGCAGTATTGCCACATATCACAGGGGCAGAACTATGGGAGACAATGGAGGCACCTGTCGCATTGCTCCAGCACTGAAAGGGCACCTCCTCCATTGCCCACAATATATTCACCCCACTTAGGGCTGTAACTATGTACCCGGAGTCAGGGCCAGACTGGCCATCGGGCACTTCTGGCAAATGCCAGAAGGGCAGATGGCCAAATGGGCCGCTTTGGCTGAGCACAGGCTTACCCGGCAGTACAACCTCCCAGGCGGCGCCTTGCTCAGCAAGCCGATTCAACGAATGCGCGACTGCGTCATGACGTCATTGAGCAATGATGCGGCCGCGACCAAGCCCCATGGCAATGGGGGCAGTGGGAATCTGGGCGGGGGGAGCGCTATGGCGACAGTCTGCTGCCCGGGAAGCGGAGCCGCTCAAGGAGCTGGGGCAAAGTACATGCCATTCAGAGGAGGCGCACTTCCGGGTTCCATGCTATTAATGAAACCCGGGCATCAGCTAGAGTGCAGCAGGACGCTGCTTCACAGTAGACTGCATATGGTGACTCTGTACACTCCAAAACTACATGATGTATCTCTCTCTACCATCTCCGCCATTAATTTCCTTCTGTCTCTCATCTCACCTTATTCCTCCTCCTCCTACTATCTCTTCCATCTACCCTGATTTCTTCTCTCTCTCTTTGCTGTTTCCCCCTATTCCCCTCGCATCTGCACCTATTCCTAAACTCTGCTGCCTGCTCTTATTCCTCCTGTCTCTATTCTCCCCCTATTCCTACCCTCTATCTCCCATCTCCCCCTATTCCTTCTTTCTCTCCCAGCTCCCCCTCTTTCTCCTATGGGCTCGATTCAATGCAACGCGAATTGAATAGCGCCGGGAATGAGCTCCCAGAGCTATTAAATTCTGCGTGTTGTTAGGTCGGAGAATGCCCTTCTCCCGCCCCTCGAGTCTTAAACAGGATATTTAGTTGCGAGAACAGGCATTCTCTGACTAAACTTCCAGGTGCGATGCTGTTTCCACCACGCTAAGCGCAGAAAACAGCATTGCGTCTGCACTATTCCTCCTCTCGCTCATCTTTCCCTATTCCTTATCCCTCTTTCCTAGGTTCCCCTTTTTCTCCTATGTCTCCCCGTCTCCCCCTATTCCTCTTCTCTCCCAGCTTCCCCTCTATCTCTTATGTCTCTCCCGTCTCCCCCTATTCCTCCTCGCTCTCCCAGCTTCCCCTCTCTCCTATGTCTCTCCCGGTTTCCCCAATTTCTTCTCTCTCTCCAAGATTTCCCTCTTTCTCGTATTTGTCTCTCCCATCTCCCTCTATCCCTACCCTCTATCTCCCAGCTTCCTCTCTTTCTCCTATGTCTCTCCTGGCTTCTCCTATTCCTTCTCTCTCTCCCAGCTCCCTCTATTTCTCCTATGTCGTTCCTGTCTCCCCCTAATTCCTACCCCCTATCTCCCAGCTTCTCCTCTTTCTCCAATGTTTCTCCTGGCTTCCCTTCTTCCTTCTCTCTCTCTCTCAGCTTCCCCTCTTTTTCCTATATCTCAACCGGCTTCCCCTATTCCCCCTCTCTCTCTTGTCTTTCCCTATTCCTTCCTACTCTCTCTCAGCTCCCTTCTCCTATGGCTTTCCCGGCCTCCCCTATTCCTTCTTTCTCTTCCAGCTCACCCTATTTCTCCTATGTCTCTCTAGCTTCCCCAATTCCTCCTCTCTCTCTATCCCAGCTTCCCCTATACCTCCTCTCTCTCCCGTCTCCCCCTATTCCTACTCTCTCTTTCCCAGGTTCCCCTCTTTCTCCTATGTCTCTCCCGGGTTCCCATTTTCCTTCTCTCTCTCTCTCTCTCTCTCTCTCTCCCAGCTTCCCCTCTCTCCTATGTCTCTCCCGTCTCCCCCTATTCTTCTTCTCTCTCCCAGCTTCCCCTCTTTCTCCTATGTATCTCCCGTCTCCCTCTATTCCTACCCTCTATCTCCCAGCTTCCCCTCTTTCTCCTATGTCTCTCCTGGCTTCCCCTATTCCTTCTCTCTCTCTCTCCCAGCTCCCCCTATTTCTCCTATGTCTTTGCCGGCTTACCCTATTCCTCCTCTCGCTCGTCTTTCCCTATTCCTTATCCCTCTTTCCTAGGTTCCCCTTTTTCTCCTATGTCTCTCCCGTCTCCCCCTATTCCTCTTCTCTCCCAGCTTCCCCTCTTTCTCTTATGTCTCTCCCGTCTCCCCCTATTCCTCCTCGCTCTCCCAGCTTTCCCTCTCTCCTATGTCTCTCCCGGTTTCCCCAATTTCTTCTCTCTCTACAAGATTTCCCTCTTTCTCCTATGTCTCACCCGGCTTCCCCTATTCCTCCTCTCTCTCTTGTCTTTCCCTATTCCTTCCTACTCTCTCCCAGCTCCCTTCTCCTATGGCTTTCCCAGCCTCCTCTATTGCTTCTTTCTCTCCCAGCTCACCCTATTTCTCCTATGTCTCTCTAGCTTCCCCAATTCCTCCTCTCTCTCTATCCCAGCTTCCCCTATACCTCCTCTCTCTCCCGTCTCCCCCTATTCCTACTCTCTCTTTCCCAGGTTCCCCTCTTTCTCCTATGTCTCTCCCGGGTTCCCATTATCCTTCTCTCTCGCTCTCTCTCCCAGCTTCCCCTCTCTCCTATGTCTCTCCCATCTCCCCCTATTCATCTTCTCTCTCCAAGGTTCCCCTCTTTCTCCTATGTATCTCCCGTCTCCCTCTATTCCTACCCTCTATCTCCCAGCTTCCCCTCTTTCTCCTATGCATCTCCTGGCTTCCCCTATTCCTTCTCTCTCTCCCAGCTCCCCCTATTTCTCCTATGTCTCTCCCGGCTTCCCCTATTCCTCCTCTCGCTCATCTTTCCCTATTCCTTATCTCTCTTTCCTAAGTTCCCCTTTTTCTCCTATGTCTCTCCCGTCTCCCCCTATTCCTCCTCTCTCCCAGCTTCCCCTCTTTCTCCTATGTCTCTCCCGTCTTCCCCTATTCCTACCCTCTATCTCCCAGCTTCTCCTCTTTCTCCTATGACTCTCCTGGCTTCCCTTCTTCCTTCGCTCTCTCTCTCCCAGCTTCCCCTCTTTCTCCTATGTCTCACCCTGCTTCCCCTATTCCTCCTCTCACTCGTCTTTCCCTATTCCTTCCTACTCTCTCCTAGCTCCCTTCTCCTATGGCTTTCCCCTATTCCTCCTCGTTTTCCCAGCTTCCCCTCTCTCCTATGTCTCTCCCGGCGTTCCCAATTTCTTTTCTCTCTCCAAGATTTCCCTCTTTCTCCTATGTCTCTCCCATCTCCCTCTATTCCTACCCTCTATCTCCCAGCTTCCTCTCTTTCTCCTATGTCTCTCCTGGCTTCCCCTATTCCTTCTCTCTCCCAGCTGCCCCTATTTCTCCTGTGTCATTCCTGTCTCCCCCTAATTCCTACCCTCTATCTCCCAGCTTCCCCTCTTCTCCTATGTCTCTCCCGGCTTCCCCTATTCCCCCTCTCTCTCTTGTCTTTCCCTATTCCTTCCTACTCTCTCCCAGCTCCCTTCTCCTATGGCTTTCCCAGCCTCCTCTATTGCTTCTTTCTCTCCCAGCTCACCCTATTTCTTCTATGTCTCTCTAGCTTCCCCAATTCCTCCTCTCTCTCTATCCCAGCTTCCCCTATACCTCCTCTCTCTCCCGTCTCCCCCTATTCCTACTCTCTCTTTCCCAGGTTCCCCTCTTTCTCCTATGTCTCTCCCGGGTTCCCATTATCCTTCTCTCTCTCTCTCTCTCTCTCTCCCAGCTTCCCCTCTCTCCTATGTCTCTCCCATCTCCCCCTATTCATCTTCTCTCTCCCAGCTTCCCCTCTTTCTCCTATGTATCTCCTGTCTCCCTCTATTCCTACCCTCTATCTCCCAGCTTCCCCTCTTTCTCCTATGCATCTCCTGGCTTCCCCTATTCCTTCTCTCTCTCCCAGCTCCCCCTATTTCTCCTATGTCTCTCTCGGCTTCCCCTATTCCTCCTCTCGCTCGTCTTTCCCTATTCCTTATCTCTCTTTCCTAAGTTCCCCTTTTTCTCCTATGTCTCTCCCGTCTCCCCCTATTCCTCCTCTCTCCCAGCTTCCCCTCTTTCTCCTATGTCTCTCCCATCTTCCCCTATTCCTACCCTCTATCTCCCAGCTTCTCCTCTTTCTCCTATGACTCTCCTGGCTTCCCTTCTTCCTTCGCTCTCTCTCTCCCAGCTTCCCCTCTTTCTCCTATGTCTCACCCTGCTTCCCCTATTCCTCTTCTCGCTCGTCTTTCCCTATTCCTTCCTACTCTCTCCTAGCTCCCTTCTCCTATGGCTTTCCCCTATTCCTCCTCGCTCTCCCAGCTTCCCCTCTCTCCTATGTCTCTCCCGGCGTTCCCAATTTCTTTTCTCTCTCCAAGATTTCCCTCTTTCTCCTATGTCTCTCCCATCTCCCTCTATTCCTACCCTCTATCTCCCAGCTTCCTCTCTTTATCCTATGTCTCTCCTGGCTTCACCTATTCCATCTCTCTCCCAGCTCCCCCTATTTCTCCTGTGTCATTCCTGTCTCCCCCTAATTCCTACCCTCTATCTCCCAGCTTCCCCTCTTCTCCTATGTCTCTCCCGGCTTCCCCTATTCCCCCTCTCTCTCTCATCTTTCCCTATTCCTTCCTACTCTCTCCCAACTCTTTTTTCATGTTTTTCCTGGCCTCTCCAATTCCTTCTCTCTCACCCGGCTTCCCCTATTCCTTCTTTCTCTCCCAGCTCACTCTATCTCTCCTATGTCTCTCTAGCTTCCCCAATTCCTCCTCTCTTTCTCTCGGTTCAACCTGTTCCTTCACAATCTCGCGGCTCTCCCTATATCTGCTCTCTCCGGTTCAACCTATACCTTCTCTTTCTCTCCTGGCTCTCCCTATTTATTCTTTATCTCTTCCCACTCCCCATATTTATCCTATGTCTCTCCTGGCTCCCCATAATCTCTCTCTACCCCAGGTCCCCCTATTCCTCCTCTCTCTCCAGGCTCTCCCTAATTCTCCTATGTTGGGTCCCCTCTTTCCTTCTCTCTCCCCAGCTGCCCAAATTCCTCCTCTCTTTTTCTCCTGGCTCCCCCCTTTCCTCCTCTCTTTTTCCTGTCTCCCTCTATTCCTTTTAGTATGTTGCTATTTGAAACATGCAGATCCATGTAGTATTAATTGTATACAATATATTGTATATAATTTTTCTATTTTATAATATTTGTTATGTGCAAATATTCATGTTTGTGTATGTGAATAAGGGACACTATTGTGTGACATAACGTGAAAAAAGGACACTACTGTGTGTCGTAACATGAAAAAGGACACTACTGTGACGAAAGGTGAAAAAGGGCACTACTGTGCAGTGTAGTATGATGAAGGGACACTGTGGTGTAATGTGACTAAGGGACATTACTGTGTAACATAACGTGACTATGGGGCACTACCGTGTGATATCTTGTGAAAAAGGGACACTAATGTGTGACATAATGTGAAAAAGAGACACTTCGGTGTGACGTAATGTGAAAAAATAGGTGGCTACGCCCTTTCCCAGCGAGAGCACACCTGAATTTTTTTGCGCATGCCTCAGGCACGCGCTCTTCATGCTTCAACCATGGATGGCGACACACGTTTTTTTGTCAAAATGAGTAGTTACAGCTCTGCTTTGGTGTGCACAGGTGTGTACTCTGCGTTCAGCACCCCTGCCCTTAAAAAGTCCTACAGTGAAAACTATCTAATCTTCTACAACTGCTAAACTAGGACTTGGGAAAATGCCTTCCCCTTTCTTTGTGTATGACCTACACCAGTGAAGTGCCAGCTTTACCTATAGGTATCTGTCCAATCTGTCTAGTGGGAAAGAAAATCTAGTCCATTTTCCAGCATCTGGGAGCAAATTTCTATTGTTATTTGCTCCTATACATTCCCAGATTTTCTGTCCCACCACACGAATTGGACAGATATATCTATAGGTGTGTACACAGCTTAACAGAACCAACACAATACCAAATGTTTGACTCCCCTGCAGGATGAGCTCTGTTGTATGTATTTTAATAGAGAATGATGTGTACTCAGTGGCGTATCTATAATGGGTGCAGTGTGTGCAGGGCACACGGGCCCCCCGGGTCCAGGGGGCCCCGCACCGCACCAATATTATTTTAGACTTACCTGTCCGTGGTCCCACATCTGGTGTCTGCGCTGCTCAGAACACTGGAAAATGGCCGCCGCGGCCATGTTTCCTGTGTTCTTTTCGCATGCGCAGTAGACTCTGGGCACTAGAGTGTGCCCGGACTTTACTGCGCCTGCACAGAACGTCGGATAAATGGCCGCCACGGCCATTTTCCGGCATTCTGCACAGGCGCATCCACCACAGTTGTTTTCCGTGGTTTTTCGGGTCTTTTGGTGTTGCTGAGCTCTCCGGTGCGTTCTTTCTTTTTAAGAATGTTCCAAACAGTTGATTTGGCCACACCTAATGTTTTTGCTATCTCTCTGATGGGTTTGTTTTGATTTTTCAGCCTAATGATGGCTTGCTTCACTGATAGTGACAGCTCTTTGGATCTCATATTGAGAGTCGACAGCAACTGATTCCAAATGCAAATGTCACACCTAGAATCAACACCGTTCACCTGATTTGGATGTAATTACCCTCAAATTAAATCTGAAAGTCTGCAGTTAAAGCACACCTTGTTTGTTTCATTTCAAAGCCATTGTGGTGGTGAACAAAGGCCAAAATATGAAAATTCTGTCAATGTCCCAATATTTATGCACCTGACTGTATAGCCTGTCCCTACTCACTGGTGTCGCTGCTCCTCAGCAGTTTCTTTTGTCAGTGTAACACGTCCGGCGCCCCCTCACTCACAACTCTCTGTCTCACTCCTCCATGGCATGCCTATATTCTGTGTGCAACTGCAGATGTATCTGCTTGTGAAATGCTACATTATAGTGTCAGCGGCTGTGACGTGGGGGCACCAAATTATAACTTGCCTCCGGGCGTCTGGGATGAACTTACACCACTGCACAGTACACTATAGTCAATGGGATCCCTGCATATCTGGACACTGATCCTTCTGATTTCTGTCCTCTGGGGGATGATGATGGAGATAGGGAGTTATGACAGGTAACAATGTGACATACTGAATACACTAGGAGGAATGTCCTGTGTGTGTCACTAAAGATACAGAAATGAAACCATGCATTTGTTCTTCTTTTCTTACCGAATATTAATCCTATTTACCAAGAAGTTTTTTCAGTACGGACAAACTAATTAGAAATAGAGGAACTGCATTACACAAGTATATGAATGGGGCACAACTGTGTGAAAGACATAAATGGTCAGTTCAAGGTCATCTTTCTGAATGAATTTTCAATAGATAGATCCCCATCCCCCTTAGATATCTCATAGGATTGGTGGATGCTTTGGTATGACACAAGCATGGACATCTGGCCAATTTAGTCTAAAAGAACCTAAAATATAGGAATGAGCATGTTTGTGCATTGTAAGTATACAAAGCATACTATTCATTTATCTAGTACTCACCTTAAAGCGGGTTTCCAATTTTGAGGTGATGCAGCTGTCGACCCTAAGTCAGTCTTAAATATTTGCTCCCCATGTTCTGCAGGCCTGTCTCCACTCACAAATGCTGAACGAGGCCGGGGAGATGTTGGAGTAGAGGGGGCACTTATGCCTTCGAAAATAAAATACTGAGCATTACTGTAACTTGTACAGCAAATACTTGCAGGACGTCGTCTGGAAGGATGAAGACAAATGTATTTTAATGTAATTTGGTTCACAGAAAAATATTGGTAATATAGGGGTCAATCCAATTAGAGTAGCGGGTTTGTTTCTTGCAGACTTCGCATCGATGCGCACTCCCGAGAATTCTCCAATCCAATTAAAAATGCTTAATCGCACTACTCGCTGCAGTGGTTTACGAATTGATTGCCAAATGAGAGTTGAGAGAAGTGCATTAAAAAGTGGGGAGACCATCATGGACCCCCCAAAATGGATAATTTATTGTGCAGGACCGCATAGAAGGTTGTTTGTGGGCATTAGGAAGGTACTGTAGGTTTTTAAATGGTGTCAAATGGCTGATTTGTGTGTTTTTTTAAAATATGCAAGAAAATGATAAAAAACTAACTTTTTTTGTTTAAACTCAAATTAATTAAACGAAAAATGTAAAAAAAAAAGCAGGAAAAAGGTGATTTCGGGGTACTTTGAGGGCACCTTGCAAAAAATAAAAAAAAATAAAAAAAATCGATTTTTTTTTTTCAATTTAATAAAATACTGTAATTAAATTTGGGGTGCCTAAACTAACAAAAAAGTTGATTTTGGGGTAATTTGAGGACATTTTTTTATACCCCACAAAATGAAGTAATTTTCAGACTAATGAATCTAATTGGAAACTTCCAATTGCCTAATTAGTCATTAGGTGGGGGGGTGTTCAAGGGGTTCAGCACAGTGTCCCGACATTTTAACCTTAAAATAAAGATTTTCCTTTCAATCTCTCGTCCTCAGGGAGGTGCAAATGGGAAAATGCGAATTCAGTCTTACTGATTCAGTGCAAGTTGCTAATTGGATTGCAAAATGAATTCGCTATACGAATTCGAAGAGAAAATAGCAACTCGCACCTCGCAATTCGCACCTAATTGGATTGACCCCTTAGTCTGGAATCTCCAGAATTATAACCTAAACATTTACATTTACACTGTAGATAAAATATATTTAGTACAAGTTTAAATAATAATTTTAATAATAAAATACTTAGATAACTGATCTGACCCTGACTTACAGCTAAACCGCTCATTGTCATTGCAGAATACTGTAATACTGAGACGGTTATGCTAGAAAATAAGAGTCTGCAGCATAGCAGTTAAATAATGCATGCAAATAAATGGTCTATAATACTAGTATCTACATATAGCAATAGGACATGAATTTGCATTTGTGGGATACAATTCTTGATAGAGGGGATCACCCATTTGAACGACAAGATAGCTGTAGTTAAGGAAGAAATATTCTTGAGTCTATTTAGTAAAAGCAGTAGAAGGCACTAAATAAGGATTAAGATATGTATGATCTGCAGAATGAAGAAGTGATAGGTGGAGATCCAATATAAGAGGGTGGCTTGACTCAGGCAGTGGGAGATATGAAAACAGTGGTTCCAGTGGAAGAAGCAACCTAGTGCTGGTGAATTACAGTGGCACCGATATAATTAATTACAACCTTTTGCTTTTTATATTAATAAAATAATAAAATTATATAAACAGTAATAGAAAAAATAATGTTTTATATTAAGAATAAATAATGCTACTGTTCTGATAACACCATTTTTTGAGGATGTCATCACCTGTACACAGGGCCTGATTCAGACCCGCTCGCGAGTGCATAGTGCTCGCAAGCGGGTCGATGGTGGGGTACTGCGTATGCGCAAGCCCCGGAGCGAGAGAGAAATTCTCTCGCTCCGGGACTCACTACAAGAGGGGCGGCTGTTGATATTGATCCCCGTTTTGTAGGCGGGGTGGGGGGGTGGCTACACAAACAGAGGTATTCCTGAAGGAACGCCTGCCGTTTGTGGGAGGCACCACTGACATCACCAGTGATGTCAGTGGAGAGCTTCCTGCTCTGTTAGAGTAGGAAGCTCTCTGGGGCTTGCGACGGATGAGATCCTACCACGAGGGTCTTGTCGCAAGCCCCGATGGTCGCGATGGTCACGACCATCACCTGACCACCCACAAAAGCTGTGGGTGGTCACCCACAGCTTAGCGTGCGGCCAGGAGGCCGCAACCAAAAAAAAACCGCCCTGATTCAAAGCGAGCGCTCTTAAAGAGCGTCCGGCTCTGAATCAGGCCCACAGTGCACTGCTTCAGTGTGTGACGTACACCAGGGAAGGAGTTTGTAGTGGCATTAGCAACTGCAGAAAAGATGCAAGGAAGGGCGCAACTGCCTCTGGCTCAGAATCAAGCCCTATGAGGGAGTATCCCGCCCTCCTCCACAGACACCACCCTCTCACCTCGCTACCCCTCGCCACTTCAACAGTGCCTTTCACCTCACTGCACCTGCAGTGCCTCTCACCTTGCTGCCCCTGCAACACTTCAACAGTGCCTCACTGGTCCTGCAGTACCTCTCACCCAGGGGTGGATTTGCCATTAGGCAACCTAGGCACACCAACAATCCCGATTTCAGCGGGACAGTCACGTTTTTCAGGCACTGCCCCGCTGTTCTACCCGTGGGCAGAAGTGTCCTGCGGGCGGTCTGGAGGTTGGGCACCCCCACTGCCGCAGCTGCGCAACGGTGCCGGACCACAAAGAAGAGGAATGGATGCTGTGCACATTTGCATCGCTCCATTTAGTTCAGGAAGAGAGCTGGGAGAAGCCCAGCTACTAAAGGAGTGCTGGGCTCTCCCCCGCATGACGTTAAACGAGAGGCGTGCCATACCGGCATGCCCCCAAATAACGTAATTCAGGGTGTCAGTCGTTCAGTGTAGGCACATCCATCATCTCCATACATGCTGAACCTGACATTATCTTCAGGTTGACTAGCATGTTCGGGCGATCATAGATGTCAGAAACGACCAGCGGGCACGTGCATCGCTGGTCATTTTTTACTTTAAACTACCCGATTTGCGGACGATTAATAAGCGATTGAACGATAACGATGTCATTATCGTTCAATCGGCCTGTTAAATTGCCTAGTGGATACAGACCTTTAGTTGTAAATCTATTAACCCAGGGTATACGGGTGGAAAGGATGCTGCTTTTCCTTTTAGGTTGTAACAGCTGTTCCCTCGGCAAGTCAAGTACCTTTTGCTTGGTCTTTAATAATTCTGTCTTCCATTTCACCCGTATACCCTGGGTTAATAGATTTACAACTAAGAGCCAGGAAGTTACCATAATATTTTAAGAACTTTGGCCCTTTGTGAATACTGACAATACCCTCCCGGGATTACTGAATAGTCAAATACTTCCACGTCAGGGTTGCCGGATCGGCAAATCAAGGGGGCGTGACTGGCATTTGTGGGCAGAGAGTGGCAGGGCCTAAATGACGCAGGGCACTGTGAAGCAGGGGGCAGGGACAAAATGACCCGGACCCCCTGCTGCTGGGGGATTCTCTTGTAACCGTGGGAGGGGGCCTGACTGGAGTCTAGCCTGCCTTTCCGGGGGCTAGGAGCGGCACCTGATTTTCAGGAGGTTCACGGCCAAATCGGGAGGGTAGGCACGTATGTTAAATGTTATACTAGAGACCGTAACCTGAAAGATAGACTGTTAAATTAGATGTAGGCAAATAGAAATCCAAAAATAAACCTAAACATTTCCTGAAGCAAAAAATTGGTTACCATCGTTGCCTAGGCCGTATCCCTTGCAGATCAGTGATACTTGGATATAGCTCTAACCATGCATATACTGTACAAAATTTTTTTTATCAGGTTTACGGTCACCTGTAGTACCACGTATGTAGTATACCTTATGTCTTTCCTATGCGGTTTAAACTACACAGGCAAGACAGAAAGGCAATTTAAAGAGCGGATGGCACTACATAGATCAGCCATCCGCGCAGTTATTAATATTGGAGGAAGTGATCAGCCTGTTGCTAAACACTATTGGTGCATAGTACACACGTAACGATTTTTTGAACGATTTGTCGTTAACAACATCGTTATCGTTCAATCGTTCAAAAAATCGTTCAGTTTCTGAGTTATAACGATGAACGATAATCGTTCAAGTGTGCTCCCATTTGTAGTTCATCGTCCATTTCAGACTGTCCAACATAACGATTTTCATTAAGGGAAGCAACATTTTTCGTTCATCGTTCATAATACACTTCAAAAAAATCGTTCACCTTTTCAAGGGAAAATCTGACAGAAAATCCGACAGATAATCTGACAGAAAATTGTTGGTTACAAAATCGTTACGTATGAATGCACCTTATCAGTTAGCTAAACATAATGTGGCTGACATGAGGAATAGAATCATTGATCATATACCATTAAACATTAGAGGTGGAAATAGGGCCAAATCACTTTTACAAGCAGAATCAAAATGGATATTCCAACTAGAAACTTTAGCCCCGAAAGGGTTAAATGAGACACTAGGGCTCCACTGCTATGTAAATGGTGGAGCTGCTAATTCACAGAATTGTGTGCTCATTGGAATACACACATGCAGTTTATGCAACTGAGGTCTGAGCAGTTATGTGGCACGCACATCTCATGTGCGTGCCATGATCTTCCCACTCAGTCACCACAATAATCCCACTGGGTTCCAACATCCTTCTCACTCAATACATCTATCTCATTTATTATACACATTCAGCTCCCTAATTGCTAAAACTATCATACTCTGTCTATGCATGTACCAGGGACATCTTAACAGAGGAGGGGGCCATGTGCACTCCCCGTACGGAGCCCCCTCCTCTCCCCCTGTTGGCCGGCAGCCGGCTGACACGGCTGGCCAGCCACTGGAGCATTAGTAGACTCCGGGCACCAGAGTGTGCCCAGAGTCTACTGCGCAGGTGCAGAACGCAGGAAACATGGCCGCTGCGGCCATTTTCCAGCGTTCTGTAGACTCTGGGCACTAGAGTGTGCCAGCAGTCTACTGCGCATGCGTAGAACACCGCAAAAATGGCCGCGGCGGCCATTTTCCCATGTTCTGAGCAGCGCCGACACCTGATGCCGGACCACGGACAGGTAAGTTAACAAAAATATGGGTGCAGGGTGTGCGGGGCCCCCCTGGAACCAGGGGGCCCATGTGCCCCGCACACACTGCACCCATTATGGATACGCCACTGGCATGTACACTATGAGCCGAATGCTCTGACCAGAGCGCTCGCTCTGCATCAGGGCCCTCCTCCCTGAAAATGGAGCGGCCCCCTGGCCACTCGCATAGCTGTGGGTGACCATCGCGACCATCGGGCTTGCGACGAGACCCTGCGGTAGGGTCTCGCTGCCGCAAGCCCAGGAGTGATTTTGGCTCTATCAGAGCCAAAATCACTCCCACTGACATCATTACTGATGTCAGTGGGGCCGGCTTCAGACGGTAGGCGTTCCCATGGGAATGCCTCCGTCTGGCAGCCACGCCCCCGGCACGCCCACCAAAGGGGGCGTGCTGTCACTCACCATCGACAGCACGCCCCCTTTGGTGCGAGACCCCGAGCGACGTATTCCTCGTCGCTCGCCGGGTCTCGCGCATGCGCACGACGGAGCTCCCTCCGTCGTGCGCATGCGCATTCGCACAACATTGACCCGCTTGCGAGCGTCCTTTGCTCGCGAGCGGGTCTGAATGACCCCCTATGTTCGCCTCCAAGCCACTATAACTTCCCCAATCCCTACAGCTGTGTTCTCCCAACTGTGCTAGTCTGCATGCCCTCATCCATACCAATATGTCTTTCCTCATGTGCACTGCCCGTCTTTCTGCATCCGTGCCACTGTGTTTCCTTCCATCTGCACCATTGCCTTGCCCCCAGTCACGTCACTCTGTCTTCCCCTCATCTCTGCCACTCCATCTGCACCACTTTGTCCCCCCATCCTTGCCACTCTGTCTTTCCCTTCCCACCCGCACCAATCTGTCTTCCCACCCATCCCCACCAAACTGTCTTCCCCAATCCGTACTGTTGTGTGTTCTCTCATTGTGCTAGTCTGTATTCCTCATCTATACCAATCTGTTTTTACCCATCTGCGCTGCTCTGTCTTCCCGCATCAATGCCACTCTGTACCCTTCATTCATGTCGATCTGTTGCCCCAAACCATGCCACTCTGTCTCCCCCCATGTGCACCACTGTTTCCCTCCCATCTGCATCACTTTGGCTCGCCCCCATCTGTACTGCTTAATCTTCCCCTCTCCACGCCTTTCTCTCTGCCCCATCCACCATACTCTTATCCCATCTGCGCAGATCTATGTTCTGCTCAGACCTCAGTTGCATAGACTGCATGTGTGTATTCCAATGAGCATACAATTCTGTGAATTAGCAGCTCCACCATTTTGTGAGTGACAGCAATCTCACTCTGTGAGAGTGCTGAATCTGCAGTTAACCACATGGTGTCATGGCATACCATATCTGTACGCAAGGAACACGTCCATTAAGGCATCAGCCTTAATGATCGTAATTTCATTGATTTTTGAAGCTTGAGTGGCAGAAGTTCAATAGGTTTTGTGAAATTTCAGATCATGTCTAAGAAGCCTCCATGGGACATGTGAAACCATTTTTTTGTCTATGGAATTTCATTGCTTTTTTAAAATGTATTAACTATCAGGGTTTGGAGGAGCAAACTGAGCCACCTGCATGGGTGAAGGACAACAAAATGGTACATTAGCGCAGGTGTAGGAAGGCCGGGACAAAGGAGGTGTTTTGGTGATGCACAGGGAGAGACAGCTGCGGGGGCAGGCTGCAGAAGTGCGGGGCAGCGGCAGCAGCAGGGTGCGGACCAGTGGCAGCAGTGGAGTTGTGCACAGGGGCATCAGTGGGCGACAGAGGTGCTCACTGGTGCTGGGCATGCATCTGAGAAAATAAGACACAGATGCATGGATGAATCAGTGAGATCCATCTATGCGTCTGTGTTAAAATTTGAATTTGTGTAAAATAAAAATTAAAAAAAACAACATGCCCCCCACAAACACAACCAGCCCCGGGCTATTCACCACCGGTCCTGGTTGTGAAGATATGGAGGACAAACAATGTAGGGGTCCCCCGTATTAAGCACAACCAGCACCAGGCTAATCAGAACCAGTCCTGGTTGCCAAAATATGGGGTCAAACTACGTAGGGGTCACCCGTATTCAGCGCAACCAGAACTGGGCTCTGAGCCGGGCCTGGTTCTGGAAATACATGGGAAAAATGAGTAGGGTTCCCTTGTATATGAAATATAAAAAAAAACACAGACACCGTTTGTTTTATTATTTTATTGTTCTGCATCTTCACCTGGGGGGCAGCAGCCTTTAAGCTCTTTTTCATGGCTGCCGCCTGCCCCAGGACTTTCACGGCAACTTCACCTGGAGTGCGCCGCCCATCCAGGAGTTCCCCAGCGTCTTCTCTCTTCAGCAGCTCTTCACTGCTGCCACCCACCCAGCTGACGGTGCCTCACGAGTCCAACATGGCTGTGTCCATACTGTAATTTAGGAGGGAACTATGGCGTGCAGCTTACATGTTATCATGCTGGGAAGACACGATGTGAGCAAGGGGCTGTGGAGCGCCATCTCCATGCTCAGTGACAGAACACTGGGCCTGATTCAGAGATGGACCCTAATGCGATCGTAGCTTCAATTTCATACGGAATGCAGATGAGAAAATATGCTAATGTTAGCAAAGATCACCCGAGCATAAAGATGCCCACTGCTGCCTTTTTACCTGCCTGCGACGACACATACCTACATAAATATTGGTAACATCGAAGCACATCAGCGGCCATCTTACCCTTGCGGCAGGTCTATCCTGCCGCAGCCTTGGGTGCTCTTCTGACACGCAGAGCTGCATATGCAATAGCAGTGTCTATTTTATACACTCCCATGTAACGGTGTTCAAACGACCAGGCATGCCTGCATTTCACCGACCATCCCCGTCAATACCCCCAAACGCTCACTTTCTGTCAATCACTCTGCAATGGGTCTCCGTGGCCTGCGGATTGCAGAGCTGCCTTCACGCACACTTACTGCGATGCATGCGCAATGGCAAACAATCGCTCAATCTGTGTGAAAATTGCATTAGCGTCCATCTCTGAATCAGGCTCATTGAGAGGACGGGGCAGGAGCATCACAGACAGACCTCAGGACCAGCTGGGAGCGATATGCAGTGTGCCAGTCTAGATAGACAACGGAGAGGTAAGAAAGTATTTTTTTATCTTTTTATTTATTAAAGGTAAATAACAGGTAAATAAGAAAAGAACAATTACATACAGCCATAAAAAAAAGATAATAAAAGACGTTAACCTACCTTGTTTTCGTGATTTTTGTTTTTAAAAGTTAAGGCGTAAAAACCAGTAACAACTAGCAAATACAGTAGTAAAAATAGAATAAGAGAAAATAGATGGGAAGGGGGGGACACCAGGCAGCAGAGTCAATAGGGTATCAGAAGAAAAAAAACACTAAGTAATAATAAAACGAGGTTCAATAGAGAAAAAAAAATAATAATAAACCGTTCTAATAATTCAAAATGAGGGTCAAACCAGACCTGGAAGGTTCCTATTAATATTAGAATACCAAGGGGTCCGAACTTCATGAAATATTGGCATTTTGTCATGAAGGAAGGCAGTGATATATTCCATGGAAACGGTGTACCAAATTCTATTGATTAGTGCAGGAATAGGGGGCAAATTAGTTTTTTTCCAATTAGTGGCAAAAAAGTGGTTTTTAATGGCCAGTGTGTGACAGCAACCCTCCCCCCCTCCCCCTCCACCTCTTGGCATGGAACACTTGGATCAACTGAGGAGCATGAACAATAGAAGCAAAAGTCCAGGAACGTTCTACCAGACCGTAGCCCTTCCAGTCGATCAAATATTGGAGATGTCCATAACGGATTCTAGAGTCCAGAATCTTTCCCACTTCGTATTCGACTCCACAATGAATCTGGAGTTTGGGTGCCTTTGGAAGTGCGGAATGAAACTGGTTGAGTGGTTTCAATAAAGAAATATGGAAGGAATTTGGTATCCCCAGGAATGAAGGTAGCTTGAGTTTGAATTAAACCGGGTTGATAACACGCTCAATGGTGAATGGCCCAATGTAGCAGGGTGCAAATTTCATGGATGGAATCTTACCCTCAGGTTTCATGTAGAGAGCCAAACTCGATCTCCTAGCTTGAGACTGGGGACTGATCTCCTCTTCCTGTCAGCGAACTTCTTGTATCGCTCAGAAGCCTTCACCAGGGAGAAGCAGATCTCTTTCCAAATCTTGAAAAAGTGCTGCAAGGTGAGGTCAGCAGCTGGTACCTGTGAGGCAGGAAGAGGCTGAAACTCAGGAACTTGTGGCTGAAGGCTATAAGTGGCATAAAAGGGCATGGAACCAGATGAAGAATGGTACTGATTATTGTGACAAAATTCCACCCAAGGAAGCAGTTCAGCCCAGTTGTTCTGAGAGGAGGTTATGTATAAACAAAGAAATAAATTCAGATCTTGGTTGATTCCGTCTGGCCATTAGACTGAGGGTGGTAGGAATTAAGCTATTGAGAATGAGAAATTAAGCTTGACTTGAAGTGAAGAACATAAGGAACGCCAAAACTTGGCAACAAACTGCACTCCCCAGTCAGAGATGATTTCCAGAGGTAATCCATGGAGTCTGAAGATTTATTGTATGAATAATTGAGCCAACTTGGGAGCTGACGGAAGACCGGTGAGGGGTATGAAGTGAGCCATCTTGGTGAACCGGTAAACTACCACTCAGATGGTGTTGAATTTGTTTGAAACCGGGAGGTCGGTAATGAAGTCCATCGACAGATGTGACCACAGTTGATATGGAACAGAGAGGAATTAACTGTCAAGCTGGAGAATGTCAAGGCACTTTATGCTGGCCACACTTGTTACAAGAAGCAATGAAGTCTTGGACGTTTATTCTGAGAGCTGGCCACCAGTAAGACCTGGAAATTAACTCGAAGGTCTTTTGTATGCCTGCATGACCTGCAAAGTGGGAAGTCCAATTTAGCAGTTTCCTGTGTAATGCAGGCTTGACAAGAGTTTTCCCAACAGGTGGCAAGGATTCTACTCCGACTGCAGAGAAAGCCACTGAATCAATGATTAGATGCTTCTCAGTGGATGTAGTTTAATTTTCTTGCTCCATGGAGTGAGAGAGGGCATCAGCCTTTCAGTTCTGGACCTCTGGACGAAAAGACAATTTGAAGCTAAATCGTGATAAGAAGAGAGTCCATCTGGCTTGCCACGGATTCAGACAATGGGCTGTCTTAAGATATAAGAGGTTTTTGTGGTCTGTGAGAATAGAAATGGGATGCACAGCTCCTTCTAAAAGATAGCACCACTCCTTCAAGGTTAACTTAATAGGTTAATAGTTAAGGTTAACTTAATAGGACTGTCGCTTCTGCATTTTTCCTGTGATAGCCGGTTGATTTGCATTGGTTCCTCTTTGGGAGGAGAAATTGACTGAGGCAAGAGTCGCTCAAGGCTTAGAATGAATGAATCTCCCTCTCTCAATAGCTTGTTCCTTAATGGTAAGTCCACAATGGTGCACAGGGATATCAAATCCTCTAACTTGTCCGATAATCACAAGTAACAAGAACATCTTTAATTTTGTCGGATAAGCCATTCTGAAAGACTGCATAGAATGCTCCTTCATTCCAAAGAGTTCTCATGCCAGTATTTGAAACTGCACCAGATACTGGCATACAGAATTTGAACCCTGGCGCAGACGTAGAATGTCTAAAGATGCAGATGACACTCTCTCGGGCTCATTGGAGATTCGGCGGAATGCTGTCACAAGTTCCTTGTAAGATTTTAGGATAGGATCTGATCTTTCCCATAAGGGTGAGGCCCAGTCTAAGGTGGATCCACGAGGGAGATGATATATGCCACCTGGGTATGGTCTGTAGGAAAATTGCTGGGTTGGAGCTCAAACTGTTTTTTACACTGATTTAGGAAACCCCTGCAATTTTTGGGGTTCCCACAAATTTTGCACGAGTAGGAATATGCAGACGAGGGAGCTGAGGGAACGGAAACCAGAGAAATCGGAATGGATGAAGCGGCAGCTCCTGAACCTCTAAGAGTGGATTAATTGTTATCCAGCCGGTTAGTCAGTTCTTGAAGAAACTGAACCACCCGACCCTGTGCCGCCTCTTGGTGTTCTAGGTGAGCATCAGGAATAAATCCAGCAGCTTGTCTCTGATTCTCGACTGGATCCATTGGCGCCAGTACAAACTGTCCTGCCTGAGGTTAGGAGTTGGTCAGAACAGGTGTGGGAGGCTGAAGAGGAGTATTATGAACTGTAGAGGATGATGGGCCAGAAAAGTAAATATCTTTTTTGAGCAGCAGGTTGGAAAGGGTACTTGATATATAATACTGAAGAGATGGGCAGAATCGGATTGGCACCAATGATGATGATGGATTGAAAGATAGATCGGTTTGAGACTGATATTGATGAATTGAAGAACTTGATCGGTTTGAGGGCCTGATTCAGCAGTGCACTCTAGTGCACTGCTGAATGCAGATTCCCGATTTTCGGGAATCTGCACAGGCGCATGACCCGTTCTGTGCATGTGCAGGTCGGGTATGCGATCCCGCTCGCAGACTGGCAGCAGACTTTGTGGGTGAGGAATGGGGGCGGCAATGCCCTCTGTTCCACAAAAAGGCCGTGTGTCGCCACTGCTGCAGGGGAGGGAAGAAGCTTTACGGAGATTTCCTGGCTTCTTCAACTCAACTGCAGCGGCCAGCTGCATGACCCCATGGGTCACCTTAGCCGGCCGTTGTCCCGCAAAGTTTCCGATGCTGCATTGGAAGCGAGCAGCTTAGCTATTCCATCTGAAGCTGAATCAGGCCCTGAGACTGATGTTGATGAATTGAAGATCTTGATTGGTTTGAGACCGATGTTGATGAATTGAATAACGTGATCGGTTTGAGACCGATGTTGATGAATTGAAGAACTTGATCGGGTTGAGACCAATGTTGATAATTTGAAGAACTTGATCGGTTGAGACTGTTGTTGATGAATTGCAGTACTGGATCGGGTTGGGACCGATAATGATGAATTGCAGCACTAGATTGGTTTGAGACCGATGGTGATGAATTGCAGTACTGGATCGGTTTGGGACCGATGGTGATGAATTGCAGTACTGGTTCGGATTGGGACTGATGATGATGAATTGCAGTACTGGGCCGGTTTGGAACCGATGATGGAAGTATCAGAAGGGTCTGATGGTTGGAGGGATTGGCTGAAACCAGTATAGGTTAATGTTAAGAAGTCTCTGTGGTAAAACCAGACTGGAATGTTGGATGGAATAGGAGACTTGATAACCAGACTTGGAACTGGAATATATAATGGACTTGGGGCCTGATTCATTAAGCAACGCAATTGAGAGAACACACGGTGCACACGGTGCAAGCAGATGTTTGCAATCTGCGCATGCGTATGCATCACATTGCACGTGTGTGAACAAGTTGCTGAGTACTGTAAGGGCTCTCTCAGAGCACGCAGCGAGTCCACAGAGACCTTCGATGTTGATTGACAGGAAGTGCCATTTGTGGGTGGTGACAGGGGGGTGGTCGGCCGAACGCAGGCATGCCTGTGCGTTCGCACGCCCTTACAGAGGCATGCATAAATTAATCTAAGCAGCGCCGCACGCAGCCGGACACCTCTCTGCGTGCAGGAATCTCTCAAGTCCTGCGGCAGGGTCAGGTCTACTCTTAGCTTGCACGCAGCTCCTTGTGTTGTGGTCTCCATGCATATGCATTGATTAGCATATTCTCACAGTCTCACAGCAACTGGGTGCATGCGTCCGCATCCGTGCACTCCTTGCTGAATCAGGCCCTGGAACCATTCAGATACAGAGTACCTTAGAGCTCAGCACAGAGCTGTACTGGCAACAGAGGCCAGTCAGGAAATGGAATTTATAGGGGAGGATCCCCAAGGATTGGATGCTGCGATCAGCTGGTCTGGGAGCAGCATTCTGAGTGGAGGAACAGAGGGCCTGATTCAGACCCGGTCGCAAGCGCTGAGCGCTCGCAACCGGGTTGATGGTGGCTCCATCGTGCGTATGCACGAGACCCGGATAGCGATGGGCACACCGTTGCTCCAGGTCTCGCACCAAAGGGGGCGTGCTGTCGATGTTGAGTGACAGCACTTCCCCTTTGGTGGGCGGGCCGGGGGTGTGGCTGCCCAAACGGAGGCGTTCCCATGTGAACGCCTACCATTTGGGGCCGGCCCCACTGACATCACAATCACAAGTGATGTCAGAGGAGAGATTTCGTCTCTGTCCAAAATCTCTATGGGGCTTGCGGCAACGAGACCCTACCACAGGGGTCTCGTCGCAAGCCCGATGGTCGCGATGGTCTTGACCATCGCGACCATCTTCCTGGCCGCTCGCATAGTTGTGGGTGGTCATCCACAGCTATGCAAGCGGCCAGGAGGCCGTTCTAAAAAAAAAGACCGGCCCTGATTCAGAGCGAGCGCGCTGTCAGAGCGACCGTCTCTGAATCAGGGCCAGAGTCCAACATGGCTGTGTTCATACTGTGGTTTAGGAGGGGACTCTGGAATGCAGCTTGTGTGTTATCATGCTGGAAAGAAAAGCTGTGAGCAAAGGGCTTCGGAGAGCCATCTCCATACTCAGTAACAGGACACTGAGCGGACGGGTCAGGAGCAGCACAGACAGACCTCAGCACCAGCCAGGTGCGATGTGCATCATGAGCAGACCACTGTGCCAGTCTGGATAGACACCGGAGAGGTAAGAAAGTGTTTTTTTAAGGGCAGGAGCATTACAGGCAGTTGCTTATATTAATACTACTACAGTTGTATTAGGACTACCACAGGCTAAGTACTTTTATCAAGGTTGTTGAGCTCCAGAGAGACTTCTAATATCCTTAATCATTTATAGTAAATATCATGTTACTTCTTAAAATAGACAAGTTCTCCTAGTTGACTGATGAAAATATAAAGATAAATAAAAGTAAAGACATATCCACTAGGTGGCAATGATGAGCTACATTTATATTATATACCAAGGTATGTATGTTTTTTTCAGCCAATGGTGCCAGTTTCAGCTTTTGGTTCTGCTTTCAATAATATAAAGTATGTCCTTTTTATTATTTACAGTGGGCTCCAAGTTATAGGAATTCTACAATTATTGCTTTAAATACTCAGGGGTAAATTTACTAAGATTTGAGTTTGGTCGAGTTAGCAATATCTGGAGAGTTTGGGCATTTTTTCCCACTCGCAAATTTACTAATGTAAAACTCGGGAGAGAAATCTCCTTTGCTACAGGAAAATACTGGAGTTAGCAAACTCTCTTAACTTCACCATCGGCTAAACTCGAGAAAATTTTCACTAGTGAAGATAGGATTCGGGAATTTATCAAGATGAGAGTTTAGAAACTCTCATGAGAATGGACAACACTCCTGTAAAAATGTGTGAAATCAATTCACCTGCCTGTGAGCTGCGAGTTTGGCAGAAACAGACACAGATCAGTGTGATCCCTGTATTTTTCTGCCTGTAAATAGTAAAAAAAGGGTTAAATAAAAATGTAAAAAATGACGTAGGGTCCCCCCTCAAAAGCATAACCAGCCCCGGACTGCTCAGCTAGTCCTGGTTCCTAAAATGATGGGGAACAAAATGAGTAGGGTTCCCCCGGTAGTTTAGGAACCAGAACCTGGCTGCAGGGCCAGTCCTGGTTTTAAATATAGGGGGAAAAATGCGTAGGGATCCCCCTATATTTAAAACCAGCACCGGATCCAAACCGACCGGGGTGTAATGCCCCAGCCAGGAGACCCTATCTCCGGGTCTTCATGGCCAAAGCATTCGCACCCCAAGCCGGGGATCTCAGGGGAGTTGGGGACCCCCCCCCCAAGAAGGCCCCCCACCTGATAAAACATATCAGGTGGGGCATATGTGGACGTACATATCATTCAGCAACTCATAAATATATGCATGCTTATGTTACCTTTTCTGTACTGTAGTTTAGGGCATATAGAAAATCATTGAGAATTCATATATAGTTGTGCGAGTTGCAGAATACCACTCTTGTCAAAGGGCCCCAGGCCTAGAGAGCATAAGGCCTTCTCTTTCCTCTCGGCCATTTTGTTTTATATCTTAGCTAAAAGTATGTTAAATGATGTATTAAAAAGTGTGTAGAGATTAGTGTTTTATTTCTCTGCAGGTGTGATTAACTGCGGAGATATCTATAAGTTGAACTGCTATATAAATTGTTCTAGCAATAAGAATAATAGGTTAAAATTTATACGTTTTAACATAAACACAACAGCTGACAGTAGCAGATCTCAGTTTTTATATAAACAAATGAGCTAACTGAGATAGCATTTAACTGCAATAAGCAGAAATGAAGGCTAAAAGGTGATCATGTCAGATTTCTACATGAGAACAAAAAGATAATGGAGCATACACATGGTCAGATTTGTCAGACTTGTCAGATTTGTCAGATGAACGATTGAACGATTAAACGATTTGAACGATTGAACGATTTTTGACTGCATTAAAATGAATGGAATCGTCCAAGTCTGACTGCAAACACATCAGATGTCAGAAATCGTTATCTGACCATCGGGAACGCGCATCGTTGATCGTCCATCGTTCAGGCATGTCAGATATGAACGATTTTCCTTCAGATATGAACGACTGAACGATTTTTAAATCGTTATCGTTCATATCTGAAGGAAAAATCTGAGTGTGTGTATGCACACTGAATTATGTCATTATTATGTCTAAGGCATAGTTAGCCAATAAAGACTTCGTATGTACAAATATTAATTAGATTAACTGGACTAATTGGATTAATTGGAAGTATAAACAAACATAAGGTATAAATATGAGCAGAGAAAGAGCGAGAGGGAGCAGTTGGCGAACAGAGGAGAGAGCGCAGAACAGGGGCGGATTGGCCGTTACTTTCTGCTCGAAGAATTTCGGTGGGCCGATTGGTTGTGGGGCCACTTTTGAATTGAGGCCCTGCCCCCCGACTCGCGTCTCTCGGCTCCTGTTAGTGCCTGGCCGTGGCTGAGCCTCTCTCGTGAGAAGAGAGGCTAGCCTATTAAAGCCCCACCCAGCCTGCCATCAGTGTCATCGAGGGACGAGGGGTGAGGAAGTGGCGCGGGTCTGCGGGTGACTGACGGCGGGGGTTGGTGTGGCCACGAGGGGTAAGTTGCGGGCACTGCAGCTGACGGCTGCCGCTGCGCCTGTCACACTGTATGACAGGCAGCGGCAGCCTACTGCAGAGAAGCATGGCCGAGCCTGAGCTCTTTACACAGTTCCAACCCCTGCTGATCGATTCACAGGCCTGGCAGCGAGCCAGGTTGGTAACGGTACTGGTTACTTCCTATCTGAATGGCTGCCTGCTCAGTGCGCATGCCTCCCTCTCTGCCTGAGTCCACTGTCCCCGGCCAGTACAATTTTTTGTGGTCCAATGACGCCGAGGCTACATCACTGCTCCACTTAAGTGCAGTCACCACCTGTGCTGAGCATGCATGTCACTGTCTCTGCCCGCAGCCTGACCTGTCCAATGTGTCACTCACTGTCAATGTCCATATAATTCCTCCGAGTCCTATGCACTATCTGTGTCTGTACTGCTGGGGATAGAAGTCTCCTCTAAATTATCAGGGGGGTGAGGTGGGTTAGGAGGTGTAAATTATCAGGGGGGTGAGGTGGGTTAGGAGGTGTAAATTATCAGGGAGGTGAGGTGGGTTAGGAGGTGTAAATTATCAGGGGGGTGAGGTGGATTAGGAGGTGTAAATTATCAGATTATCAGGGTGTGGGGTGAGGTGGGTTAGGAGGTGTAAATTATCAGGGGGGTGAGGTGGGTTAGGAGGTGTAAATTATCAGGGGGGTGAGGTGGGTTAGGAGGTGTAAATTATCAGGGAGGTGAGGTGGGTTAGGAGGTGTAAATTATCAGGGGGGTGAGGTGGATTAGGAGGTGTAAATTATCAGATTATCAGGGTGTGGGGTGAGGTGGGTTACGAGGTGTAAATTATCAGGGGGATGAGGTGGGTTAGGAGGTGTAAATTATCAGGGAGTGAGGTTGGTTAGGAGGTGTAAATTATCAGGTGGGGGTGAGGTGGGTTGAGGTGTAAATTATCAGGGGGTGAGGTGGGTTACAAGATATAAATTATCAGGGGGGTGTAATCATATTATTTGGTAGGGGAGGTAGGTTTGGTGTGTAATGTAATGTAAATGTATCGTGTTGTTTTATATACTAATATTTTATTGGTGGGGGTAAGGTGGATTAAGGGTTGTAGTATTGTATCTGGTTTAGTGCAGTAGTATCAGTGTCGTAACTTCATCCCAGGTGCCCGGAGGCAAGATAAATGTTGGTGCCCCCCACCCCCAAATTAAAATTTACCACCCCCCCAGGACCTATGCTAGCCCCAGCTGCCGCCGTCCCCCTATGCAGTTCCTCTTATACAGTGCCCCCAGTAGTGCCCCAAATACAGTGTCCCCAGCAGTGGTTCCCCTATGCAGTGCCCCCAGTAGAGGTTCCCCTATACAGTGCCCCTTATGCAGTGCCCCTTATACAGTGCCCACCTATGTAGTGCCCCCCATTAATGGTCCCTCTATGCAGTGCCTCCAGTAGTGCCCCCTATATAGTTCACCCAGTAGTGGTCCCCCTATGCAGTGCCCCTTATACAGTGCCTGCCTATGTAGTACCCCCCAGTAATGGTTCCCCTACGCAATGCCTCCAGTAGTGCCCTTTATACAGTGCCTCAGTAGTGGTCCCCCTATGCAGTGCTCCCAGTAGTGGTCCCCCTATGCAGTGCCCCCAATAATGCCCCTTATACAGTTCCCACAGAAGTAGTCCCTCTATGCAGTGCCTCCAGTAGTGCCCCTTATACAGTGCCCCCAGTAATGGTTCCCCTATGCAGTGCCCCCAGTATTGCTCATTATACAATGCCCCGAGTAGTGACCCTTCCTATGCAGTGCCCCTTATACAGTGCCCCCAGTAGTGGTCCCCTTATGCAGTGCCTCCAGTAGTGCACCTTATACAGTGCCCCCAGTGCAGTTAAAGCACATCTTGTTTGTTTCATTTCAAAACCATTGTGGTGGTGAATAGAGGCCAAAATCTGAAAATTCTGTCAATGTCCCAATATTTATGGACCTCGCTGTATATATATATGTATACATATATATATATATATATATTTGAAATGTAAAATTCATGATGAGATGAGGGCAATGGGGCTGGGAGATGGAGTTTAGAGAGAGGGATGTCTGGGGTGGGGACCCTGGGGGGCAATGATTGATGTTGAGAATAGAGATGATCTGTCTGTGGTGGGAGGAGGGTTCTGCTGAACCATAGAGAAATTATCTATCTGTGGGCGGGGTTATTTTGTGCTAAGGGCCTGCTGGGGACTATGCTGTGAGGGGTTGTGCTCTGAGGGGGGCTGTCATATGAGGGGGACTGTGCTGTAAGAAGGTCTGTGCTATGTGGGTGATATTGTTGTGAGGTGCAGAGGGGGCTGTGATGTGAAGGGCTGTGATGAGGGTGTTGAGCTGTGGAGGGCAGAGCTATGAGGGGGACTGTGATGAGGGGGGCTGTGATGAGGGGGCTGAGCTGTGGAGGACTGTGCTATGAGGGTGCTGTGATCAGGGGGCTTTGGTGAGGAGGGCTGTGTTATGAGGGGCTGAGCTATGAGGAGCTCTGCTATGAGGGGAACTGTGCAGAGGGGGCTGTGGCGTGAAGGGCTGTGATGAGGGGGTTGAGCTGTGGAGAACTGTGCTATGAGGAGGACTGTGGTAAGGGGGGCTGTGATGAAGGGGGCTGTGGTGTGGAGGACTGCTATGAGGACTGATGAGGGGGGCTGTGGTGTGAAGGGCTGTGATGAGGGGGCTGAGCTGTGGAGGGCAGTGCTATGAGGGGGACTGTGATGAGGAGGGCAGTGCTATGAGGGGGACTGTGATGAGGAGGGCTGTGGTGTGAAGGGCTGTGCTGAAGGGGGCTGTGAGGAGTGCTGTGAGGGGAGAGGGTTTTGCTGTGCTGTGTGAGATAGGGTTGACACTGGCGGCACAGAGGAGATGTTGCTGGGGCAAAAAGGAGATGGCCTTGGGGGCAAAGAGGAGCTGGACAGTGGGATGTATTGGAGAGACCCAGGAGGATGGTATTGGAGAGTGACAGGGGGATGGTGCTGGTGAGATACAGGGGAATGGTACTGACGAGAACCTCTGTTGCATGTTGTTATTCTTATGCTAACAGGCGATTTCCGGATCATGTGATCTCCTGCATGAATAGTGAAAACCGACTCTAGACACTGCCTGTCCAGGGAGGATAAATTTCTTCAGAGGTTCCTTGTTGCAGAGAAATCATATAGGTAAGAAAATACTTATTCACATGCTGTGTTTATTCACTGGCGAGAGGAGTTGGGAGCATATCCATCAGCTCCCGGAGCAGTGGGCATGCCCCCAACATGATAAAAACAAGGGGAGTAGCTTTCGGGAGTAGCATTTCACACGTGACCACACCCTTTGCCGCAAGGCTACACCCACTTTTGCAGGTGCGCGCCTTAGTCGCGCACATGGGGCCACTTTCAAGATTTTTTCCAGGTCCACTTTAAATTCCCAATCCACCCCTTGTGCAGAACAAGGGTCGGGGGTGCTGTTACGTATGTATGAAGTATTGACTGATTGCTATCCTGTTATTCTGTACTAGGTGTCACAAATTTCTTTTAGAAGTATTCCCTACTGCTGTTGGTGTAACCTATGTTTTTTGTTGTAAGTCTGCATTGGCAAAATATATGTATGATTAAGCTATCTGTCTTTAAGTAAAAGCATTGTCATTTATTTTAGAATCTGTATTTGTGTGGAATTATTATAGTGCTTCTTGTTACAAGTAAGGTTTGGAAGTAATCCAGAACTATCAGCGTTATCACCCCTCTCCCGAAATCCCAGGCTTGGGCCGAAGCCCAGAGCTATTCCCCGCGCCCCTGGGCTGTGGGTACGGGGGTAATAATGTGTTAGATAGTTGAAAACTATTGTATTTTACAGTGGAACTACATGTAGCGGCCGCTCATTGGCTGGGACCCACGTGTAAGCAGCCAACGAGCGGCCGCTATATGTAAAGCGGCCTCTGATTGGCTGGTGGGCCGTGGGATTTCCCGAAGAGGCCCGTCAGCTGTCATTCGCGAAGTATTGGTGTGTTTGTGTGACAACACATACCTATACTTGTCGTATGGGTTTTATTACTTGTTATGTTGCCAAGACCCCTGGAAGCTACGAAGAGCAGCGCGAGGATGGAGGTGTGTTTCAAATCTTTATTCCAGATACATCCATTGGATTCTACATGGGACAAGGGGACAGACCAGCTGGCACAGGTAAGTATGTGTGAATGGGATAGGTAAAGCTGTACTATTTACGGTGTCTGTGTTCTGTCTTTTTTAACTATTTATTTTACAATGGAGGTACGGGTGCCGGCCGCCTGCTGGCACTTGTAGTTTCATAAGTGCAAAAGGGCAGGTATGCTGGCACCTGTAGTTCCACTGTAAAATACAATAGTTTTCAACTATTTAACACATTATTAATCCTGTACCCACAGCCCAGGGGTGCGGGGAAGAGCCCCGGGCTTCAGCCAAGCCTGGGGTTTTGGGAGATGGTGGAAACCCTTCTTGGGGGGGTCCCCAACTCTCCTGAGATCCTCGGCTTGTTCTGAATGGCTTGGGGTGCGAATGCTTTGGCCATGGAGACTCGGAGATAGGGTCTCCTGGCTGTGGCATTACACCTCGGTCGGTTTGGGTCCGGTGCTGGTTTTTAAATATAGGGGGACCCCTACGCATTTTTTCCCCCTATATTTAAAACCAGCACTGGCCCTGCAGCCAGGTGCTGGTTCCTAAATTACGGGGGAACTCTACTAGTTTTGTTCCCCATAATTTTAGGAACCGGGACTGGCTAAGCAGTCCGGGACTGGTTTTGATTTGGGGGGGCCCTATGTAATTTTTTATTACATTTAACCCGTTTTTTACAGGTACAACACACAAGCAGCCTTCACATAACTCACTGATATGTGCAGGCTGCTTGCTCGGGAGAGTTTTGCAGAGAGAAAACACTGCAATCTCGGGTGAGTAATCTTCAAAACTTGCTACTCAGGGGAGATATCTCGATCTGCTTTACCATCGGCCATCTCACTCTCAGCTAAACTCACTTCTTTGTAAATTTGTGAGTTTCAGGAGCCTCAAATCACCCGGAGTATTCAATAAGTTGAAATATCTGATTTAGAAAAATCAAGCACAGTTTTCACCATTACATGAAAATTGTTTTAAATCACCCTAATATGTGATGTAGGAAATTATTCAGTGATTGGTTTCCTTTTAAAAACAAGCTATGGGATTTAATTCAGCAGTATGTGTTTGTGTTCATTTGTGTTAGTGAGTATTTAGTCATCTATGTTAATAAGATTGCTATGTATAATTATGTAACATACTCAATCTCACAACTCCATTGGGTAACACATGGTTTCCAAAGGCATTATGTGAGCAGAGGTCATTAAATGGTCACCAGTAACAACAATTACAGCGACAGATGCTACACTAAGCAGTAAGTTACTTTAGAGCTGTGACAGCTTACACAACACTTAGTACATCAAAATGAACTACAGTCAACTGAAGTTTAATAGGAACTTCAACCAATCTAAATTGTGGAGCCCTGGGATCATACTATAGGTGATATGATGCAGCATATGAATCTATATACTAGAATTATAGTGCTGCTATATGTCATATTAATTAAATATTACTATTAGTATTGTCCATTAGATATGGTGATATACTGTATGTATGATACACATTTGGCGGAGATGGATAGTTAGGCCACTTTTCTTGACGTCATGCGCTCAGGGAGCTTGGCTTGCAAAGGGCACAGAAAAGCCGTTATGGCTCTGGTGTGGGGTTTGGGTGGGTATGATAAGATGGATGGTAAGGGGTATTTTTGGTGTGGTTGTGTATTTCCAGTTCATATTGTATATGTCCAATTCGGGTTGGGTTCTGGATGCTGGCATTCGGGATCCCTGCAGTCAGAATCCCAACGCCGACATCCCAACAGGGTTAGGATACCGACACCTGTCGGTAAGTATTATCATAACCCTACCCCTAACCCTCTCTCCCCGCACCCTAAACCTAACCTCCCCCTAGTACCTAAACCTAACCATCCCCCCTAGTGTCTATGCCTAACCCTCTCCCTCTAGTGCCTTACCCTAACCCTCCTCCTAGTGCCTAACCCCACTACTTAATGTTAGGATTTTGGCGGCTGGGATGCCGGCGCAAGGATTCTGACTGGTGTCTGGATTCCGGCGCTGGCATTCTGACCGCCGGCATCCCAACAGTTTGGATTTCAACTACCTCCCATCCAATTCACGTGTGTGTGTGTATATATATTATACTTGCCGACTTTATTATCTGCTCCCTAGGAGATTCTCGAAGAGCAGACACAGCAGGCCACTTTGGGGGACAAGGCCGGCTTCCTATGGCCCCGTCCCCATCACGCCAAACTGCTGCAAAACGTAGGTGCGCAAGGAGGGGTGGGGCTAAATTAAGTTTTCTATCATTTAGCCCCGCCCCTTCCATACGGAGCCGTGATTCAGGATAAGTATGATATATATATGTATATATATATATATATATATATATACATGTAGAGGGGCACTCAAGAATCCGATAGTTGTAATAGCCGTGGTGCCTTCCTAGGGTAAGTATATCCAGCAAATGTCCATAACCAAAGGACCAGAGAACAATTACTTAGTGCCAAAAAACAACAAACTACTCAGTCACAGATTCCATTAGTCACAGAGTTCACTTTGACAAGCCCAGTCATTTCCAAAGCAATGAGGTCTCTATGGCCTATAATTACCACAGATAAGGATATATCATGCTTACATACTACCAAACCTCTGGTTAGTTACAAGTGAGGACGTAACTTAAGGGACATGTTAGTGAAAACTGATATTACTCCTTTAACAGCATGTGATCAATTCACCATGTATAAAAAACCAGGTTGCTATAGGTGTCCATCATGTGTCACTTGCGGTTACTTAGAGGTTGGTCCCTCCTTTAAACATCCTCATTCAGGTAAAAAATTTAATATTAATTATGTGCTTTCTTGTTCATCAAAATTTGTAGTATATTTAATTACTTGCCCATGTGGTTTAAGTTATGTTGGGCAAACTACCAGAATGTTTAAAGAGCGCATGGCCATGCATCGCTCTTCTATTAGAGCAGCACTTAATGGTAAGGAGTCGGACCAACCGGTAGCTCGACATTTTAAGCAATCTGGGCATTCATTAGCTAGCTTACGGTACAAAATAACTGATCATGTACCTCCGCTCATTAGAGGAGGTGATCGAGCGAAAAAGCTTTTACAAGTGAAGACCAGATGGATACACCTTTTGGAAACTATACAGCCAAAAGGGCTTAATGAAAAAATCACGTGGAATGTATTTCTTTAATGATAATATGTTATAATATTGTTGCTCATTGTCTATATGTAATATAGTTCATCATTATGAAATTGTTTAATATACATCCATGGTTAACAGTTTCCCAACTATTCCATTTTATCACTTATTATATTTACATTATTTTTTATCCATGTAATTTGTTATATCGTTAATGCTTATATGTACATTTATAGTCACTCATTACTTTTTATACACTTGGTATATTCTCCATTTACGAATGTCACACTTGTTGTCCTCTCCCCAGACGCCGCGGTATGTTTGGACAGTCTGCGGATTAGTATGGACAGCGTCCGAGGTTGCCTTAGTTACAGACACGTGTGTTCACACGCGCCGTGCATGACGTCATCCATGCGGCTAGGAATTATCAGACCCTTCATTATTGAGTGACAAAATCCTTATTTCTTACAGACAAAATAATCAATTTTGTCATGATTAGAAAGGAATGCAAGACTGGTGACACCATACAATACACATATACTGGACCTGGTGCTACATCCAATCCAGTCCCCTGTAAGTTTCTCACAATCATGTCATGATTTCATGTAGATCAGAAAATTCAGTAAGTAAAGTACTACACACCCATGGTGCAATGTTTAGTGCTATTTATCTGGATTTAGTGTACTCTTTTCAGCATAAGTATGCAGCCTTCTCAGAGTGATAGGGATCATGTGTTATGTATTTCTCCGCCTTAATTATACCACCAGCAGCTTCCTCATATTTGGCTATATAATCATCAGAGGTTTAGGTTAAGCGATGGAAGAGGCTGAAGGACAGAATATAATACATTGACACTGCCTGGAACTTAATTTACTTTTAAGATGGCTTTAAACAACTGAGCTATATCAGCAAAAAGAGTCTGGAATAAACTTTACCTGGCTTGACGTTTTGATGATCGGGAAGCTGGAAAGTCACAGGGAGTATAAGCAGTAAACGTTTTGGAATTCTCTTTCACTGTGGATTCAGTAAATGAATATGGTGAAATATGTTGGGGAAATTAGATGGGAATGGTACAAAGCAGTGTAAAAGAAGCAGGAAACAATTGTCTGATATTGGGGAATATTTGGAAGGATTCCCATTATCGTTAAGGCAACATCAGTGTATATTAATCTACTGCTCAAGGTTCTAAAGGTTTCAAAGGTGAGACGTATCTAGGAATGAAAAAAACAGCATGCAGGGCAATAACCAGTAGGGTGTTTCTTACCATAAGTATAATAATTCTTTATTTATGTAGTGCCTTTATCCCATAAGGATTAAAAATACTTTACATTATTGCGAAGGGGGGGGCAGCCATTTTGGGCACTCTCAGCTGTTGTTCTAAGTAATCATGGCCCACTACAGTTCACAGCTACCAGTATGTTTTTAAACTTTGTAGCAGGAAACCGGAGCACCGAGAGGGAACCCACACAAGAGGAACAAACAAACTCCAAACAGATAGGGCCTTGTGGGAATCCAACTCAAGACCCCAGTGCTGTGAGGCAGCAATGCTAATCATTGTGCAACTGCGCTGTGGCAGTGCTGGGGGTTATGAAAATGGTTTTACTGGTAGCTGGGGAGAAAATGTGGCATTGCCCATTGCAGCAAAGTAGATTACAGTTTGTATTTTTTGCTATGGATAATACTAAATAAATACTATATTCCTTTTGTTTTCAATAAGAACATGCTTCTGAGTGCATCCTATTTGTACGGGCACATCCACACTAAACCATATTATTACACTAGAGATTATAAATATCTATTTCGCAAGTATTGTAACATGATTTTGATGCATTTTCTTTACTCATATACTCAATGAACAAACAACATTTTATATATAGGCAGATCTATATTGTGAAGTCCTACTTTCATTTTCTGTGCACATCGCCGGATAATTGTACACAAAAAATTGGAACAGTTTGTGCAATTCAATTAGAGTATTGAAGTAGTGGGCATCACAGAAAAGACACGCATTCATTCTGCAGTGTGCAAACTATCCGAAGCACACAAATGAGTGAGGAGCATTCGTAACCTCAAATAAGAAAGCAGGGAAGTGTAGGAGGTTTCTAGAGGCCATTAACAATGCATATGAGTCTGATGGAAAGGTGCCTGGGCTTGAGGAGGTCAACATTTTTTTCTTACCCTTTTCATCTTCTTTCCACTGCGTGTTGGCACTCCTCTCTGCAGTGGCTTCCAGGAAGTGGCTCACTCTCACCCGGCCCCGGAGGGATCCTGTTTCCTCTCCCCGCTGTGACAGAAATGCCTGAAAATGCCGATCAGCACTTCTACACTCTGCACAGACCGACACACAACACTCACCTGTAAGATTCAAAAACACTGTTCCTAGGACTAATACACATAAAATGCACAATGACATTTGAAGAAATATACACTATGTACATGTATATAAAGCTGGCTGTTAGTTAAAGTTGTTTACCAAAGGACTCTCCACCATCTGCTGGTTGGATACTAAGCAGTAAGTGTCCAGTGAATGCAGAATTTGTGGCCTCTCCAGCCACAGTGACCTGTGGGGATACACATACAAAGATATAGATTTATTAATGCATATATACTTAAGTGTATGTATTCCTATCTTTCAGCTTCTCACCTCTGGCAAGTCTTGTTCTGACCAACCAAGCTTTACAAATGCTGCCCCCTCGGTACTGTGGGAACTGTTCACACTACTTTGAGGGGACCCTGAGTAGTGGCACAAAAATAGGAGGTAAGGCAGAGCATGAGCCTTAATAAGAACTGACAGGTAATATATGAAGACACTGGGCCTGATTCATACCCGGACGCTATGCTGCGCTCACTCGCATCGAGCGATTTTTCACAATCTGCGCATGCGTATGAGTCACAATGCGCGTGCGCGAACCAGTCTTTGCAATGGGAAAGTGCTCGCCCGTAGCCCGCAGTCCGGCCGCTATTTTGAGTGACATATAGTGCCGTTTGTGGGTGGTAACAGGGGAAAGTGCTTGAAAACGGGGGTGTGGTTGTGCGAACGCAGGCATGCCCGACCGTCAGAACGGCGTTTAATGGGTGTGCATAATTAGCAAAGTAGCGTCATTACACACGTGACTGGGTTGTATTTTAGCCAGAACTGCTCACAATGTTGTGGTAGGAAAAGGCTACAACAAGCACTGCGAGCAGCTCCGATGGCTCTCGATGTTCCTGATTAATCCTACAACTGCCCGAGATGACGTGTTTTGCGAGTGGCAAAGGGGTGTCTTTATACAGGTGCGAGCGCATAGTGCGGCCGCTCGCTATTACTTAGTGGGCTTTACGCGACGCAGTGCTAGCACATGATTTAAATAGCCCCTTTTAGCCAGCGCGCGGCCGCAAATAGTGTCCGGGTCTGAATCAAGCCCTCAGTCTGACTCCTATAAGAAGAGAATTGATAGAGAAAGAGTGATGCTTACTATGAGCCACTGTCTCACCTCTCAGGCACAAAGATCTGAACTTAATATATCCTCTGCATCGGCTTTGAGTTTTTATAATAGCTTCAATACTCTGAAATCTGAGTGTGTAGATGAAATCTGGTGAAAATATAACACACAACATGTAACAATATTCCAAATATCCACTTTGCAAGAGAACACATCAACATGAATGAATAATCAGTCACTGTATATCATACCTCTCCGAGATAAACCATACAACCCAACCTGAAATGTGGCAAACACTGGAGAATGGTCGCTGGTCACAATGTCATCTGTACAACCTTTGAAAAAAGACACAAGTTACTTCTCAATATTTCAGCTAAACAGACACTAAAGGTGCTGGTAGCACACATGGACGATGGATGGGTGGCACATTTATGCTGTACAAATATAAATATGTACAATAAATACATAAACTAGACAGTAAAACATTCATATAGCTACAGCAAAGCAGGCATGTGCTTTCTTACATACAAGCAAAAAATCACTGCCCATAAGTCACATGTATAAATAGCGATAGTATACACATAAACTTAGACAAATGTTCCTGCTCAGCTTCTTGTCTCTGGATCTCACCATATGAGGTGCATTTAGTCTCTGTGTCTGGGTACGATGTCCACAGGATGCGGTCACTCCAGGCTGGGGCAAATGTCCGAGTCTGGGCAAAAACATACAGCGATCAAACAGCTGTGAGAAGACCATTATAGAGAATAAGGTAGGATTGGTGGAAAAAAAAAAGAACGACATGTAGAAGAAAGCACACTAAAGCATTTGTATGTAACATACTTTGATGGAAAGTGTAAATAATCAACTTATTAGCATTAACATGCTATGTTTGTATAAAATGTGTGATTAGTTATCAAATAATCCCCATGGTGGTCGCAGCACACACCATCTACCTACTAGAGCTGGAAGGAGAACAATATGTAAGCTATTTGAGAAGGGATATACTTCTCGATCTTGCATCACTTTGGTGGAGTGCAGAGATTTTGGCTTATAGCTTCATAGCTAACAAAGGCTCCCAGAAGTGTAAGTAAATTAGTAGATAGGAGCATGATCAGTGTTATAATTGCAGAAATAACATAAATGTATTGTCATCTATCAGATGCCATTCGTTTGCCTGCTAAGGTTTACGAGATGCAGTTTTAGCTGTTTTTGATAGGTAAAAAGAAATGCTAATTACTGTACCTTTGTTAAATGTGCAGTATCATATCAGGATAAAAGGATGTGCATTTCACATTCATGTTTCATATATGAACATTTCTATTATTTTGGTTTAACAGAATCAGCAATTTCAAAAATTGTCAGATAAAAATGCTGTAATACTGTTGAGACACAAATAAGCAGCACGAATGAGGAAGAAAGAGTCAGAAAATGACTTACTCCTGTCGTCTTGGTTTTCTGCAAATCATACACTCGCGAACCTTTCTCGTAGTGACAAGTGGGTGGAAAGGTGATTGCTTCCTCCTCTGTGAGTAATAGGTAAGAAATGCTAAAATATTAACAAGAAGTATAAATAAAGATGCATAAGTCAGTGACGTGCAGTGAGGTCAACGGCTGGGGAGGCACACATGGAGATGGTTCTGAGTGCTGAGGCCTGTCTCACCCCCTGCTCACTGTAACTCTTCCCTCACTACACTAAGCTTCAGTGTCTATTGATTCTCCTACCTGCATCACTGCGTCTTCTCTTGCTGCTGCTGGCTGAGCTACGATTTCTAAACACTGGAGTGCACTTCCTGGTCACATGGCACATCCAAGGTGTCCATCAGTGCTCGGCACGCCACCCATAATCAGAGCCATGCCTCTATTAGCTCTCTTTGTGTGCAGCTTACTGCCCATAGAGTGGCCCTGCCCCCAGTTCTGCAAGCAGTGTCTGACTACACAGAAGCGAGGCTGAGCTGTTGCTGCCTCATCTCTCATTTCCCTGCAGTCCCAGGGAGCTCCACAAAGCTGGTGAGTGTTAACTATAAAATGATTACAATAAACAAAGAAGACGTTTATAAGTTATATAAATATCTTCATTGTTTAATTCTAATCATTTTTATATCATATCTCAGAAGTATGACAGGGGAGGCTCTGCCTACCCTGACTGCACGTCCCTGGCTTAAGTCAAAGCACAAACTGAGTTTTGTATCAATGTGTTTGTGCAAAATGTTTGTGTATTAATGAGAAATATAATTAAAGTTTTAAAAAGTGCATGTATATAAAATATATAATTCTATATTACATTTTCATTAATTAAAACATCCACTATGGTAATGCAACATTTTGCAGTTTCTCCTTCAGGTGGTTTTCAGAGTCCTAAGTGAGTTCATGCCTGTATCTCTCATTTACATGTTATTCATTGTGTGCACGATTACACCAGCACATGTATGAAAATCCTTACAGCATGGCACATGACTGTCTGGGAAATAATCAGGCACAGAAGTGAGCTCTAGGTGACCAGCTCTGAATGCTTTGGTGACACTTAGCTACAAACTGCCCTTTTTTTTTATTACTCCTGCCCCTCATATAAGTGCCTATAAGACAGACTAAGGAAAGCAAGATCAAAGAGGTCCAGTACCTCACTAAGTAGGAGGGTAAGGAAATCACATTTTTTAACATTTGTCTATGCAATGTGACTTCACCTTTCTCAATGTTCATTTTGACAATGCTACCACCTATGTGAGTCAGGTTACATACCCAAGCCAAATCTTTGTAAAGAGATGAGACTGAAAGCTGTTAAATAAAAGGTAGCGAACCCACTCAATGTATAAATTACACTGATAACAGTAGGGAGCAGCTATCTATGCATGTTACATCCCATAAGTACATGTGCTGGAATAGGGACCAGCCATCTATGCATGTTACATCCCATGAGTGCATGTGCTGGAAGTAGGGACCAGCCATCTATGCATGTTACATCCCATGAGTGCATGTGCTGGAAGTAGGGACCAGCCATCTATGCATGTTACATCCCATAAGTACATGTGCTGGAAGTAGGGACCAGCCATCTATGCATGTTACATCCCATGAGTGCATGTGCAGGAAGTAGGGATCAGCTATCTATGCATGTTGCATCCCATGAGTGCATGTGCAGGAAGTAGGGAGCAGCTATCTATGCATGTTACAACCCATGAGTGCATGTGCTGGAAGTAGGGAGCAGCTATCTATGCATGTTACATCTCATGAGTGCATGTGCTGGAAGTAGGGACCAGATATCTATGCATGTTACATCCCATAACTACATGTGCTGGAAGTAGGGACCAGCCATCTATGCATGTTACATCCCATGAGTGCATGTGCTGGAAGTAGGGAGCAGCTATCTATGCATGTTACATCCCATGAGTGCATGTGCTGGAAGTAGGGATCAGCTATCTATGCATGTTACATCCCATGAGTGCATGTGCTGGAAGTAGGGAGCAGCTATCTATGCATGTTACATCCCATGAGTGCATGTGCTGGAAGTAGGGAGCAGCTATCCATGAATGTTACATCCCACGAGTGCATGTGCTGGAAGTAGGGAGCAGCTGTCTATACATGTTACATCCCATGAGTGCATGTACAGGAAGCTATGTAAACATACGTTGTCACTTACAGTGTATTATCTTTTGGGAGAGATGTATGTACAGTATTTTCAATAGGCTAAACAAAAAATCTTTCTGTATGCAGTTAGGAGGAATGGATTTACCATATGTGTAAACTGTGCATCATGTATCTGCAGGAGGAATAGATGTGCATGCCATTATTATACACAGGGGGCATTAGCCATGTACTGTATGTAATGTGTGTGCAATGTAGTATTAGTGGAAGATTGCAAAGCTTCTCACTAAATCCTAGGAAGATTTTCTTCCTCTCACGCTCCTGGTTCAGCTGATCCACGGGAAGCAGGAGTTGGTGTTGGCCGCTGTATATACACTGTAGCACATCCTGCATGCAAGGAAAAAAACCTGTCAGGTGCATTTATAGGAGAAAGAAGTACAGAATTTATTATATATCTCTAACTACAAGCCCCAGCATGTTCGGTCAGACAGCTGATAGGCTATGCTGGACCTTGTAACTTCACAACATCTGGAAAGCTGCAGGTTGTCCAGGTCATTGGCACATAGAATGCCTGTCTCCTAAGTAACAAAGCAATGCAGGTGTCTAAGTTTACCTGCACCAGGGTGAGATTAAATAAACAAAATATCTTAATGCAAAATTGTAATGGGAGTTCAAATACAAAGATTCCTTATTTGCGTTGCTCAAAAATATGTTTAGGTTTTAACTGTATTATTGGGTGAGCTTTACACCATAACCTGTGATAACAGTCGGAAAGAAAGGAGCGCTTGTGATGATTTAAAACTAAGCTGTCCTTTCTTTCCAACTGTTACATTGTTTCTATTTTAAAGTGAGCTATTACATTTTATATATTTTGTTTCAGTAGCGCAGCAGTACATATATTATTAACATAACCTGTGATAAGATGCCCACTGTTTGGCACTATTCTATTGCTGTTTATAGCTGCTGTTTCATTTTATTTTGTCAAAATTGCACCTCTAACTAATACAAATACATTGGCCCTCATTCAGAGCCACTCGCCAGCGGCAGTACGCTCGTTCCGAGCGATGTTCGCACATCTGCGCATGCGTACGGTTTTTAGTACGCATGCGCGAACCAGTCAGTGCGGCCGAAAATCGTTGGTACGCAATATAGCGAAGGCCTGCTATTTTGAGTGACAGAATGAGGCGTATGTGGGTGGAAACAGGGGAAGGTGCTTGAAAACGGGGAGTGGAGATCCGAACGCAGGCGTGCTTAAAGGTCAAAACGGGCGTTTTAAGGGAGTGCATAATTAATACAGCAGCATCATTGACCACGTCACTGGGTTTTTTTTAATTCAGAACTGCTTGCAAAATAGCGGTTGAAAACACCAACCACAAGAATAGCGAGCAGTTCATACGCTGTACGATGTACTCGATTAATCTAATAAATAGCGGACATGACGTATGGTGCGTGCGGCCAGGGGGCGTTTTTATCAAATAAACGAGCGTATGTTTTGCTCGCTCGTTCAGACTTAGAGGTGGGAACAGACTGCAATTTGCGAACGGATCATTTGAATAGCCACCCCTTGTTTTTGAACGAACGACCACAAATAACGAACGGCTCTGAATCAGGCCCATTGTCAGTAGAGGGAGTAGTCAGTGCACAGGTGTATACACATAGGCCCTCATTCAGAGCCGCACGTTACCAACAGTACGCTCGTTGCGTTCCGATGTTGACTAACCGCGCATGCGTCGGTGTTACACTGCGCATGTGCGTACGGCAGATTGCGAGCTTTTTTTCTCTCGTTCCTAAAATAGCGTACAGGAAGTGACATGTCAAATGTGATTGACAGAACAGGGCGTTTTTGGGTGTTGACGGGGGTGGAGATGGAAAAACGCAGGCGTGGCGAGGCGTTTTTGGGGCGTACATACATTAGCAGATGCGAACGTCAAATGTGTTCGGACCGTCACATACGTCACTGGAACATCCTCTTTCCCTTCAAAATGCTCGCACAGTTTAGGGTCTGGATTACTCGACCACATTGGCGATGGCCTTCTCCTCCGTCCCGGGACTCCATGATGTTGCAGCGATTAATCGCGGGTGGTCACAAAAGCAATTAGTGTTGTATTGAAAACCGGCTTGGTATGTGTTTGGAAAGCAGTTTATTGGGATAGCACAAAACCGTATGCAGGTCGAAATCATACCTGCTAATGTCAGGATTACACAATCAATTGGCGTACATTTTTTGGGGGGTTTTTTGGCCTCAATTTGTTGTTTATGGCCTATTGTGACAATAATGTCATCATGTTTTAATTAGCTCCCCTTTTTTTTTTTAATGTGGAATTTGCATCGTTATGTGTTTTTTTAAACGTTCCTTCAAGAGGCCGTTTTTTTTAAAAAATGAAATGGTTTTTGGTGTCCTTTTTTGCCTTTAGGGCCAGGATTAAATGTAACCCATTTGTACAATAATGTCACAATACAATGTCAGATTTTTATCATAAATTTATTGTTTAAACACAAACCAATTGGCATAATATTTATTTATTTTTTTTTCTGGCAAAGATACTTTTTATCAAAAATAAATAATCAATAACTGCTAACATAAACGTACAAAAATAAATTAAAAACATTTCACAAGAAAGGAGAGGGAAGTTTTGACCAGAAAGGAATATGAGCCAAGCACAGAAGGAGTGTGGGAAAAGTCGCCATTGCTGTCACCATTTTTTCGCCCGTTTGGATGGGGGAGGGTGGGCGCCAGACCGGGTCCGGGATGCCATCGGGCTGGCCTGTCCAGAGGCAGATGTTGTGGCCTCTGGACTAGGCACAGGGCTAGGCACATTTGGAGGATTGGCTGATGTTGTGCCAGAGGTGGAGGATCCTGATGTTCCGGCAGGAAGAGAGGTCGGCTCCACCATGTGCTGGCGAACGAGCTGCTCCAGGGCATCGGCGATGCGGATGTTGGCCCTGGTATTTTCCGCCAGGGCCTGACCAATGGTCACGTTGGCCGCAGCATTTTGCTCCAGGGCCTCAGCCACCCGTATCAGACTGGCGTCCATCCTCTGCAGAATCTCCGTATGGAAATCCGATTTGAAATTGAGTTCTGTGAGGAGGCCCACTGCCTGCGAGGGGGCACGCCCTGGACTGGCTTCTGCAGGGTCCTCAGCCAGATGTACTGGTTCCTCCCCTGCAGAGCCAGCAGAAATTCTGCGGCCAAGGCTTCCCTCTGGAGCAGACTCATCCGCCTGTGTCTCTGTTGGAAAAATGAGAAAAGAGTCACATTAGAATCTACATATTGGCACAATAGCATTTCAGAGTTGGTGACATCACAATACTTACCTGGGCCAACATGAGGAGCCGCAAAGTCTGGCATGTCCCTATCCATGTTGGACACGCCAAACACCTCCACAGGCTGCACACACCCCTGTGCCAGCTCTTCTAAATCCGTCAACTCCAATGACACAGGGGTGGGACCCCCACCTGTCCCCCTTGCATGCCTAGCCCTGTCCGCGAGTTTTTGCTTTAGGCGATATTTGAAGTCGCCCCATCTGTGGGGAAAAATGGAATCCATTATCTTTTGGTTTAAAATGGGGTTTGTTTTTAGGGGGGGCAAGGGTTTACTTACCGCCGTTTGACATCCCGGGCTAGACGGACATAATCACCCACTCTATTGACAGCAACGGCTACCTCTTCCCACATTCTCCACTTCTGGCTTAGACTCATATTCCTGTCTGCCTGTGGCAGGATGTCCACACACTTCTGGATCAAAACCTCCATCTCCTTTCTTGTGAAATGTGGCTGCCTTTTTTTTTTGCCCGCTTTGGCCGGAATACTGGGCCCAGCAGCCTCTTCCATGTCATCCTCCTCACCTATTTGTGTAAATGTACAGAATTCACAAAATCACAACTTGCCTAATCTTATGTTTCAAATTAATCGTTGATAGAAAATGCATGAAAGACTTACCGCCTGACTCTTGGGCATTTTTTCCCTGGTCTGTCGCCATGTCTGAGGTCCAAACAAGAAATACACCAGAATTTGAATGTGTTTTCGAGACGTATTTATACATGCGTCCTTATTTTGCGGCCGCATCATTGATTGTGCGGCCCTATGATCCCTCCTTAATTTGTGCGGGAAACGAAACACTATTTATGGCTTGGTGTGTCTCAAGTCGAGGTGGCGTTTTTGGATTGTTGGAGGTTATCTTGGCTGGAGTTTATTGATTGCGTAGAAAGGAGTTGGCGGTTGGAGATTCGTTTGTTGGTTAGATTTGCGTTTTTTTTTCCGTTATCTTTGTTGGTTTATATTTTTGGGACCTCGTTTCTTGATTTGGTAAGTTTTGTGAAGTCTAACTTTTGTTCAATTGTTGTTTCATTGTGTTTCGTATATTTTGTAATTTTTGGATCCCTAATTTCTTCTATTTTAGATTTTGTTTATTTTCGACCCCAAAGACCTTTTGATTTTGCATCTTAGATATTTGCTCTTGGTAAGTCCATTTTTTATCTTGTATTAGCGAACTAATTAGCGCATTTTTAGTAGTTACTCTTGTGACTTGTATTAGCGAACTAATTAGCGCATTTTTAGTAGTTACTCTTGTGACTTGTATTAGCGAACTAATTAGCGCATTTTAAACATCTTAATAATCATTCTAACTTTTTGGTGGTTTATCTTTCGCTTTTTGAGCCAACATTTCGACCTGTTTTGATGTACTGTGTTAAATGTCGCTTTGCGGTTTTGCTAAATGGGTGTTTGGCATATTTTAACTTTGGTCTAGCACAAAATGTATAAACAAAAATGCACAGAGTGAAATGTGTCAAGTAATTTTGGTGTTTATTTTCAGTTTGGACGTATCATGACAATACCCCGGCATGTAAGCAGCAATGGATGGTATCATCAAGCTAAGTTGTTTTAATATAGTTTTGGGGTGGGTCAAAAGCCTTACTTTGCAATCTTTGAATTTCAGGTTGATCTGGGGCGGATTGTTCTGGCCATGCTCCCGGAAGCCGACCAACCTCAATCTCATCCCAGGCGTAGGCATCGTAGGCATGCAAGGCCCCAGATATTTCGAACACGTGTCACCCTTTTTGGAATGCCCGATGATGAGGTTTTAAGACGCTACCGTCTACCTCCCAAAATCATCATAGACACTCTCTCATTAATAGAAAGTGATCTTGAGCGGCAAATTGACAGTCCAACAGCAATACCACCACTGACGCAATTTATGGCGGTGTTACATTTCTGTGCCTCAGGATCATTTCAAACAATGGTGGGAATAGTGGCGGGCATCTCCCAATCCTCCTTTTCCCGGATCCTGAGGGCAGTGATGGAGGCACTTTTCAAGCACCTCCATCATTTTATTCAAATGCCTTTGGATATGGGTGCCCTTAGTGTGGCCAAGGCCAATTTTTACCAAATAGCTGGCTTCCCACACATCATAGGGGTTGTGGATGGTACTCACATACCACTTCAGCCTCCAGCACGGCTGGAGGCAATATTTAGAAACAGGAAACACTATCACTCCCTGAATGTAATGGTGGTATGTGATGCCTCCCTCCAGATCCTGTCCCTGAATGCTAAATTACCAGGAAGTGCACATGACTCCTTCGTCATCCGGCAATCAGGGATATGGCAGAAATTAACCAACCTACAAGCTGGTGATGCGTGGCTTCTGGGTAAGTGTAGACCTTTAGTACATAACAATGTTAAGCTTGATACACAGTGTTCCTGATGTTGTCTCTTATTTTTCACAGGAGACAGTGGATACCCTTGCATGTCCTGGCTGCTCACTCCTTATTTGGCTCCCACACCAGGCCCACAAAGTGAGTATAATTCCGCACTTACAGCCACCAGGCAAGTGGTGGAGCGCTGTATCGGCCTTTTAAAAGGCCGATTCAGATGCCTCCACCGCTCTGGTGGCGAGCTCATGTATTTGCCGGATATGGTGTCGAAAATTGTGGTCCTGTGTGGGATATTTCACAACATCGCCATAAGGAGTGGTGTCCCAATGCAGCCAGAGGATGCCTTACCTGAGGATGGCCCCCCCGAGGTTGGTCAGAGGTCAGTATGTGGGGGGGCCATACGCGATGATGTGGTGGCCAGATTTTTTAGGTAAGTTTGACCAAAACTACAGTGTTTATACCTAATGTGTTTGTGTTTGTTTGCGAACATCTAATTTATTTTTATTTTTTTCACCATCTTCTGTTTGTTCACATAATCTTTGCCACTCCAACGCTCACTACTTCCTGCTACCCTTACCAAACCTGGATCTGGTGATTTTGGGCATATATTCTGGAACCCATATCGCAACGCCATGTTTGTGGAATCATGTTGGCATGGTCCTTCGTCAACCAGTTCTTGATTGTTTTTTTTATTTAAATATTTTATTTGTATGTGTTGTATTTGAGATTATCACTGTTTTTTTTTTTTGGGAGTGACCACTTTGATTTCTCATTTATGTTGTGAATAAATGTTTGGAGAGTGAAATGGTCTTCCTTTTTTTGGACGTTAACAGCAAGTGTAACCAGGTTAACACACCTTACATTTGACTAAGGGGTAATCCAGTACTGACACCAGTTGATGTAAACTGAAATATGTTTTCAGGTTCCCAACCCACACCAAAAGGAAGCCTGTCCAAACCTTTGGATTTGGAAGATTGGCCTAAGCAGCTTGCACACCAACTAGGAACCTGTAAAATGTCGAAATATCTCATTGACACTACACCCAAAAAGGGAAATTACATTGTTACTGTTATGTGTTTCTTGTGGCTGTTTAACATACAAATACAAAACACAATCTAACTTTTAAAAAAGGGAAATCCTTGCAGGAACAGTCTACTTATGTCAGGGAAAACTATTTTTGTTTTGGAAAAAAAGAATGAGCCAGAACGTATATTAGAACTTAAAAATTTATTTAGAAAACGAAAATAAACAAAAAAAACTACTGGCGAAGGATGCCAGACAGCCGGTCAAGGCCCACAAGAATGCCAATGACATGTTGGCGCATCTGGGCAACACATTCGTCCACCTCTTGTCGACGCCTCTGTTCCTCTGTGGGTGAGAAAAGTGTGTGGATTAATAAAACAATAGGGAATCCACATTAAAAAAACAAAAACACAACGAAATCACTCCTAAACCTAAAAAAAAGAAACCAAAACAAAAAGGGGGTGCTGCCAAAAATACAAGGCCTATGTACAAATTCCCACAGGTGTGATATGTGTATGTTGAAATCAGCAGGAAGAGGTAAAGGCAAACTGCTAAATCACCAAAAGTAAACCAAACAAGCACGAATAAAGGCACGACACATGATTACATACAAACAGTTTGTGGTTAAAAAAAATGAGAAAGAAAAACATACCGGGAGCCAAAACGGGAGCTCCGGAAGTCCCTCCATGTTCTTCCTCGGAGGAGCCTTCATTCCCCAAAGAACGGGGAGGGGTAATGACGGACTCCGGGGAGGGGGTAATTGGAAGAGGGGTGGGTGGAGGAGAGGGGGAAGTGGGACGGAGGGGAAGGAGGCCCGACAGTTCCGGGAGAGGGTCTTGGAAGGCTGGGGAGGAGTGGGGTATAGGGGAAATATTTGGGGTGGAGTGTTGGCTGGGGGTTGGGGATAGTGGCCGGGAACGCCGTCTGGCCGGATGGCTGTCCACCTAAAATATGTCAAACAAATTGAGGTTAGTTTCTGGCCAAATCCGGGGCCCAAATAAAAAAAAAAAAACCACCAACAAAAAACATGCAAATAGGAGTAGAATGAAAAAAACAGAAATAGAGGGAAAACATGCACACGCAGATATGAGGACAAATAATAAATAGGACAGACAGGAAAACATGCACACGCAGATATGAGGACAAATAATAAATAGGACAGACAGGAAAACATGCACACGCAGATATGAGGACAAATAATAAATAGGACAGACAGGAAAACATGCACACGCAGTTTGCCCCACAAACACAAACATGAAAACCACAATACATAACACTTACTTTCCAGTATCTGCATGCGAAAGCATGCCAGCAAGCGGGGCGTTCGCCGTTGCAGGTCTGACCACCTGCGCTCCAGCTGCCCGATGTTGCGGCGTGAACCTAAGGACCGCAGGTGGGACCGTGCCTCCGCATACGCGGAGCGCTTCTGCCGGTTGGTGATGGGTGGAGGCTGGCTGGTGATACGGCGATCCATCACCTCCGTAAGCACCAGCAGCTCGCGCCTGGTGAATGCGGAGGCTCTCATGATGGCAATGGAGTTTTTCATACAAAACATTTTTGATAAAGTGTGCAAAAAATTTATGATTGGCTAATGTATTTTGGAAATTAACAGGAGCAATTTTATTGGTTAGTGTATGAGTCATGTGTTCAACAGGGCCAGAAATCTCTGGAGAGTTATGATAGGCTTGATGCAGTGACATGCGTTTGCAAATTTAAATAAAGAAATGATCCCGGAAAATATGCGAGGATCCACAGCAATAGAACAATTGTTTAATTGTGGTTCACATGTTTTTTGAACAATAAAAGCGAATGTTCCATCCGTACGTATTCTGCGGGTAAACACAAACACGGACAAGAGTAAAGTTTCTTGCATTGTGTTGAAAAAAAAAAACAATTAAGCTAATTGATACATTGATTGGCATGATACGATTGAGGGAGGTAGGCAGAATAAAGGAGCAGGTAATCGACATCTGACAAGGCCACTTCCGGTTTCACTTGTGCGTGCGTTCCCTTCAAGCCATTTCGGGGATGTACGCTCGCTATTTCGCACGCTCGTTAGTTAGAGGAGGGGTCGCCTGAGTTTAGGGAGGAATTTTAGATGCGAAAGAAAATACGAGCGAGCCATTGAATTTAAATAATTTTGTACGTACGCCTAACGTACGTGCGCCCGCTTGCGAGTGGGTCTGAATGAGGGCCATAATCAGTTGATGTGGCAAACTTATTTTATATAGCCGAGAATATACAGGATATTGTAATGGTGATCTGTTTATTAAAGAATGTAGTAAAAGTTAAGTTTTAGAATTAATGAATTTTTGAGTGCCCCCAAACAAGAGTTTCTTTTTTCCTTTTTCTTATGTAATACACATACATGTAAACTGACTAGCATAACAATGGCTATGAATATATAAACATACAGTAGTTTTGCTGCTGTAACATATTCATGGAAAAACCACATTTACTATAATTTATAAAAACCACATTTACTTCTTTGCTGAAAAAAGGCATATTCAGTGCTCTGTCTGATTTTCTGCATTATTGCAGATTTTGATCTAGAAAGAACCTCAAGTAAAATAATTACATTTACCTTTGACACTTATTTAATTTATTCTTGAATGTAAGTAACACAATACCCGATGCCCTATGAGTTTTTCTTCAGCTCAACAGTCATCAGCTGGTTACATTACTTAGCAGCAATATTATAACCAAACATGTGCTTTAATTGTATTCTTCTAGTGCAGAGAAATTCTATACCTCTTTTATACTGATGACCCAAGAAACACACTAGTCTATCAATCTGTGAATTTCCCGGGTCTCAGTCCTTGACCCTGGTACAGAGCACAGTCGAATGGGCCTCATTTATCAATGAGTTTTATCACTCACAACGAGTGATAAAACTTGCTGTGTATGATAATGGTGCTCTATCCAATCAGCTCCCAACTGTCATCTGTTTGAAAAATGACAGTTGGGAGCTGACTGGCTTGAGCACCATTTACCATCTGCAACGTGTTTTATCACCTATTGTGAGTGACAAAATTTGTTGATAAATGAGGCCTTATAGACTAGACTTGGGTCGGTGCGCATGCATTGGCAAAAATCGGGCATTTAGGCTATGTGTGAAAGGGGTACAAGACAACTCTTCTTTGCTGAAAAACCTGAACCTAGCTACATTTGTTAGTTTCTGAGTAAGAACTGACTGTTTTATTTCCTGCCACATTATATCAATAAGGTTTAATTCTTGACTTTGTAATATGTCATATCTTGTTCTGCAACCATTCTGGTGTAACTTGTTTAAATATTTCCAACCATTTTCTTGATCAGCTTTTACTTACGGATAGATCAGCAGATATTCTTCTGCAGAATCCTCTCATCTTGAGCTTAATAGATCCTTCAATTAACTTAATGATACTATTTTTCATCTGATGTAATATCAGAGCTCTCCTTGTAACATGAGCACTTGCAAATTGTAACAGTATGTTAAAAACCCACTTGCTGCTCTTCTATATTACCTCTTTAATGGATGAATGGATCCATTGATGTTGAAATCAATATTTTGGTGTGTTTTATTTATATAACTTGTGAGTTCAAGAGAAGACCAATATTACTAATAAGTAGGGATGTGCTCCGACCCCCGTATTTTGGTTTTGGATCTGTATCTCCTTATGGTTTTGCTAAAATGCCCCTTGTGTGTTTTGGTTTTGGATTTTTTTTTAAATGATAGAAACTGCTAATATCACATAATTTGGGATATTTTTGTTCCTACAGTATTGTTAACCTCAATAACATTATTTTTTTACTAATTTCCAGTCAATTTAGACCACCTCACAGCTCACAATATTGTTTTCATCCGGTTTAGGCCCAAAATTTGCACCAAGCTAGCTGGCTGACTAAGCTAAGCGGCAGCAGTGGGCGGCACAAACACGTGGCAGTTCAACTTCCAACATGGCACATAAGGAAACAAATGTTTTTATTATTCAAGAGGCCTGAGGGAGTTGGAGTATGTATATAGTTGAAGGCAGGTAAAGGAAGATTTGATTAGTAGTAAATTTAATAAATTTTTTTGATTCCGAAGCAAATTTATGAGGGAGGAGCCCCAGAAGAATCCTTGAGCGCTTTGCTTGCTGCTGCTGCTGGGAATGGATTTTCACCCCAGAAGGGGACCAGGAAGACTACTAGTAGTACTTTAAAAAACAACTGACTGTTAAAAAATCCTTTGCAAGGGGGAGCAAGTATGACAGCAGTCACCCAGTTGCATAGTGGATCACTGATGCCATAACATCTATGCTGGTATTAGATGTGCACCCAATACCCGCCAATAATGCAGTGGGTTTTAGAAAGTTAATTGAGGTCCTGTGACCCTGCTACCAAATCCCATCAAGATTCCACTTCACTAGAAAATCAATTCCCAACCTGTACAGAGACATTAAAAAAACTAAATTAGTGGCTTCCAAAATGCCATTGTACCTACTGTCCACTTAACCACAGATATGTGGACAAGCTGAACAGAGTAAACGCAAGATTTAAGATACAAGGTTTAAGTCATACGTTGTGTCTTTCTCCCCAAAGGACACAGATTTGAAGAGTTGCAAAGAGCTGTTGGTAAGCAAATTGTCAGCTTAAGTGGCACGTGATGCAGTGATGGATTCTCCTTCAGTTTCTCCAGCAAGTGCATCTGCCGAGAAAAAATTAAACTTTCCCAAAAGACCCACTGGTGATGCAGATAGTCAACACAAAACACAAAAATTTTTTGAATGGATGCACTGCAGATGACATAACAGGGAGGAGATTCCTAGATGGTTAAGGTTCCTACCTCTACTTACTATGGCTTTACAAACGGTATAGATGACTTGACAATTGTTGCCGGCTTTGGGTAGAAATAATTCCACACATAAGAAGTGGATTTTTTTGTCTTGTGCCCAGGCATGACAATGGTCTTTTCTTTACCATGGGCAATAACTGTTTCTTCCACTAGTGCCTGATTTACTCAAACAACATCCTCAACAACAACATCCCTATTAGCGTAAGTTACACAAATATCCTGCTCATCCAGGTGCACTTCCACAAAAGCATCCTCGATTTATATGTCAGCATGTTCACTTATTCTTACATCATCATAAGAGGCCGAACCACCAGTCATAAATAAAGACCAAGGCCTTAACCTTTCCTTGCCACTTCATGTGGTGAAAGCCATATTGACAATTTTATGTCTTTCTGTAGCTAACTTTCCCTTTGAGGTTTTTTTCTTTACCACTGCAAAAGATTGGTTCTTGATTTTAGATGCCCTGACTTAAGCCCTGTATGCCCTTGGGAATCGGCTTTAGTAGATTATGTAGATGGACTAGTATCATTATGACTGGTGGCACTGGCAGCAGCTCCAACACTAGTATGTGATACCTGCTCTCCTCTCAACTGATCATTCTCCATATCAACAAACCTGAATGAAGTGGATTACAGCACACATGTCAATTTGTACCAATTTTAAATATTACACTACGGTATCAATGATCTACAGTGTCACAAGATTTTTTATGAATAAGAAAAGAATAACACGCTGCACTGCCACTTAGTGTCACAAGATTATTTCTGAATAAGAAAAACACACTGTGATACCACTTACAGTGTCACAAGATTATTTATGAATAAGAAAAAAATAACACACTGCACTGCCACTTACAGTGTCACAATATTATTTATGAATAAGAATAATATACTGCAGTACCACTTACAGTGTCACAAGATTATTTATGAATAAGAAAAGAATAACACACTGCGCTGCCACTTAGTGTCACAATATTTTTTTATGAATAAGAAAAGAATAACACACTGCGCTGCCACTTATGTTTAATATATTATTGCATGTTATTTAGCACTTTGTTGTGGTCTTGTAGTCGGCATGTAGACTAATCATTTATTCATGATTGAGGAAAGAAGTGCAAAGTTGAATATTAGACTGCGCTACCAAGATTTTTTATGAGTAAAACATTGAGCTACCACTTACAGTGTCAGAATATTTTTTATGAATAAGAATAATCAGAATCATCTTTATTGATCAAGTATAGAGCTGTATACCTGGAATTTAGCTCCAGTTTGCTGCACGCCACGAGCTCACATGGAATGACAATTTACAATCCAGTCATAAAACATAAGACAATACATAAGTAACAAATACCAAAAGAAGAATGCCCTATTTAAAATACTACCACAAAAAAATTGTGCAAACCCTGCCTTTAATTATTCAACAAGCTAATACACTACTGGAAAAAAGCTATTTTGGTGTCTAGAAGTTTTTACAGGCAATGCCCTTTTTCACGCTGGCTGACAAAAGCAGTTTAAACAAGCAAAACCCAGGATGCGACTGGTCCCTCACAATATTTATTGCCCGCTTCCTTACCCTAGACAAATACAATTCCTGCACTGAAGGGAGATCTACCCCAATAATCCTTTCGGCAGACTTACAAACCTTTGAAGCCTTAGCCTATCTTTTTCAGTTGCTGAACCAAACCAAACTATAACAGAGAAACATAGCACCAACTCGATTATAGCAGAGTAAAAAAGAGTCAACAGCTCTCGGGGGAGATTGAACTTTTTAAGCTCCCGTAGTAAAAATAATCTTTGCTGATATTTTTTCACAATAACATTAATATTAGGTCCCCACTTAAGGTCGCATGAAATTGTAGACCCCAGAAACTTAAAAGAGTCCACAATAGATACAACATTGCCCTCTATCATAAGTGGGGACACAGGAACAGAATTTCTCCTAAAATCCACAACCATTTCTACGGTTTTAAGCGGATTTAACTCTAGGTTATGCCTGCGGAACCACTGGACCAACTGTTCCACCTCTTTCCTGTATGCATTCTCGACCCCGTCCTTAATCAAGCCAATGACAGTGGTGTCGTCCGCATATTTCAAAAACTTCACGGATTTCTCACCAGCATGGCAGTCATTAGTGTACAAAGAGAAAAACATGGGGGAAAGGACACACCCTTAGGGAGCCCCTGTGCTGACCCTGCGTATGCTTGAAATAACCTCCCACACTGTTCCCTATCTGTCAGAAAATCTACAATCCATTCACAAGTAGATATCGGAACCCCCAAATACAATGGTTTGGAGTACGATATCTTTGGAACAATCGAATTGAATGCTGAACTGAATTCGACGAACAAGAACATAGTGCAGCCCCATATTGACCAAATCCTCTACTGACCTATTCACCTGATAAGAAAATTGCAAAGAGTCCAAGCGAGGGCCTGCTGATGCTTTCAGATGGCTCAGTACTAAGCGCTCAAAAGTTTTCATGACCACAGACGTCAAAGAGATTAGTCTGTAGTCATTCAAACCCGAGATGGCATGTTAGCACACTGCACTACGACTTATAGTGTCACAATACCTGGACAATAAACTGCGGTCTGGCCTGCAGTGTCACCAAACAAAAATAGCTAAGTTGCTAACGCACACACACACAAAAAAAAATATTTTTTTTGTTGTGGATTGATATTAATTTAATTTCACTTTTATTTTTTTTACACTGGGGAAGAGCTCCCCTGAATGAGGCAGCAGCCCCTTGATGAACAACACAGGCAGCACCCTTTATGGACAAGAAAGTACCCCTGCCGAGTGCGGACAGACCACCTGCAGAGCAGAGTCACAAATACGTGGACGATAAACCGCGGTCTGGATGGCAGTGTCAAACAATAATAGCGCAGCTAAGTTGCTAACGCACACACATAAAAAAAAAAATATATTTTTTAATTATTTGTGGATTGATAATATTAATTTTATTTCACTTATTTTTTTACACTGGGGAAGTGCACACCTGAACGAGGCAGCAGCCCCTTGATGAACAACACAGACAGCACCCCTTCTTTATGGACAACAGAGCACCCCTGCCGAGTGCGGACAGACCACCTGCAGAGTCACAAATACGTGGACAATAAACTGCAGTCTGGCCGGCAGTGTCACCAAACAAAAATAGCACAGCTAAGTTTCTAACGCACAAAAAAAAAAGCACTTTTATTTTTTTTTACACTGGGGAAGAGCACCCCTGATTGACAGAGCACCCCCTCTAGACAACACAGCACCCCTTTATGGACTGCAGCCCTAGCCCCTTGATGGATAGGACAACAACCCAGCAGCAGCCCCTATGTATAGCACAGCAGCAGCCCCTTGATTGACAGGACAAGTGACACAGCAGCCGCAGCACCCACCGAAGCCCCCCTTTATATACTGCAGCCCCAGCCCCTTTATGGACAATACAGCAGCAGCCTTCAGCCCCAGACCCCGACAGGACAAGTTGGACAACACAGTGACACAGACAGTGATAGCAACACGTCTGTTCAGTTCACCATCCACACCCGGAGTGAAAATGGCACCGATCACCGAGATCTTTATAGAATCCAAAACCCGAGAGAATCCAACAGCGGGAGGATGATGTTTTGCCTTGTTTTGAGATCCGAGTCAGGAGGGAAAACCCGAGTCGAGCTTGGTTCTCGCCTCGGATCAGGAAGTTAAGGTGGGCCCGGTTCTCAGAGAACTCATCTCTACTAATAAGCAGTAGGAAATGATGAAGGGCAGTCGTGGGGATGCAGACAGATGTTCTTTGAAATGTGGCAGAGAGCTTTTCTACAAAATCTCACCAGGAGAACCATTATAGACATCTCTACCACCGGGAGTGTGATTTTTATTTCATTTGCTGATTCGTATGTCATATTAGTGAGCTTATTATTTTCTGTATGATATTAACAAAATGTCAGACTTGGATGCAGAGAAACAGTTATTAGTAGGTATGCCAAATTTGCTCTGCAAGGAACCCAGAGAGGCGCATCCACACCTCTCTCTATCCATGGAGAAAAGCGAGTAAGGTTGAAACCTGGATTGTACCATACAGGAGTAATGGGAATGGATAGGAGGTAGTTTAAAAATTATATTTACAGTGATCCCAAATAAAGCACATAAGGGCAATAGCCTGTGTTATCGTGCAGGTTCAGGTCTATCCTAGGCAGCCATTCCCACAATGGAAGATGCAAAGGGGATACCACATGCGTTAGCTTCCACTGCAACCCACTTAGGTATCTGGGAAAATGTAAACCAAGCTATTTCCTGACTTAAATGGGAAGCATGGTAATAGAGAGGAACTTCAGGAAACCCATTGCCACTATTGGTAGTAGGGCGTCAAAGACTGAGAAAACTAATACTTGGAGTTACGGATCTCGAAACAAATTGGACAAACCATCTGTGCAGTTGTAATAGAGTTGATTTTGGGACAGCAACAGGGAGGGTCTGGAAGAGGTAGAGTAATTTGGGCAAGAGGTTCATCTTAACTGCTACTATCCTGCCCAACCAGGAAATAATGAGGTCCCACCAAAGAAGGAGTTCCAATTTAATAGTTTTAAGCATTGTGGGAAAGTTTGCTGAATACAGGGTGTCGTACTGACTCGTTATATTATTATTATTATTATTATTATCATTTATTTATATGGCGCCACAAGTGTTCCGCAGCGCCTTACAAAGTACAAAAACAAATTGTATACAAGTGACTTACAGAACAATACAATACAGGACATGGATAATATATATTGCTACATTAGTGACCATATCACCCAGATAAGCAACAGAGCATAAGCAACCAAGTGTTAGGTGCCCTAGTGGTGAGTAAGAAGTAAATGACACTATAGTAAGGAGAAGCACAAGAGGGTAGATGGCCCTGCTCGTGAGAGCTTACATTCTAAAAAGGTGGGGGAAGACAAACTGGGTTGACACAGATGGGGACGAAGGAGCATGTAGCAAGGAGTTAGAATGATAGCTGGAAGGCTTTGATGAAGTAGTGGGTCTTGAGAGCCCGTTTGAAGGATTGCAAACAGGTGGAGAGTCTGATGCGGAGTGGGAGAGAGTTCCAGAGGTGGGGAGCAGTGCGGGCAAAATCTTGGAGGCGGGAGTGGGAGGAAGTAATCAGCTGGCATGAAAGGCGGCGTGCATTAGTTGAGCGAAGAGGGCGGAGAGGGGCGTGAAGGGAGATGAGATCAGAGATGTATATGGGAGAAGATTGGGTGAGGGCTTTGTGAGCGAGCGTGAGAACCTTAAATTGGACTCTGAAAGGGAAGGGGAGCCAGTGTAGGGCTTGTAGGAGAGGGGAGGCAGATGCAGAATGTTTGGAGAGGAAGATGAGCCGAGCAGCAGCATTAAGGATAGACTGGAGAGGAGAGAGATGGGATTTCGGGAGGCCAGATAGGAGGAGGTTACAATAGTCCAATCTGGAGATGACCAGTGAGTATGAGGGTTTTAGTAGCATCCTGGGTGAGATAGGGTCTGATCTTAGAAATATTTTTGAGATGGAAACGACAGGACTGTGAAAGGTTCTGGATATGTGGTTTGAAGGAGAAGAATGAGTCCAGGATAACTCCAAGACAGCGCACCTTGGGACTAGATGAGATAGTTATTCCATCAATTGATAAAGAAATAGTGGGAAGTGAGGTGATGTGGGAGGGTGGGAAGATGATTAGCTCTGTCTTAGACATATTAAGTTTAAGAAATCGCTGGGACATCCAGGAAGAGACAGCAGAGAGACAGTTGGAGATACGAGTCAGAAGAGAGGGGGATTTGGCAGCAAGGAGGTCATTGCTGACTTTTGTGAGGGCAGTTTCAGTGGAGTGGAGAGAACGGAAGCCAGACTGAAAAGGGTCAAGGAGGGAGTGGGAGGAAAGAAAAGTGGTAAGGCGGTTGTAGACAATCCGCTCAAGGAGTTTGGAGGCAAAGGGGAGGAGAGAGATGGGACGGTAGTTAGAAAGAAGGTTAGGATCAAGGGTAGGTTTTTTAAGAATGGGGGAGACAAGGGCATGTTTGAATGCAGAAGGAACAGTGCCTGATGAGTGGGAGAGGTTAATGAGGTGGGCAAGATGGGAGCAGGCTGAGAGAGAGAGGAAGTGGAGGAGGCGGGAGGGGATGGGATCAAGGGGGGAGGTGGAAGGGGGGGAGGACCGGATGAGGGCCATGACTTCCTCTCCAGATACAGGGGAGAAGGATGTTAGAGTTGGTAAAGTTGATGGGGAGGGGTGACTAGGGAAAGGAGGAGGTGGAGAGCTGGGGGACTGGTTGGATATGATGTCCTGACGTATGGAATCAATTTTAGATGTAAAGTAGGTAGCAAAGTCAAGGGCAGTGAGCAAGGAGGGGAGATGAGGAGGGGGTGGGTGAAGGAGGGAGTTGAAAGTAGTGAAGAGACGCTGGGGATTAGAGGACTGAGAGGAGATGAGTTTCTTAAAGTATGACTGTTTAGAGAGGGAGAGCGCAACACTATAGGATGAGAGCATAAATTTGAAATGGAGAAAATCTGCCTTAGAGCGTGATCTTCTCCACTGTCGCTCGGCAGTTCGAGAACACTTTTGCAGGTATCTGGTGTATTTGGAATGCCAGGGTTGAGGAGTAGATCTGCGAGTGTGAATAGTGATCGCTGGGGCAACAGAGTCCAGAGCAGAAGTAAGGGAGGCATTGTATAGGGAGGTGGCTTGTTCAGGGCAGGAGAGAGAGAGGATAGGGGAGAGAAGTGAGTCAAGCAGGGAAGAAAAGGAACCTGTGTCGATAGTGTCAATGTTACGCTTAGTAATGGAGGCTTTTGGAGGTAGAGGAGGGGAAGGAGAGAGGGACAGGTTAAAAGAGAGAAGGTGATGGTCAGAAAGAGGGAATGGGGAATTGAGGTGGTCAGAAATATTACAACGGTGTGTGAAGACCAGGTCAAGCACATGGCCACTCACATGGGAGGGTGAGGAGGTCCATTGGGTGAGACCAAGTGACGATGTGAGGGAGAGGAGTTTGGAGGCAGAGGATTCTGTGGGGATATCAATTGGAATATTGAAGTCACCTAGGATAATGGAGGGAAGGTCTGAGGAGAGAAAGTGAGGGAGCCAGGAAGCAAAGTTGTCAAGGAACTTGGAGGGAGGGCCAGGGGGACGGTAAATGACAGCTACTTGGAGGTGTACTGGGTGGAAGAGGCGTATAGCATGGACTTCAAATGAAGAGAATGTGAGGGATGGTTCAGAGGGAATGGGTTGGTATGAGTAACCAGGGGATAGAAGGACCCCAACACCACCACCATGGCGACCCCCAGGTCGTGGGGTGTGGGAAAAGGTGAGGCCCCCAGAGGAGAGAGCTGCAGGAGAAGCGGTGTCAGAGGGTGAAATCCAGGTTTCAGTAATAGCTAGGAGATTCAGGGAGTTGGAGATGAAAATGTCATGGGTTGGGACCAGTTTATTACAGACTGACCTGGCATTCCAGAGGGCACAGGATAGAGGGACAGAGTTTGTTGGAGAGATTTGAATGAGATTATCAGGGTTGCTATAGCGTGGGGGTGAGATTAATTTGGGGGATCGAGCTGAATAGAGTTATATAGACTTGATTCTAGAGAGACACAAGGCAAAATTATACGCAGGAGATCTAATGTGCTTTAAAGGGACAAATTTATCAAATGCAAGGGAAGGTGGATTTTAGGGTTTTACCTGTAATAAAAATCGCTTCTTTAAAAATCAAAGATTGGCGATTTTCACTAAATTGCATGGAATATATAAATGTTACTACCAGAAAGGGCTCACAGTACCTTTTTTTATCTGGCTATGAATATTATGCACATTTATGCAGAAAATATGCACAGTAACAAAATAGACATATTTCTTCCCTGTGAAACATAAAATCCCCCATTTAGATCTCTCAATGGGCTTGTCACAGGTGTACATGTTATTTAACCATGTAGAACAGTATTTTTCAAACTGTGCCCTAATTATAGGTGTGCGCAGAAGCCGACACGGGGGGCGCCGCTTCGGCTCCTTCCCCTCCCCCAGGTCATGGACTACCCTGTATCCCCTCTGGGACATACACTACTCATCTGGACTCACCTGGCCACCTAGGTGAGTAGTGTATGTCCCGGTGGGAGGGGAGTGTAATATTCCATGACCTGGCAGAGGGCAGGAAGTGCCAAAGCGGCACCACCTGTGCTGGCTTCTTTGCATGCCTATGGCGCTCATGGAACCCTAACAGTGCGTGTTTTCAAGGTTTACTATGGAATAATTAGTACCACCTGTAGATCTATTTGTGTTAGTCAATTAACAGACTTGTGCTCCAGCTAGATGATCTGGAAAACATGCACTGTTCGGGTTCTGTGTGGACTGGGTTTGAGAAACACTAATATAGAGAATACAGAACTCAAACATAGTAAGGAAAACATGTTGAAATAATGGATTTCTTGCAAAGTAAAGACTATAGAAGTTATCTATTGGCTTTATATGGAAGAAAAGAGTTTGATTATACCTGCACAGGCATGTCTAACTTATAGTTTAAGTCTCCAGCCCAAAAGAGATGTGTGAGTCTCAAAGGCAACTGGAAGCTCCGTAGAGCTTCATCTCCAAGTGTTAAGCCGCGTAGGATCTCCCCAAAACTCTGATTCCTTCTGCATAGAGGTAAAAACAATTACTTAGAAAACACAGGATTACGGACAGGATTAAGCCCTGTACGGACAGATGATGGTAACTATGTTAGTTACAGTATGTTTATTGTTATGGATTCTATCTCTACTCACTTTTGAACTTTATCATTTCCAGACACTAGGTGACAAGTGACAAAGCCCAAGGATATCCCATTGAACTCAAGCGAGACACCAACAGCTCCCCGGATACCTGGTCCAAAATAATATAATCACTCACAAACAATAAATAAAATGTCCTTTCATACCGTGACATGTGTTCAGTTTACTCAGATTGTTAAGTGTTGAGACTCATACCCAAAGTGTTGCTAATTCCTGTTCTCACAGTCGATGACTGCACATTCAAGATGAGATATTCATATTCTTCTTTTACCAACAATACAAGTTTAATTCCCCCGAGAGAGTGTACACAGACCTTAGTAGAGAAACAAACTCAGTCAATCCACTAGAATGTCTTCTATTTACCAAGAAATCTCTTTGTAACAGTATGCAATATGTCTTATTTCATTTGATCCATATAACTGATCATATTGCTCAATCACTTCCATTTCCTATATGTTCCAGTCAAGCCACTAACTAGCCAACCATGTTACGGTTGCAATACATTGGTGTCAGGAGTTGAGCAGAGAAATACAGTGGTCCAGGTAAAAAAATCTTCCTGCACAGCTCCATTCTGTGTTTCTGGGTTTTATTTACAAAGCGTGGGGATGAAAACCTGACACTTCAGAATGTGTTTATGCCGGATATTTAAAAGGGCAATGTTTTTACTAGTCGTGTCTTGCAAGTCAAACCATTGCCCTTTTAAACATCGGGCATTAACACTATCAGAATCACCACATTTTACAACGTGATGCTTCGTAAATAAACCCCTCTGTGTGAGGTCTCACCTGCAACATACGTACTGCTACATTCCTTGTACTAGATCTCTCAGGCAACCCCCTCTAGACACCTTTATAAGTCATACAATTCCTTTAGCATGCAATACATGTAGGCTTTAATTTAGTTCTATGCTTAAATTATTTAGTCAATGTTTTCCCCAATATTTGCTTATCTGTATACCACATTAAGGGCCTGGTACTGAGTTTCACACAATTCTGACTGCATCTCATGATTTTCAGCAAATTGTGCATGCATCAGGGCAATTCAGGGTCATACGGATCTCAATTGTATCTCCTCTTGTGACTGAGTGGGTGTAGCTTGGTGACAATGAGCATTCACACACAGGACACATAGGATAAGTTTGCTGTGGCCATGTTGGCAGAATTACAGACTATTCAAAAATCAACATCTGCAGAGATCAGTTTGACTTCAGTTGGATCTCCTGCACTGAGGACTCCACTTTAATTGATTATAAGCTGTTGTGATTATGCTATGGATCACAAAATATTAATAACATGTAACCCTTTGTGCTTATTGTTTTAATTACCAGCATGATGAGCTGCAAATGACCCTTGATGTGTACTGTCCAGCTACAGGGTTAATTATTTGTAGATGAGTGAGGGGTGATTTGTCTGAGTAGATGACGTGAGAGGATGGCTGATATATGTATAGCCCATTAAGACTGCCAGCAAAGGCTCTTACAGACAGATAATAGTAAAATGATGGGGTCTTATAGATTCCCGGGTTTGCCCTTCCCACCAACATGATGTTGGCCTGGGAAGTGTCACCCCTCCATACCTGATGTTAGAGACTGTGGGCCTGATTCAGAGCCAGACGCTCTGACCAGAGCGCTCGCTCTGAATCAGGGCCCTCCTACCTAAAATTGGAGTGGCCCCCTGGCCGCTCGCATAGCTGTGGGTGACCACCCACAGCTTATGTGAGCGGCCAAAAAGATGGTTCGCGATGGTCTTGACCATCGCGACCATCGGGCTTGCGACGAGACCCTGTGGTAGGGTCGCGCTGCCGCAAGCCCAGGAGTGCTTTTGGCTCTATCAGAGTCAAAAGCACTCCCACTGACATCACTAGTGATGTCAGTGGGGCCGGACCCAGACGGTAGGCGTTCCCATGGGAACGCCTCAGTCTGGGCAGCAACGCCCCCGGCACGCCCACCAAAGGGGGCGTGCTGTCACTCACCATTGAAAGCACGCCCCCTTTGGTGCGAGACCCATAGCGACGGCTGGCCGTCGCTATGCGTGTCTCACGCATGCGCACGACGAGCTCCCTCCGTCATGCGCATGCGCACTAGGGCACCATCAACCCGCTTGCGAGCGCTCAGCGCTCGCGAGCGGGTCTGAATCAGGCCCTGTGTTTGTTGTGGACCCGGGGTGGTAACAGTAGTAGGCACCATAAAAGGTTTAAACTGAAAGGTGGGTTGTTTAATGTGAATGTTGGTAGATAAACAATAACATAAACTAAAGTCCAGTAATAAACAAACTAATATATGTGGCAGGAGGGAACTGTTGTGAGTGGGAATAAACGAATATCCAGATCTGTGACAGAGATGAATGAGGTGAATCCAGATAGACAGTGAAGTGGATATCCTGGTATGCTGGATAATGGCTGAGAGGGATATCCGGAAATGCTGTGATGATGGTTGCACAGGAATAGGTTAACTGAGGAGCCAGGTTCAGGCAGCAGTGGGTCTGGTGGAAGGTGTAGGACTGATCTCCAGCAGAGAGAAAGGCAGGGCTGTGCAGGCTATGCAGGGAGCCGGAGGCCGACAAAGAGCTAGGGTAAGCACCGGAGCACAAGACTAAGGTTCAGGAGCACAGAGAACTCTCTCACAGCTGACGCTGTGAACACGTTGCACTGGCAACTACAGGGCGCTCCAAACACCCTTAAGTACCAAGTATTGGAACGTGATAGGCCAGAGAGAGCAGATGACCCACAGACGATTGGCCTGCTATGTCACATGGCCAAAGACAAGATGGTGGCGCCCAGACAGCCGTGACGTGGAGGCGCCAATAGACTTACCCTCGCCAGGATGGCCCAACGCTGGCACACCACTGCGTATACCCAATGCCAGTCTCCACATGCCAGCTCCCCCGCCAGAAGGACCGCACCACAGCGCCCTCACCGGTAAGGACTGCAAACCTTCACGCCGCAAAAGCCTGGTCGTGACATCTGAGTCACAGCATGCTCTGGACAAAGGGCAATAAACCTAATTAGCATCTACACACACCTGTGAGCCTGCAGAACAGGGACGGCATGATAGTCCAGGCAGGCATAAAATACTATGTAGAACTCTGAAACTTTGAACACTTCATGGGAGCCAATCTGGCATTGGGAATTACTCCACCTTCTTGCATCTTCCCGCAAACAGATTCATGTAAGTGAGACTGTTCTGTCTATTTTTTCCTTTTTTGTTTATAAGGAAATTATTTTCCTAAGACTATCTTTGTATGTCATTCTAATTAATTGTTTTGCATATACTTTAAGCATTGTATTTTTATCAAATTAAACTTCATTTAATAAGAATGGTCTCTGTGAATCTTATCGGACCAATTTCACCTGTGGATTCGACTAATCTACACTACATATCTGTACTACAGGTTATTATTTGGGTAGTGATAACTGGGGCTTAACTGTAGTTGCAGGGAGAATTTAAGGATTTGTATATGGAGTGAGAAGCTCCTAAAAAAACCTTAAGTAGTAACAAACAACTTAGTAGTGAGTGGGAGAGATACTGGGGAGTGTAATAATTTCTGTAGACAGACCAGGTGGCTGATTAACTCTATGTCAGACCCATGTCACACAGGCTCAAGTGAGTGCTGATCTTGACAAAGTTACGGACAGCGGTTAGAGATTGGAATATCTTGGAACCGGGTCAGTTACATAAGGAACTAACTAACATTACAGTTAAAAATTGCTGCCATTTTGCCAGAATAACTTGTGAGTCTTTGCGAATCAAGTGGAGCCCATAATCTTATTGAAATTCCTCCTGGAGAGTTGAGAACTGCAAGTTATGGACATTCTGAGTATGTGTGTATGCCCATTGAAATACTTCAGATACTTTTATTAATGTTATGCTAAGTGACAAATAAATGTTTGCTTATCTAGATCAGTATTTCCCAACACCAGTCCTGGAGAACCCCTAACAGTGTATGTTTTACAGATCTGCAGGAAAAAATGGGGAACTGGAAGGAAAATCAGGATGAAGACACTGAAAAGGGATGGAAACTATTCCCATTTTCTAACTGGTAACAAGGCAAGTACTGTAACTCATGATCAATATAATTTGTGATCATTAGTTCCCTCCACTGTCAGTGTCATTATCTTGGCTTTCCCTCCAATTCCCAATTTCTTTCTGGTGACAAGGTATGTGCAGCAGTTCATGTAGAAATATCCTTATTTTGTTAAGTCTTTTATCAGATATTAATAGCTAATGGTCATTTGATTATTACTAATTTCTTTTTATTACCTGTCAGGAGAGGAAACTATCCGTCCAGTCTGTAACATGTTGTCGAAGCTAAATAATTGGCTGAGACAGTTTAAAATTTAGTTTAATTTCAGTTTAAAATTTAATCGCGGCGAAGCCATCTTGCGAATGGCCGCAAGACTCCATTTTGGAAATGAGATCGCAAGACACCATTTTTATGGTCAGCGTCAATTCAAGTTATAACTCAGGAGCTAAGAACAGATGGCAATGTTTTTGTTAACCTACCAAGGGCAACTGGAAAAACAAGCTTTCTAAGAAGAGACAATGGGTATTTTTACATACAAATTGGGAATCCCTGGATGCAGATAAAGTATAGTTGTGGCAATTGTAATATAATATCTACACAATTGGATTTGCCTGAATCCTAGACAGGATGGCCCCAAATTCCACAGCTTGAGGTGGTAATACATTTGCATTTCACACAAGAGTCTGTGAGAACAAAAGAGGTTGTGTTTTCCTTTGAACACACAACAGGTGGGGGCCTGCTGACAGAGGGCATGTAGAACTACAACCCTCAGCCATCCACACTGCTGGATGTTCACTTCGTGTATGAGAGATTATGCACTTAAATCTCACCCATTAATAACTAGCGTCCTTATATCAAACCCCGAATACTCACACACTACATATTCGCACACAAGGTTCCATTAGCATCAAATTGTATGATTCAAGTTGGTTAAGTTAGTTTAAATGCTAAGAAATAGAGGTTTTTGATATCTAAGGTATTATACATGATAAGCAAGGTGTGTTTGGTTTCATTCTGATGCGTACGCTTTTTACAGAATCCCGGTGTTATCGGTGGAGAGATCGCATCATGCAAACTCAAGTTACGGATCGCAGAACTTACAAGCAACAAAATGTTTAGTTGATGGAATGTTACAGGAGGCGTTACCAGAAAGACTCCGGCTGTTAGAGGCAGGGAAAGTCTATTTGAAACAACCTATTAAATGTGTCGTTACATATGCTTCTCCTCTGGGAACCAATGAGATCAGCAGGAAGTTCCCCCTTTGTCCTGTTTCAGTCTGGGGGGGAATAAATACATGTTTCCGAACACTGGTTTGCCAATTCATGCTGAATTTTGGGTGAACTGAGGATATCTAGTCAGAAGTCTATCTCTGGGTCCAGAGGCGCAGCGTATGTATAACCGTACTTGGGTCTGTATTATTTCTTGTGTATGTATAGATTGCGTGTAACTGACTGTACTTTTACCTGAATAATACTTGTGCGTTGGAAACACAGATTCCACTCCTGTCTTTATTTGCGGTTAAACTGCGTACGCAATTAGCGTTCTGTTTAGAGGTTTTAGGCAGGGTTTTGTCTTAGAGGTTCTAGGCAGGTGAATCTTAGAGGTTTATAGGAAGGAATATATTAAAAGGTCTATTGACGAATTCAACAGTGGGGGCTCATCAGTTTATCACACTATCTGATACACGATAACACTCGGTCAGTCCTCTCTCAGCAAAAGGGTGGAGGCGCCTTTTGGGAGACGCATTAGTCTTTCATTACCACAGTGTTGCTGAGAGCGTACTGCCAGTTATTGTGTAGAGGAAGCGCTGATTAGAATCCAGGGACAACAGAGGAAAAAAAAGTTTGTTTTTCCTCTGTTGATAGAACCTTGTGTTTAGAGGGGTGCTGCAATATTTGCATACACAGCTAAAACGCATTTTTGCGTAGTCGCATAATTGTGTATGCGGACGATCACACAATAGCGTATACGTACTTCCGGTTCTGCTGCCACGTGTTTGAACAAAGCCATTGAGGTTTACATTTTTTTCTATCTACCAATATCTGGGTTAAACGTTTATTTTCTGCGCAGAGAAAAAGTGTGTAACAGTGTGTGTATTGTTGGTAGGGGTAATTTATTCCCTAAAGTTAAGGGTACCGTATGATCCTTAAGGGCTAGGTGCAAGGGTTAGCCTAGTCGCTCGGTAAGCAGCTTTACCGTTCTAAACACAGTAGCAGGTGTACATGTTGTCTTTGTTGTATAGAGGTGCGTGAGAGTGGCCGACATACAAACTCTCATAGGTTTGGAAGTTACCTTACTAAAGCTTATCCGGGTCTGGAAGTTGCCTGTTTCAAAACTTATCTAGGTGTGTGGGCGCCGCCGACTTAAATCGTTCACAGGTAAGTGAAAGTATCTTGATTGTCTTTCACCAGTTTCAATTCTTATTGAAAAGCGTAGTTGTCTCAAAATGGGAGCCACGCAAACGGTAGAAATGTTAAGCAATGATGTGCTGCTAATGGAGGCTCCGATTGGATCAGCCCATCGTATTATGCATACTAAGTACGGTACTTATGCAATAAGGTATTGTGATATATGGTTTAATATGACGAGAAAGAGTGTTAGACCGTTTCCCAGAATTGGCAGTTTTGACAAAAATGTGTTAGATAATGTCCAGGATCACATCAGTATGGTGCGATCCTGAGAGAAAAAGATTAAGTATTTTGAATGTTTAAAAATATGGCAGCATGAAGGGGATGCTTGGCTTAAAAATGTGCAAACGACGCAAACTAGCGTTGCGAACGCATTGCCAGAAAATACATCCGCGATGCTGAGTTGCAATACGGGCGAGCCGCAAATTGGCGCGCATGGGCGGCAAAGTAGCGTCGTGGAGAGTATTGCCAGCAGTTCACGCTCACCTCCCCCACCTTATGTGGATGGAGGTGCAAGTACGGTTACCAAAAATACCAATAAAAATGTAACAAGTAATTTGTACCCCCTCTTAAGTAACCATAAAGAAAATGTTTATGATGTAGAAGATGAGCCTATTGTAATGTCTGCTATTTCCCATGCTGTACAAATGATAGATGCTGCATCACCACAATCACTGGTGGTGCTGCCATCTCTATCGGTAACAGCAAGGGAAGTGTTAATACACTCGGCACCCATTGAGGAAGTTGTTAATACCATACGTAGCAGCAGCAGATTAAAACCCCAGCCAGGTAACCAGGTCAGAGGTAGCAACGCTGCCGGTCTGCATCCCATTCGGACAATAACTGTTCCGAATGGAAATGCAGATGCAAACGGTGTAGTGCCCACAAGGGAAGTAGTAATGCATTGTCCATGGACAAGAGCAGAACTGAATTCCATCATAAATTATTTCCCCAATCCCAAAAAGGAACTAGCCAAATGTCAAAGATTTTTGAGAAATTTGGGTAGTTCTCATGAGCCCACTAATAAAGATTGGCGTGTGGTGTTAAGGGCCTGCCTGCCACACAATACCGACGTGACAAAATTTATCACGGACTGTGTATTGGATGGCGACGTTCCCTTAACAGACCAAGTAAACCAAGGTAACATTTCCCGCATTGTGACTCAATTGGGTGTATATTTTCCAGTAGTAGTTAACTGGAACAAAATCTTCACAATCAAACAAAAAGAGAGTGAAACTGCAGAAGAATATTGCGACCGGGCTCTGCAGGCTATCACCCAGTACACTGGGATAGAAGAGATTAAAGATATCATTCACCACAGGGGAATGATAGTCACGATATTAATGGATGGGTTAAAAGAGAATTTAAAAACTCGGGTTTAGACCTCACAGCCTGGCTGGCGGGGACTTACAATAGATAACCTCATAGAGTCTGCCATAGAACATGACAAAAACATCTCAAAAAGAGGGAGACCCAGAGCGAAAAATTAATGGCTGTCAGTATACAAGCTCTGGAGAGAATGACGTTAACATCACAGCCAACAGACACGCTTGCACTTGCACACACACTCATGCCAGAACAAGTTGCTCTCACTAACCCCACTCAACAACAAACACAACTCTATCCCACTAACCCAATGCAACCACAGGTCCCAGGATATCCACCCACTTCTTTTCCCCCACAATACCCTTACCCTCCCTATCCTTACCCATATCCACCACCTTTGCCCTCTGCTCAAACTTCACAACAACACATGCTTTCACCTGAATCACGGACATGTTTTAATTGCAAACAAACAGGACACTTAAGTAGAAACTGCACAGTAAAAAGAGTATGGACCCCACACCAAGGGAAACCTGGATATCCCCATAAGGGATATGCACAGAGATCAGCAAATATTCAGCAAGCACCAGCTCCAATTGTAGCCGTAAATGCTTTATTGGAGAATGGTAGCCAACGCTAGGGGTCAGGTCATACCTGTAGTCTACAGATAGTCAGGTTAACGGGAAGTCCTGGGGAAGAACCGGTCTTGATGGTTGATGTAGCTGGTACTGAATATCCTTTTCTTGTAGACACAGGGGCGACCAAGTCAGTGATGAAATCTCCCGTTAATTTACAGGTGACCAACGAGACAATACCAACAATGGGTGTGACAGGTAAAGTGGAACGTTATCCTTTAACCAGACCCGCAGAAGTTAGTATTGGGCCGTTGCATACCAGACATTCTTTTCTTCTGGCTGCCGCGGCTCCTACTAACCTGCTGGGCAGAGACTTGTTATGTAAAATGGGATGTGTCATATATTGCACCCCTGATGGTGTATATTTAGATATCCCAGAGAGAATGGTATACGAGGTGCGGGATATGTTAGACACCCCACAAAGGATAATGTACCACTCTACAGTTTTAAAAGAAAATCCATCACAAGTAGATGAAATGTTGTCCCAAATTCCAGATTCCCTTTGGACAAAAGATGGACAGGACACTGGATTAATGGCAGACGTAAGCCCGGTAATGATACACTTAAAAAGCGGTAGGCAAGCTCCAAAAATTCCCCAGTACCCACTAAAATAGGAAGTAGAACTAGGGGTGTTTCCAATAATTGAGCGATTATTGCAACAGGGAATTTTAGTTTGTACAGCTAGTGTAGCCAACAGTCCCATCTTTCCAGTGAAGAAGAGTGGTGGGAGGGGTTATAGGCTGGTGCAAGACCTTAGAGGTGTTAATAAGGTAGTAGAGAGCCAATTCCCTGTAGTGCCGAATCCAGCTGTCATCCTGATGCAGATCCCACCAAATGCAACCCATTTCACTGTCATTGACCTCTGTTCTGCTTTCTTCTCTGTGCCTCTCCACCCTGACTGCCAGTACCTATTCGCATTTACATACAGAGGTGTGCAATATACATGGACACGATTGCCCCAAGCTTTCATAGACAGCCCCAGTATTTTTTATCCCAGGCATTGCATGACTGTTTACAAGCTTTTCAACCTGCCAATGGATCAGTTCTAATTCAATATGTGGATGATTTATTGCTATGTTCTGACTCATTTATGTCATGTGTGAATGATACTAAACTTTTGTTACTTCATCTCTCGCAAACAGGACACAAAGTGGCTAAGGACAAGTTACAGCCGTGCCAGCCCAGAGTAAAATATTTGGGACATTGCCTAACCCAGGGGTTACGACATCTCACAAATGATAGAATCCAGGCCATACAAAACATGACACTGCCGCAGAATCAACAGCAAATTCGTACCTTCTTGGGAATGTGTGGATATTGCCGAATGTGGATCCCAGGTTTTTCTATTTTGGCCTTGCCTTTACAGGAACTAGTCTCTTCCTCAAAGCCCGATCGCGTCACACACTGAGGAATCAGAACAGGCTTTTCTTAATCTTAAGGATAGCCTGACAAAAGCTCCTGCATTGGGAATATCCGATTATGAAAAACCTTTTGATTTATATTATATTGTATTATATTGTACGGAAGCCGATGGTTGTGCTGCAGGTGTCCTTACACAAAAACATGGTGATGCCAGTAGGCCCGTAGCATACTACAGTGCCCAATGATAGTATTGGGCCATGATATAACTGTCTACACTCCCCATGCTGTATCTGCTCTGTTGAACTCAGCTCAAACCAGACACGTCTCCTCGGCTAGGTTCACCAAATGGGAACTAGCTCTAATCGCTCCTGCAAATATTACTGTTAAACGTTGCAGTACGCTGAATCCAGCAACATACCTACCATATGTACAACATGATGTACGAAGGGTGGAAGGAGAGGAGTTGCTGGTGGGAGGTGAGTTCGGCAGACATAATGATACCCACGATTGTATGACATATCTGAATCAGACCTTTACTGCTAGACCTGACATACATGACACACCTTTAGAGAATGTGGATGTAACTTTTTATACGGATGGGAGTTGTCATAGACAAACAGACACAGGTGAATTATGTACAGGTTATGCTGTTGTAAATGACACAGACATCATGGAAGCTAAACCTCTCGGTCCTCCTCACTCAGCCCAGGTGGCAGAGTTAGTAGCACTGACTAGAGCATGTGAACTGGCAGCAGGTAAATCTGCTAACATTTACACTGACTCGAGGTATGCGTTCGGGGTGGTGCAAAATTTTGGGGCTCTGTGGCGTCTGAGAAATTTTATGACAGCAGCAGGCATGCCAGTTGCACACTCCCGACACATAAAACATCTCTTAGAAGCAATCCAACTGCCCAAAGCAGTGGCAGTAATTAAATGCAAAGCCCACACATGTGAGGATGACCCAGTGTCACTGGGCAACAACAGAGCTGACGAAGCTGCAAAATGGGTAGCAGGGTTAAAAATGCCTTCTCCAATTGAAACAATTATGTCATTCCAAACCATTGATATGCTGAAATTAATTGAGATGCAAAATTTGTGTTCAATTCAGGAAAAATCCATATGGAAGTCCAAGGGGTGTGGGCAAGAGTCCTCCGGGCTCTGGAGGGATGGACATGGTAAGCCAGTAGCCCCCAAGGCATATTACCCCAGCCTGGCTGAAGCAGCACACGGTCTGACTCATCTGGGTAAACAGGGCATGTGCAAGTTGGTGAGGGCATACTGGTGCGCACCAGGGTTTTCTTCACAAGCAGAGAAGATAGCAATGTCCTGTCTGACCTGCTTGAGAAAGAACATAGGGAAAGCGATCCCTACCGAACCGTCCCACATTCCACCGACTGATGGACCTTTCCAGGTGATACAAATTGATTTCATCCAACTACCACCCTGCAGGAACCTTAAGTATGTATTAGTGTGCACAGACGTATTCTCTAACTGGGTCGAGGCCTACCCAGCAGCCACTAATACTGCTGCGTTTACTGCCAAGAAAATAGTTCAGGAATTTGTATGCAGGTACGGTATCCCTAGAATCATCGAAAGTGATAGGGGTACCCATTTCACAGGTGATGTTTTCCAAAATATGTGTAAGCTGATGGGTATTAATAGCCGACTTCACACCCCCTACCGACCGCAAGCCAGTGCCAAGGTAGAGAGGATGAACGGGACTATTAAAATTAAGCTAAGTAAAATCATGGCGGAGACTGGACTAGGATGGCCAGAAGCTTTACCTTTGGTCCTACATAGTATAAGGACCACTCCTAGATTTCCTCTGAATCTGTCCCCATTTGAAATATTGTTTGGTAGACAACTCATTTGATTATAAGTCCACAGGAAGATCTAAAGGGTAACAACGAGGTAACTGTGAAGTATCTTATATCAATGAGTAAGCAGTTAAAGCAACAGCAGCAGAAACTGAAATTGTTGTCCCATGATATGCCTGAAATGAACTGCCATGATGTTGAACCAGGAGAATATGTAATGATCCGAAATTTCTTACATTCAGGTTGTTTGACTGATCGGTGGGAAGGTCCGTACCAGGTGCAGCTGACAAGTACTACATCTTTGAAGGTGTCCGAGAGAGATACCTGGGTCCATTCCACTCACTGTAAAAAGGTCAATCAACCGGTGGAGAAACAGGTCGGAGACAAAGCTGATAGTGTGGATCTGTCACTCGCGAGCTTGTTCCGGGAGGATTGAAAAGGTTGTAGTGAGATACCTGAACTGAGAGAAATTTGCAGGTCTTGTTGTGACAATGGACGGGCCTGCTGTGTTCATTTTCATATTCTCTTTTAGAGTGTTCACCATCCTGGTCAGTTCGGGAATACCCAGTGTCTGTGATGGGGGACCTATTGAGGAAACAGGATCTGATGGCAGTGCTGATGGAGTGGAGAAAGGAGGAGTGCAATGCCAATCAGGGGAGTGTCTGACCAATCTTAGTACTGTTATTGTTAAGAGAGCTGTCATTCCGGATACTCGGGGAAGGTGTGAAGGGTTATCGTCTGAAGATTCCTGTATTTGTGAGTTTTGTGGGTCCCTAGTTGATGAGAACTGTATTCAACGGTGCCAGCCTAAATATAACCCGTACTGGGGAGGGTATCCTTTAGAGGATTATCACAGCATGGTAGGCAAAGTGTTAAATCAAACCGATTGCTGGGTGTGTTCACATGTGCCACAGGGACAGCATAATGTAGGGTTGGTGCCATTTCTGCTGAATATCACGGAAATTTTAGAATTACAGAAAGGGAAAACATTGGATGGAAAATTCCTCTCATCCAAACCGCCTCATTTCAAACTCTATCAATTTCAAGTAGATAAATCACTTTTGTGTTTAAACATAACCAACCCCAATAAACCCGGAGGTTGGGAAGTGACGGGGAATAATCAGACGATGACCTTATCACAAAGAGCTGATAATGAGTCCATAAACTATGATCTGCTACGCTCAATTAAATCAAGTGGGAAATAGTTTAGGTACCGGTATACATTGAGTTCCACCAAAGAAATGATTGGTAAAGTACCAGATGGTTATTGTGCTAAAATAATACAACCAGAAACTTGCATATACCAGATGGAAGAGCCTGAGATAGGATTGTTTGCAAGAGAAATGTGTTTAATGATAATGATGCATACCATTCCTTATATTCTCCCTGATAATGTATATTTTATATGTGGAAGAAAAGCGTATAAATGGCTCTCCCCGAGTTCCGAAGGTTTGTGTTATCTGGGAAGAGTTGTTCAGAAATGATAATATGTATACCAAGGTAGATACAGAACTGCACTACAACCCTGAGTTAGGAAGTACCATCATTTAAATGTATAATATTTAGACATGCATAGAAGATATTATTGAAATGTTATTTATAGAACACCCAGACAATGTAAAGTCTCAAATTCCCCTTCAAAACTACTGTTATAAGACTGGTGCATTCCCACATCTGTCACATGATCTCCCAAGATCCACGGTGTGCGTATAATAGTAGTTTTATGCCCCCGCCTAGAGACACATTGTTGATGGATTAAGAACCACCTTGTGCCATCCCATGATAACACTAAATAATATGTGAATGTAAGCCCAAAATAAATTTTTATAGCAGATTGTGATAGCATGTTGTTTGCTATCAAAGGGTGGACTGTCAAAGCTAAATAATTGGCTGAGACAAGTTCAGTTTAAAATTTAATCGCAGCAAATGGCCGCAAGACTCCATTTTGGAAATGAGATCGCAAGACACCATTTTTGTGGTCAGCGTCAATTCAAGTTATAACTCAGGAGCTAAGAACAGATGGCAATGTTTTTGTTAACCTACCAAGGGCAACTGGAAAAACAAGCTTTCTAAGAAGAGACAATGGGTATTTTTACATACAAATTGGGAATCCCTGGATGCAGATAAAGTATAGTTGTGGCAATTGTAATATAATATCTACACAATTGGATTTGCCTGAATCCTAGACAGGATGGCCCCAAATTCCACAGCTTGAGGTGGTAATACATTTGCATTTCACACAAGAGTCTGTGAGAACAAAAGAGGTTTTGTTTTCCTTTGAACACACAACAGGTGGGGGCCTGCTGACAGAGGGCATGTAGAACTACAACCCTCAGCCATCCACACTGCTGGATGTTCACTTCGTGTATGAGAGATTATGCACTTAAATCTCACCCATTAATAACTAGCGTCCTTATATCAAACCCCGAATACTCACACACTACATATTCGCACACAAGGTTCCATTAGCATCAAATTGTATGATTCAAGTTGGTTAAGTTAGTTTAAATGCTAAGAAATAGAGGTTTTTGATATCTAAGGTATTATACATGATAAGCAAGGTGTGTTTGGTTTCGTTCTGATGCGTACGCTTTTTACAGAATCCCGGTGTTATCGGTGGAGAGATCGCATCATGCAAATTCAAGTTACGGATCGCAGAACTTACAAGCAACAAAATGTTTAGTTGATGGAATGTTACAGGAGGCGTTACCAGAAAGACTCCGGCTGTTAGAGGCAGGGAAAGTCTATTTGAAACAACCTATTAAATGTGTCGTTACATATGCTTCTCCTCTGGGAACCAATGAGATCAGCAGGAAGTTCCCCCTTTGTCCTGTTTCAGTCTGGGGGGAATAAATACATGTTTCCGAACACTGGTTTGCCAGTTCATGCTGAATTTTGGGTGAACTGAGGATATCTAGTCAGAAGTCTATCTCTGGGTCCAGAGGCGCAGCGTATGTATAACCGTACTTGGGTCTGTATTATTTCATTTTACGCCTAACTTGTGTATGTATAGATTGCGTGTAACTGACTGTACTTTTACCTGAATAATACTTGTGCGTTGGAAACACAGATTCCACTCCTGTCTTTATTTGCGGTTAAACTGCGTACACAATTAGCGTTCTGTTTAGAGGTTCTAGGCAGGTGAATCTTAGAGGTTTATAGGAAGGAATATATTAAAAGGTTTATTGACGAATTCAACAATGTGAAGGACACTAACAACCATGCACTGCGCATGTCCAAAGCAGAAACAGAGCATGCACAGTTCATTTTTCTTTATCAAATTCATAACTACATAGTATTTTTTTCTTTATTGGAACCGTAAAATAAAAATGTGAAGATATCGTATCTCAGGGTGTTTCTCGCGTTCTTATTTCTGACATAATATACTTGACACATATGATGATAAATTATATGAAAATTAGTCAAAATTTACAAGGAGGGAAAGTATGGGGACTTTACCACATTTTTTGATACATATCCGCCCTAGTACCTTGATGTAAGCCCTAGTGCCGTAACTAGTTGACCCAGTGCCCGGTGCAGGACACGCCCCCTTTGTGTGATGTCACATGGAGGGAGTGAGGACACAAACTCTGGGACTTACAGCAATGCCCGGAGCATCCTCAAGATGCTCCTGGGGGCTGTAATGGCAGCGGTGTGCACATCTGAAGCGTCCTAAGGACACTTCAGGCGGCACTGCTGCAGAGATTCTGGCTGCAGGGTGCCTTTCCAGGAACCCTGCTAGCCAGTTGTAGGGGCTGTGGGCGAGCGGCAGTGCCACCCAGAGAGCTCTACGCTCTGTGCGGTGGCCCCACTCATACACCCCTAGTTATGGCCCTGGTAAGCCCTATTCCTATTCTGTTTTATTTTTAAATATATATATAAAAACTTAGAAAATATTAGTTATAATAATTATATGAGAGAATTACCATTTTATATTGTTTCATTGTGTGAGATATCAATGCAGTCCTTAGCAATTCTGCCCACTCCCGGTCCCCTTGTGGGTTTTCCTGTGTCCCAATCATGTAGAGGTCATATGAGACACATACAGTAGCATTATCCAAGTTCCCTTCAAGTCTTTTTGCAGATAACCAGGAAGAAAAAGAACGAGGGGGGGTTGAGTCACCTGAGAAAGCAAAATATTTATTACACATTAAAGGTTGATTTATACACAGTAAACCAGATGTTACAAAATAACAAATTTTAGCAATTTGTTTATATGGACAGGTTTATTAATTAATCAATTAATTAATTATTAAGTGTTGTATTTAGATTTACACCCGGGGTTCAACATCTTGTGTACCTGGTCATCTAAAATGACTTTGTGGATGCAATTTTAGTATGCTGTCTAATATTCAGACATGTTAATTATCATAAACTGTCTGAACATGTCATAGCAGTTCCATCATAAATCTTCATGTCATACTTGCCAAAAGCAGACAGCCTGAATTTTGGCGCAACTGTCACGATGCTTGGCACTACAGAGTGTAACCTCCTTATGAAGTAGAGTGGTCTCATCCAAAATAGGTATGCTTGGGTGGATCTGTACATGATTTGGGATGATCTGGTTAGGTCAGTGTTTCCCAACCTCGGTCCTCAAGGCACACTAACAGTCCAGGTTTTAGTGATATCCATGCTTGAACACAGATGGTCAAATCAAAATAACTGCAGTACTAATTAAGACACTTGTTCTCAAGTATGGCTATCCTTAAAACCTGGACTGTTGGTGTGCCTTGAGGACCGTGGTTGGGAACCCCTGGGTTAGGTAAATGTGGTTAACATCATGTGTAGCCTAATTTATTAAAATTTTTCCAAACAGAAGTGATGGTAGGAGCGAATAATTGGGGAAATGCAGTGTGTCTTCCTATGGTTTAAAGCTAGATGGTGCTAGTTTGCCACTTGTTCATGTCCTGGAATTTAGCATCCACCTGAAATGGAAATCAAAAAGTGTCTGCGGATCAATAGAGGGCTAAATAGAGTGCTCAGTGTTAGGCAGCAGGTCACTGTGTGTCCTGCAGAGACAGGAAGGCTGAGAGAGACAGGACCAGCTATGGTCAGACAAAAGAATTATCCTAAAGAGGCAGAAGCCTACCATTCTGGAGCTGTCCTGTAATACGGAGAGAATTTGCAAGGCCATACCAGGGACAAGTTGGAAACAGACAAGTGGTCTGTCACCGAGAGTGCTTGTGAACCAGACAAGAACTGGAGAGTCCTGTATTACAGAAAGGAAAGGTACTACTGTGGCCACTTGGAGTCCTGTCACTGAAATCACACCTAGTGGTGCTGGCTGGAAAGGATCTTTACCATTATACAAAAAATATACTGAGAATGTACAGTAAGATAACAAAATATGTTGACATTTGTTTGTGGGACCCACCACATGGTGAGGCAGATTTGAGATGTGCAAGTGGAACGAAAGTAGTGTAAAAGCATGCATATACAAGTTTGGTCTAACCATGGACATGTGGCGTGTCACTAGGCAGCATCTCCACGTAATCCTGTTAACAGGTGTATATTTTGCAGGTGTTCAACCCATGCGCCAAGGATAAGTGATGATGATGATGAACACTGGCATGGACCTTTGTAGAATTATAGACAGATCAAATAAAAATGTGGTGATGCCCTCCCTTCAAAGTAAAACAAGCGTCAGCCTCATATCCTGGTCTAGTTATAGCTAATGTAGGTGGACAATCGGAATAAAGCCACCCTGAGAAATCGCAACCACTGTAATGAGGAATTCTACAGTAAGGGGTAGCCCTGTTATAGTGGGACTCAGCCCAAGCCCTACCTGGGGAAATTGGCCTTACAAAAAAACACACTCCTGGGCAGTATGTGTTGGGGTAGCCTCAAGCGTGACCCTGTTTGCAAATGTCGTTTCTTCTGTTCCTTGTTTTAAAATTGCTGTGATGAGTAATTTTAAAGTATATTGTCTACTTCTATGTGTAAATAGCTAACATTTTTACCCAAATTCCAGGTTCCAACAAATAGAGACAGAGTTTGGGGTGCTGTTCTCCTGGACTGATTCTGGTCACTTTGATTCATCTAATGGGGAAAAAAACTTGAATCAGGCTTTATTTTTCCTTGAGATGAGCTGTCCACTCCCCCAGGAATGGCCCTTTAATTTCTCACTCACACACTGTGACTCTCTTTCTCTTCTTGCCTTATTACCAGGACCTGCTATTGTCATCTTGGGAGAGCCAGAGATTTGAGAAGCAGCAGAGGAAGGAGAACAAGCGACGCACTTCTGAAACATCTCTATAATCTGCGGATGGAGGTACAGAACTCAATAATTGCAGAAAACAGATAGGTAAATAAAAATGTAACAACCATATTTCTATGACCCTTTCCCAACATATAAATAATGGCCCTTGCTTCATTTTAGGTGCTACATAAACTGAAACATTTTAGTATATTTCAACTAATTCACCCAAGAGCCTCAACACTGAAGAGCATACAGTTACTAGTTAGTAAATCTGATAGCTTTAAATAGAAATGGAAAACAGCATATGTGATGGAGATGTTGATTATTGAAAGAGAGTAAGGGAGAAATCTTTGCATTGTATAGAAAAGAAACACTTATGAAACAAAAAGGACACGCAATTAAGGAATTGAGGAATAGATTTCTATAACAGCATGTAGGCCATACAACTAACCTTGTTCTCCAAGGAAGATAGTAACTGCAGAACACCAGCTATTGTATGTATGAGACTGTTCAGTGAAGAGATCTGAGATGGAAATTTACATATTATTCAGTAATATTGAATGCTGAATAGACCAAGAACTCAGACAAATGTAATGAGATTTGGATGTCACCTGCCATTATAAATTGATATTGAAGTGATCTATTATTGGTAATCTGAGCTTCATCCGAGCTAAAAGGAAACATGAAATGTACAGGCAATGACTATAAAGCAGTAGAGAGAAGTGGTATGGTAAGATAAAACATGTTTCATCATGTTCCTGGCAAACAAATGGGTGAATGTATGTCACTAACTGAAAGAACTCTACAGTGTTGTTTCCAACAATGAAGGGTACTGGTGATCCCGAAATGATGTGGTACACACTTTCCTAGCATATCAAGCACTTAGAAGGCATTGCTTAATCTCTACCCTTAATGGTACTGATCATATTCACCTCATGTCACAGCACTTGTTTCCTGACAGGGTTTGTGTCTTCCAGGATTCCATTGATTTTGGACAAGGTAACACATCCGCCTTTTTTCCTCCTTAATCATGGGGGGGTCTGGCCGCGATTAAGGAAGGGGAAATCATGATACTGAGAAGTTTCCGACTTAGGGGTATATTTATAACGGTTGATTTTTGTATTTTGGTTGTTTTTCTGTTGGTTTTACTAACCACTTACTAAAGGCAAAACCAGTGGCAAGATGACCAAAATACAGTCTTTAGAACACTTTAGAACATCGGAGCAAGTATTGATTATTTTACATAGACTAGTATAAAATCTGGAGATTTACTAAACATTGTTTTTAAAACCAACCATGAAACTACTGCAAACTGCCCAAATAATAGACCTACCTGTGGCAGGTGTGTTTGGGTGAAGCACTGCACAGATTACTATGATCTATGTAGGTTTTATTAGGTTAAAATGTGTTTAAATAGTTACAAACCAGCAAAATAAATGCTGAGGTGCTGCAGTTATAGCTGGGGGACACACAGCGGGGGGACCCCTGCCATAATGACAACTGTCTCCAAACTGATCAGCCCAGGCCTGGGATCTCTAGGGAAGTGAGGACCTGCCCAAAAATGGGGTTTCACCTCCACAAGGACAACCAACCCTGGGAAATGCAGCGCTCTGACCAATTAGCACGTCCCCATTCATTTCTATGGAAAGTGACCAGGAATGACCTGTCACTCACATCGGAGCTCTAAAAAAAGCAGTACCAACATTTTTTTTGTTTTGCAAAGTGTCAGGATGGACTAAAGAGGATGAGACCTCTTCCGATTGTAAGTAATAAATTGGTGAACAAAGGTGGTGTGGGGGTGTGTTTATTTAATAAAGGATTACAATACTCGTTGTGTATGTCATGTGTTTTGTTTAATTTTTTTTTTCCAGTTGGACTACAGGTGCCAGCGGTCCCTTAATATCTGGGCATGTTGGCACTTGTGCCATCTTGCTGGGTCAGGCTTGCTGGGACTTGTAGATCACCTGTACAAAACAATATTAACCATTTAATTACTATTACCTCGACTGCCACTGCCACCATGGGTACAGAAAAGAGCCCTGTGCTTTCAAATCAGGGCTGGTTGTCCTTGGTGAGGGGCACCCTTCTTTGGGTGTCCTCCACTTCCATAAGGATTGTGTTTCTACCTGCTACCAGTCCCAAGCTTTTTCAGCCTGGTGCTGGTTATTGGAAAATAGGGGGAACCCATACTGTTTTTTACACCTATTTTCCGATACTAACCTGGCTAAGAGATCTGGGGCTGGCTATGGATTTGGGAGGGGGGGGGGACGCTTCATGGAGTTTTTTCCAGTTATTAACCATTAAAACACATTTTAATCTACCAAAGCTTGCACAGATCACAGTGATCTATGCAGGGCTTAACCTATGCAGCAGATTGACGGTGGGTTTTCTATCGGATATGCTGCAGTATAGGGGTTTGAAATCAAATGGGTGTCAATGTTGAATCTCAAAGGATAGGCAGAACTGATGCACTTTAGGCTGCAATCCGTCATTGTCCGTCGTCATTGATATAGTCCCAAAACCAATGCTTAGTCAATTTACCCGTAAGTCTCTAGGATCACAAATGTTCTACTAATGTTCTACTAACTCATTTGAAAGCCTGCACACACAGGCTTGCCTGCCACTGTTGCCTGCATATTAAGCATGTCATCTGAAGCATGTCATCTGAAGCATGTCATCTGAAGCATGGAGTTAGAACCGGAGTTTGAACTGGATTTGGACTTTTGACTACTTTCTAACCAAAATTTAAACCATCTCACAAACACCTCAGCACAGGCATGCTGCCACTCCATGTTCATTTACACTCCCCTGAGACTGGGTTCGGCTGCTGCCTCATGCTGCAGCCAAATCGAATTCCACAAACTGCCGAATGTGACAAGACTACACACTCTTGTGAAGTAGAAGCTGTGGCTTTTTGCAGAACACTGTATCATTTTTTAATTTCTGTTTAAGTTTAACATGGTTTTAATTTAAAATATGGTCACCATTTATTCTTTTTTAATTTTTCTCCACCTGGATGTTATACTTCTGCTACTTGCACACAATGCCAGATGTAACCTACGTAGTGCGCCCCAGATGGCTGCCTCGGATGGTTCATTCTTGGGCAGGATGAACGAACATGTGGATCTATTCATTCAGTGCATTTCATATTTCATTTTCAATTTCAAATCCCTGTTCTGTAAAATGTACTTCCACTGTATGATATACTGGTGTGCTATACATCCACTGAAGTGCATCCTCCATGGGCAGGATGTACTTCATGTGGATCTATTCACACAGGGTATAACATACTGCCACACATGTCAGTTTTCCCATATATGCCTTGGATTCTTGTATGGCTTATCTCCCACAGAGCAACCTTCGTAGTGCGCCCACCATGGCTGCCTCACCTGGTACACTCGTGGATGGGATGAAAAATACATGGCCCTGACTATTATGGTGGGACCGTACTCCTAGCATCAGGACGCTGCAACCACACCCATTTTGTATTTTCTGGGCGTAACTTATTCCACCCAGGGTAATCCTACGTAGTGCGCCCAAAACGGCTGCCTCATTTGGTACCTTTGTGGATGGAATATTTAACCCATAGAATTTAATTCCCAAAACGTGTGCACCAACCCTGCAATATGCTTATTGTGCTCTCTAGATTTCAGTTGATTTTAATTATCTCGGTGTGGATTTCTACAGGTTTTTTTTTATGCAACACCAAATCCTTGTACAATGTACCATGTTTTCTGATGTCTGTAAAGAGACTTTGAGTCCTATGGGAGAAAAGCACTATATAAATAAAATTATTATTATTATTATTATTATTATTATTAATAATGTTCTAGGCATAGGGCTGGGTGGCTCTGTTGATTGGCTCCTCCAGGCAGCCATACGGCATATATGGGCACCTCCAGTTGCAGCCAAGGGGGGAGGAGGGGAAGTGGGTGCTAGTTACCGTTACCCCCTCTTACCTCTCAGCCGGTTAACTCCTATACTGACAGCAGAGGTGACCTATCTTTCTTCCATTTGTTACGCCATGTCTCTGCGCCCCTATACTGTTTGTTCACTGCTCTTAGCACACATCCAGTTCTGGGGTCTTGACTACGACTGTACAACTTATTTATCTCTACTATCTGCATACATTTGAATTTTGAGCTAATCAGATACGTCTGAACTGTGTATATATATTCATGATTATGTTATTTATTTGTTTATTTATCTCATGACAACACCACATAACTTGTTATGCTAAAAAATTATCTTGCTGGTCTATTTATTCGGTGGCAATTATAGAACCCCGTTGATCCTGCTGATTCAGTAACATATAGGCATTCTTCTTCTCCTCATTAGTCACCCTCTCATCCATTCTGACAGTGCTGCCCGCAATACTGTGTACCAGGGACCCAGCCGGTTAACTTCTATACGGACAGCAGAGATGACCTATCTTTCTTCTATTTGTTACCGCCGTATCTCTGACCCCTCATACTACTTGGTCACTGCTTTTTAGCACACATCCAGCTTTGGGGTACTGACCATGACCGTACAACTTCTTTATTTTTTCTATCTGAATACATTTGAATTATGAGCTTATCAGAGACGTCTGAATTGTTTATATATTTATGGACATAGATCATCTAACGTGTATACACGCCATTGCACACTGATGTACAATATCCCGGCAGCACTGTACCTCATGACTATTATGTGTTATGCACTATGTGATGTTTGTGGCACATATCCCCTATGATATATCTTGTTAATTTCTGACTGCTAAATTGAGACCAATAGTTGATCTTTGTAACACTATATGCCAGAGTGCAGAATAACAACATTTTGCTACACTATGATCACATGCACATCTGCTGTAACATTGTGTATAAGATACATGTATGCATCTGGTATTGAATAAGAGATGATTTACTGCAGACCTGCAGGAAACTAGTATTCTGATGTTACTGACCCATACCTGCACTTGGGATCTATAGACATTTTGCTCGCAAAAATTATTATCGGATATACAGTTTGCTGCGCACAGTGATTTTTTTAGTGTGAATCAACGTTTTGAATGGATAATAGATGTTTTTGTCCAACCATTGAATAAGTGTTAATGCCTTAATCCATACATGGGGTATATATTTTCTCTCCTGCCATGATCTCACATGAATATGTCTTGTGATACTAAAATTATTTTCACCAAGCTCAGATTATTGTTCTAGTTAGTCCTTTATTATACCTTTTAAATTAATATTATCTACTGTATATACATTTTATTTTCCTTGGATTTAGCATATCAATTAATATTTATAAACAATGTTGATATTTATATATGACTTTATTTGATTTTTACTTTCTTTAATGTTTGAGTCTAGGGTATGAATTTACTGTGAAGAATAACATTTGGGCAATACAAGCGTGACATCTTCTTACTTATATATATCAAAAATGACGTTTTAATTTCTTTCGATTTATCACAAAAAAAAATGTTTTCAATTTTTTTTCAAGCAGTGCCCCCACAAAAGGTTCTTCCTTTTTGGTATTCTGCAGGTCTCTCTCTATGGCTTTCCTGTGAGGATACTTTAACTATATTCTCCTATTCTTACCTGTCAGCTGCAGCAACATCTCTCCCCAGCCCAGCACACGCTGCTGTGTGTCCAGGAAGGTTGATACATACACATTTATAGTACACTTACACTATTTTCAGAGCTTTCTGATTTGAGGGATTGGAACACCAAACCTCCCATACCATTTTCATACACTTAACTTATTAGCGATCAGTAACGGTGTGATTTGGTGTGCACCTTGTCATTAAGTTAAACCCCCTTTTATTTAAAACACTTTTAAGCATGTAAAGGGATTTGAACTCTCAATCTCACACACTGCAGTCAAACACCTAACACATGGAACTATTTGCTTCTATGTAGGAAGTGTGGTAATTGTAACTTTATGAAGCTAATTGTAACTATCAATTTAACACCACTGCAACTAAGTAGATCTATGTAATGTGTGGCTGCAGGTGATTTGATGTATGGCTTTACACAACATAGATCTGCTTAGCTGCACTGGTTATAAACTGACTATTATGAATAGCTTCATATACCAGGATACCTATGCAGGAGCAAATAGCTCCATGTGTTAACTGAAGGTAAGTAACTAACGCTTAAACAAAACTGTGGTGGCAGGCAGTGTATGTAGCAGTCCCTTAGGTTGCGGCTAGCCCTGGTTACTTACCTTCACCACACCACCGCATCTGGGAGAGACTGCCAGCCACTGCAGGGCTGACAGCCTACTTTTATTAACAACATGAGGTTCTGGTTCTCATAAGGAATTGAGCATTGGTACATTTATATTGTTATCCATAACATCAACACTACCAGCTGCACCTTTTAGTACACACTCTTAACAAAATAAACTTTTTATACTAATATAAACGTCTGGACACAGTGTTCTTGATTGATTTTTTTCTTTTTTACCATTGGATCTTTGATCACTTGTTGTCTTTTTAAGTTTAGCATTATTGGACAGTGTTCTTGTGCATTTCCCATGTAATTTAAATTAATTTTTCTTTGTAATTATTTTATATTTAAATTTTTACTTTTTTCTTATATCTCCCCTCCTCCTCCCTCCCCCCACCACCCCTTCCTAATGTTTATGTTAGTCTGTTTGTACTCATTCATATTTATATTTACATGGGCTTAATAAAAATCAATTACATTTTAAACCTATCAGCATTATCATTTTAACAATCGTACACATATCACCCAGCCACAATATTTTCAAAAGATGAGCGCAAGCTAATATATATTTCATGTGTTAAGTGTCTGACTGTGGTATATGAGGTTGAGAGTTCACGTCCCAGGTATGGAATGCTGAGAAATGTGTGTTTTATAAAAAAAAAAATGGGGAGGAGGTTAACTGAATGACAAGGTGCACACAAATGACACTATTACTGATACACACAAGTGTATGAATATGGTATAGGAGGTTTGGTTTTCAAATCACTTGCTCTCTTTCTTGTTGGACCGCCTCTCTCTTCCCTTGCTCACAAAAAGAGGGATGAAGGTCCTAATCTCAACAAAGTCCCCACTTATCAGAACAGTCCCCAGGAAAGTGGGACAGTTGGGAGGTATAGATATAGGGGGCCCCAGACCAGTGTCTCGTATGGGCCTCATGAGATCTTAAACATGCTATCCATAAAGCACTTCTGGTTGCAAAATGGTTTGATGAGCAAGACAATGATGTTAGACATCACTGTAAAGTCCTCACTTTAGAGCCACCCTTTTCATTATATACAATTTACTTTATTTTTCTCATAAAATACTGCTCTTTCAAAATTCATTCCTTTATAAGGCATGACAGTAAGGGAACATCAGGAATGCCTTTATTTCATGCGTCACATTTGTGCTCCAACAGCGGATTCTGGTGTATGTAAGTACACAGGCTCTACTTTTTCACTCAGATTAGGGTATACACTAACTGTTTTGGGAGACCTGGCACTCTATCTCATGTTATCCATTACAGGATGGTCTCAGATTAATAATACATTTATATTGAGATGGACAAATATTGTGGTCTTGGTGCATTTTAATATGTGTATTTCTTTCACTTTTATTTTTATTTGATTCTTACCTATATTTTCGCCGATTTTTGCCTTTGAGGCATTTATCTATATTTATCACCAATTTCACAGCAATGATTATATGTGTTTCTTTTTTTGTTGTATTTCCCATGTCATTGTTTAAACTGGAATTTTTCTTTCCAGATGTTTTCCTCATCCATATTGTCTTGTTTTGATTCCTGTTTTAATAGAACTAATTAAAGATTTATTTTTAAATTACTTTTGAGAGGTGTGCCACTACACAGGAGTACTTTTTTGCGCTCTTGCATCATTGTGTTACTTTATATGTATTTGTGTGTTAGGTATGTGTGATATATGTATGTGTGTACATATATGTACTGTATATGTGTATCGTACTTGCCAACTCTCCCTCATTGTCAGGGAGACTCCCTGAAATAGTAGCAATCTCCCTGTCTCCCTGAAGAGTCTAGCAATCTCCCCGATAGCCCCTTATCCCCATTATGAACCTGTTATATTAAAAAAACACAGAGATATATAGATTCAAATGTGATCATTAGTATCAATTCCCTGCATTGGTTATAAAGCACAATGATTCCTATTGCTACATGTGTTTTCTGGAAAGTATCAGTGTGTTGTCATCAACAAATAAATCTTACTGACTGCTTTGGGCTTGTTTACAATGTGGATGTAAGTCCATTTTTTCACACGCCTCTCATATGTAACAGTACACGCCCACTTTACCGCACGCTCATAGGTGTTGTTTTCACAATTTCCCTGAAATGCTCTTTCAAAAGTAGACAAGTATGATGTGTGTTTATATATATACAGTCAGGTCCATAAATATTGGGACATTGACAGAATTTTCATATTTTGTCCTCTATTCACCACCACAATGGCTTTGAAATGAAACAAACAAGATGTGATTTAACTGCAGACTCAGATTTAATTTGAGGGTAATTACATTCAAATCAGGTGAACGGTGTAGGAATTACAGCGGTTTCTATATGTGCCTCCCGCTTTTTAAGGGGCCAAAAGTAATGGGACAAACTAACCAATCCTAAATCTAACTTTCACTTTTTAATACTTTGTTGCAAATCCTTTGCAGGCAATTACAGCCTGAAGTCTGGAACGCATAGACATCACCAGACGCTGGGTTTCATCCCTGGTGATGCTCTGCCAGGCCTCTACTGCAAATGCTCTGCCAGGCCTCTACTGCAAATGTCTTCAGTTTCTGCTTGTTCTTGGGGCATTTTCCCTTCAGTTTTGTCTTCATCAAGTCAAATGCATGCTCAATCGGATTCAGGTCAGGGGATTGACTTGGCCATTGCATAACATTCCACTTTTTAGCCTTAAAAAACTCTTTGGTTGCTTTTGCAGTATGCTTCGGGTCATTGTCCATCTGCACTGTGAAGTGCTGTCCAATGAGTTCTGAAGCATTTGACTGAATATGAGCATATAATATTGCCCGAAACACTTCAGAATTCATTCTTCTGCTTTTGTCAGCAGTCACATCATCAATAAATACAAGGGAACAAGTTCCATTGGCAGCCATACATGCCCACGCCATGACACTACCACCACCATGCTTCACTGATGAGGTGGTATGTTTTGGATTATGAGCAGTTCCTTCCCTTCTCTTCTCTTCCCATCACTCTGGTGCAAGTTGATCTTTGTCTCATCTGTCAATAGGATGTTGTTCCAGAACTGTAATGGCTTTTTTTAGATGTTGTTTGGCAAACTCTAATCTGGTCTTCCTGTTTTTGTGGCTTACCAATGGTTTGCATCTTGTGGTGAACCCTCTATATTCACTCTTGTGAAGTCTTCTCTTGATTGTTGACTTTGACACATATACATCTACCTCCTGGAGAGTGTTCTTGATTTGGCCAACTGTTGTGAAGGGGTTTTTCTTCAGCAGGGAAATAATTCTTTTGTCATCCACCACAGCTGTTTTCCGTGGTCTTCCGGGTCTTTTGGTGTTGCTGAGCTGAATGTTCCAAACAGTTGATTTGGCCACACCTAATGTTTTTGCTATCTCTCTGATGGGTTTGTTTTTATTTTTCAGCCTAATGATGGCTTGCTTCACTGATAGTGACAGCTCTTTGGATCTCATATTGAGAGTTGACAGCAACTGATTCCAAATGCAAATGTCACACCTAGAATCAACTCCAGACCTTTTACCTGCTTAATTGATAATGAAATAACGAGGGAATAGCCCACACCTGTCCATGAAATAGCTTTTGAGTTGATAGTCCCATTACTTTTGGCCCCTTAAAAAGTGGGAGGCACATATAGAAACCGTTGTAATTCCTACACCGTTCACCCGATTTGGATGTAATTACCCTCAAATTAAATCTGAAAGTCTGCAGTTAAAGCATATCTTGTTTGTTTCATTTCAAAACCATTGTGGTGGTGAATAGAGGCCAAAATCTGAAAATTCTGTCAATGTCCCAATATTTATGGACCTGACTGTATATATATATATATATATATATATATATATATATATATATATATGTATGTATGTGTGTGTATACATGTGTGTGTATATCTTCATGTATGTGTATGTCTATATGTGTGTGTGGAAACCACCTGGAAAAATCCTGCATTTGCCCCTGTTACTGGCATCGGGATTCTGACCGCCGGGATCCCTAGCACCGACATTCTGTACCCAACCCCCTGGACGTATCTAGGGGAGGACTGCAACAGATATCGGCACCCCATTTTCAATCACACAAGCAGCCCCATAGGTGAGATTTGCCAAGCTCTGGATTGCCTATAGGCTCCTCTATATAAAAGGATACATGTCTAGACTCCTGCCATGGTATGGAAAAAAATACATATATATTTGTGAATGTTATAAGGTGATTTTTTTATATTGAATGTATGTATAGTAAAATATTAATGGACATTTTACAGATTCTGTAAACAGAAGAGGAAACTTCACAACACGTGTCAATCAAACATTGTTAAAGAAGAGCATCAAAATTATACATACAGTACAAGGGAAGGTGAACTTATATATAAGTTTACATGGGGTGACTGGTGCACAGTGGAAACTGCTCTAAACAAGTCAGAAAAGTTGTTTGGCATAATGCAGAAAAACATTACTAAATAGCTATTATTAGATACTGCCAGATTTATGGCTACATAGGGACTCAAATATTTACTAAGCAGTGATGAAAGATACAGACCTGGTCACCATCAGGAAGCAATACTGTGCACACGTTGCCAAATACTTCTGCAAGGATCTTCAGACTGTACCATGTACTTTTCATTTTTCTAAGAAATTACATTAAATAGTTGGTAAATGAGAGAGTTTGGGTGTTCTTATGTAAAGCTACTAAAATCCTGAAGAAGGTCTTTGCTTCCATCTTTACCACTAAAGAGGAACATTGCAGATGCACAACAGACAAAATTGTTCTCTCTGCTTAATTATCTTACATATTACATTTCTATATTTTGTACTGATATCATCGGGAAGAGTTGAGCATCTCTTCTATGATGATTATTTGAATTAAAAAAATGACCTTAACATGAAGTTTCCTGCGAGTGGGGGAGTTTCGTCATTAACTTTGTGGACCTTACTGCTCTGAAAGGGGTGATTACTTTACTACCTTTCAGAAACCAACAGCATGTAATAATGTGTTAAGAAAAGATTTTCCACCATTACAAGCATTCACCACTCTGAAAATAGTTTAGGCTCCATATTTGCAATTCGCACTCTCCTTTCCTTAAGATTACAAATGGTTAATTTTCTAATCATAGATGCTTGCAGAACTTTGCAGTGTGGGGAGGCCAATTATAATCACTTAGACAATTGATTACATGATATACATCCTCAGAGGCAAATACAGGGGAAGGTGTGTGTGGGGGGGGGGTTCCAGTTGCCCGGAATTACCCCTCCACCCTCTGCCTGTCCAGTGGCTTATATCATTATCACAATAAAAGTATTATATTACACAATGTTGTTAAAGCTGCAGCCACTACATGCAGTATAAGGGACAGAATGGAGCTGCTGCACATGCCCAGCATAGAACATCTATAGTGTTAATTATTAATACTGTATTACATACACTATCCAGTATATAAGGAGACTAATGAGGACATTTATGTGAAGGGCTGGTGCTAGGTTCTTCTGCCGCTCCCCAAGACTTGGTCCAGTGCTCGTCAGAGCGGCATCCAGTCAAAATACAGATGTTCGGAAGGCCAGCGCTTAGAGTGTCGGTATCCTGGCACATTTCAGAATCTCGGCGCTGGCATCCCAACTGTAAATACTATAAGTACTCAGGTTAGGGGCAGGGTTAGGGATAGGCACTAAGGGGGGAGGTAAAGGTTTAGGGTGCGGGGAGAGGGAGGTTAGGTTTCGGCACTATGGCGTAGGTTAGGTTTTGGCACAGAGGAGGGAGGGTTAGAGATAAGGTTAGGGATAGGGAGAGGGTTAGGATACTGACCCACAAGTCTTGGTATCCTAACCCTGTCGGGATGCCAGCATCGGGATTCTGACCGTCAGGATACCAAGCGCCAGCATCCCGGCAGAGCAGGGGGTTTGGATTCTGTAATTATGACCAGATCCTATTGATTCAAATAAAAAGGAATATACTACTTATCACTTAATTCAGGGCTCCATAGCTTGGGTAGGGCTTTATTACAAGCTCTAACATGGCAAACATTAGATGAAGGGGATACCACAATTTGAATCTGAGTATCAGGACACAAATGACTTGTCTGGGTCTTCCTCCGTAACTGAACTGGCCAATAACACTACCACTACTAATGACAAGTAGAAAAAAATGTGTACAGACTTTCTCTTGCCCAACTAACATACGGTTTTCTCTTGTAATAACAGCTAACCTGTCCAGGTGCTGGCACTGCTTCTCCAATTCTGTACTCAGCGCACACTGGTGCTGATCCTGCATCCTACTACTCTGCTGTCCATCTGGTAGGATTGGGTTATGGGTGCTGTTTGCAACACTCCATAGAGATGAATCATCCCTTGAACTTGCATAGATGAAGCCTTTGTGACATGAGCATTTCCATCCATGAACATCTGAAAAAGGTAACAAATAACTATAAATATAATAACACCATAAAAAATAGCTTTTCTGAAGGTCAATCCCCTTTTTCTCATGATTGCCTACCATGTTATTCATGTATTCCCACTCTTCCTCAATCTAATCTATCCATTCCATCCTCTTTATCATTTCCTTCACTCTATTCTTTTTTCTGACCAGCCATATCTTCTTAATATTATTCTAATATTTGACCTGCGCATAACATTAAACGCATGTACTCTATATGTTATATATGAGCTGCACTTCTAGAATTACATTTAGGGGCCCATTTATCAACGAGTTTTACCATACGCAATGAGTTTACAAACTTGTTATGTTTGATAATGGTGATCATTGTTTGAAAAATGACAGTTGGGAGCTGATTGGCTGGAGCACTAGTATTTATTAGGGATGTGCAGGTCCGGATATGTTTGAATTTTCCCGCCAAGTTCGGGTCTCAGAAAGAGGCAAAACGTCATCTTTCATGGACAAGCATAATCTTCCATGGACTTTTGTCCAGGAATGATGATGTTTGTTCATAAAAGATGACGTTTTGCCTCTTTCTGAGACCCGAGTTTTGGCGGGAAAAATCCAAGTTGGCGGGAAAATTCAAAACTATCCAAACCTGCACATCCCTAGTATTTATCATTTGCAACAAGTTTTAAACTCGTTGCATATGGTAAAACTCATTGATAAATGAGCCCCTAAATGAGGTATGCCAAGTGGCATGTCATCATATGTGGGCAGGGCTGTACTATAGGCAACCAACCCATGTGATGCAAGAATATTTATTCTTTGCTACTTATATATATTTTTTATAGATTTCAGCAGCCTTATTTACTGTAAGGAAGGTCACAATGGTCGAGGACTCCCGGTGGCTGTAAGGTGCCCATTGATTTCCCATCACTTGCTTTTATTGTGTAATATGTAATCTGTGTCTGCCAGCATAAATGTAATAATTATGGTATACACTGTCTTTTATCTTGGTTTCTATTATTGTATGTATTCATATTTCCATGAATAGAAAAGAAAAGAAAAATTAATAATTGTTTATATTACTGACATAATACATTTCTTTGTTTATTCAAAAAGTTCTAATGGATGTGATGGAGTCTGTCCATGGAGCTCTAATAAATGTAATTCCACTTAACCAGACCTGAATGAGGTGATTTGAATAAATCTATCTATATCCAACCTGCTAAGACCACATTGTTTTGGAGAATTTGGGGGTCTACTGTATGTATAAGGCAAATATGAAGGAAAGAGTGGCGCATATCCACTTTATTCCCCATATCGGTCTCCACTCGGTCACTGTGTGAGCTGCAATGTATGTAACTTAATATTAGTTATATGGCTTTTCTGGTCCAAAAAATTGGGCTCTGCAGCTATATTTACATTAGGAAATTAGGGCCTGATTCAGAGCCGCTCGTAAGCGGCCGCTCGTTCGTTCCGAGCGATGTTCGCACAACTGCGCATGCATATGGGTCATAATGCGCATGCGCCAACCAGTCATTGCGGTCGTAAATCGAGCGCTCGCAAAATAGCGAGTGCCTGCTATTTTGAGTGACAGGATGAGGCGTTTGTGGGTGGTAACAGGGGAAGGTGCTTGAAAACGGGGAGTGGTGATCCGAACGCAGGCATGCCAAACGGTCAAAACGGTCGTTTTAAGGGTGTGCATAATTAACAAAGCAGCGTCATCGACCACGGCACTTGGTTGTCTCTTAGCCTGAATTGTTCGCATGATTGCGGTAGGAAAATCCAACCACAAGCACTGCGAGCAGTTCAGACGCCTTTCGATGTACTCGATTAATCAAATAAATAGCGTAGATGACGTAGGATGCGAGCGGCCAGGGGGCGTCTTTACAAAATAGCGAGTGCATGTTTCGTTTGCTCGCTGAGACATAGAGGCATTAACAGACCGCAAAGAGCGAGCGCTCAATTAAAATAGCCGGCCCCTTTTTCTGAACGAGCGAGCGCAAATAGCGTCCGGCTCTGAATCAGGCCCTTAGTGTCTACTTTGTTTTGTGTGTCATAAAATGCAGATACAAGTGATGTCAGTGTACTACACAACATATAATAGTTACAGTCAGTGTCAGACTAGTGCATTAAGGGCCCACTGGGGGAATGCAGTGATAGGGACCAGGGACGTGCAGTCATCTCTGCCTCCCCTGCCATATTCCCTCCCCTATCATACTCCCTGTCATGCTAAAGAGTTTTGATATAAAAACTGTGCTTTTATACATGTGTACCTCCTCACTGCACGTCACTGATAGGGACCCATACCTTGGGGTGTGGACAGCCTCCACAGAGGCTTGGCTAACCATTAGAGAGAGCATGGTCTGGGCCCCTTTAAAAATATATATAGTAACTACTGCTAGTGCATGAAAGATAATGTACCAGATTAATAACAGCAATGCATTGTACAAAATACATCATAGTCCTGTGCAGTATAATGTACAGGGCCGGATTAAGGTCTGTGGGGGCCCCTGGGCAACAAACATGTGGGGGCCATTAACAATAAGTTATATATATAAATATATAAATATATATATACATACACACACTGGTCTATCTGCCTGATGTCCAATGCCCCCTGTAGTTGTGCCTCTTCTGGAATGACCCTGTAGTTGTGCACCTTCTGCAATGCCCCTTCTGCAATGCCCCCTGTAGTTTTGCCCCTTCTTCAATGCCCCCTGTAGTTTTGCCCCTTATTCATTGCCCCCAGTAATTGTGCCCCTTCTGCAATGCCCCAAGTATTTGTGCCTTTCCTCCAATGCCCCCAGTATTTGTGCCCCTTCTTCAATGCCCCCTGTAGTTGTGCCCCTTCTCCAATGCCCCCAGTAGTTGTGCCCCCTGCAATGCCCCAGTAGTTGTGCCTCTTCTTAAATGCCCCCTGTAGATGTGCCCCGTAAAGTAGTGCCCCAGTAGCTCTCCCTCCCCGCCCACACCCCTGTTAAAAAACGTACCTGTCTTTGCTCCACGCCGTGACGGCTCCCGAGTCCCGCCGTCACTGCTACTGCTGCTGCCGCTGCCTGCTGGATCCAACTGGATCCTGTAGAGGCGCGCAGGCTCCTCTCATCTGCAGCGCGTGGGTGACGTCATGACATCACACGTGCACTGCATCACTGGGAACGCTGGCCTCTGAAGCGGTCAGTATTCAGAGGCCAACGTTCCCACTTACCGTAACTTGATCGCGATCTACAGGCGGGAGCTCCGTGAGCTTCCAGTAGATCGCGATCAACCTTTTTGCCGGGCGTGTGGCCAGGGGTCGGGGACAGTGTGTGGGGGCCCCAGGACGACCGCTGCTTTCGTCCTGCCCTTAATCCGGCCTTGATAATGTAACATATTGTAAAACGGGTACTTTTCAATGAGGATTCTAGGCAGGTATTTTTGGTAAAGCAGTGGCTTTTTAATAGCAGCAAACATTGCACCTTAGCATACGTGAGTTTAGGCCTGGACACACACAGGCACATAACAGAAAATAAGCAAACAATATAAAAGTAAATGTCTCAACACTCCTTGTGCTAATGTCTATGGACCCTCCAGGCCCTGGCACCCTAATCCTAACCACCACCCCCAGCCTATCGCCTGTCCAGTTTGTCCAGCATCAGAACAAGGAGCATCAGGTGTGTGGAAGCTTTAAACCCTTCCTGTGCTCCAGTGATTATTCCAGCTGGGTCTGTGTAAATGTGAAAACCTGGAATTCCACACCTCCACTGCTAATGCAGAACGCACAGGTTTCACTCCAGCCCTCCTTGGAGGGAGCTGATTCCACTAGAATATCGGCAATTCAGGTGAGAGACAACCCGTCTCACCAAAATATGTATCATTCAATTTAAGTACACAATCTGGAACCTCTTCCCCAGAGGGGGGGGTGGGCCCTCAGGGAGTGGGGCCCACCGGGGGTTTCCCCTATACCTGTGTTCAACCCTGGTTACAGTACATCTACATTACAAATGATAGGCTCTATTCTGATTCAGGCACAAAGCGGATGTGAGTGTGGACAGCAGCGGCAGGAAAATTTACTACGTAATACTAATGTGAGTATCCATACAGCTTCAAGAGTAAAGCCGCACCGCCCACTGACATAAATAGTATTGGCACTTGGACCTGTCCCATGCTGGGCGCAGGAAATCCCTCAGAACCAGGCTTCACTTTGCTGTGCGTGCACCTAGGAATAGCACGGATCCCTAGCTACACGCCCATGATACAAGTTTTGAAACGCCCATGTCACAGAGAGATTGCCCAGGAGATATTCACAAATGCATAAATTCATTACTGCTTATGCGCATCTGCTAAAACTCACTATGGTCTATTCACGAAGGGAAAAGTATCCCCTGTGATAATTAACTATTGAACTCGATGCGAGTTCAATCTTTGAATAGGAGGCATTCATAATGCCAACTCCTATACTTAATTATCACTTCTGAAAAGCTGCTCCTTTTGCGGACAGCTTTTTGGAAAAAGGGGACATTTTCCCTGCTTCACTGTCTCTTCGCAGCCTGTCTTGAAGCAGCTGTGAAGAGACAGTGAAGCAGCAGGAGAGAAGACAGAGGGCCTGATTCAGACGCGCTCGCGAGCGCTGAGCGCTCGCAATGGGTCGATGTTGCCCAAGTGCGCCAAGCCGTCGTTATGGGTCTCGCACCAAAGGGGGCGTGCTGTCGATGTTGAGTGACAGCACACACCCCTGGGTGGGCGTGCCGGGGGTGTGGCTGCCCAGACGGGAACGCCTACCGTCTGGGGCCGGCCCCATTGACATCACTAGTGATGTAAGTGGGAGTGCTTTTGGCTCTGATAGAGCCAAAAGCACTTCTGGGCTTGCGGCAGTGGGTCTCATCGCAAGCCCGATGGTCACGATGGTCTTGACCATTGCGACCATCATTTTGGCTGCTCGCTATAGCTGTGGGTGGTCACCCACAGCTATGCGAGCGGCCAGGAGGCCGCTCCAAAATGAAGGAGGGACGGCTCTGAATCAGGGCCAGAGTCCAGTCCCCCTCCCCTGCACGCCCCCTCCCCCGCTTGCTTCGGCGCACCTCTCTGCTCAACCGCGGCCAACCCCGCTGATGATGTCCCTCCACCCCCTGCCGCCGCAGAGCTGCAGCTGTTGTGGGAGTCTATGACTCCTGCTGAGACAGTGCAGCCTCGCAGCGCCAGTCCCTCGTCGCCACTGCTGTGTCCTCTCCAAATCTGGTTTACTGGAGGAAAGCTCGGGAATCCGGGAGGCAGCGTCAGGAAGGTAAGAGGACACAACAGGGAGGGATCTTTTCAGTTCTTTCTGTTGTATCGGATACTATATGCCATCTCAGGGTGGCGTACAGTATCACTGTCAAGTTCCGAAAAAAATGCTTTTTTGGAAATTGATGAATTTCATAATTTCCACATCCCCATAACATAGTATAGGGACTGTGGAAATTATCATGGGGACAATTGTAATGGTGCATACACACGATCAGATTTTTTCTTCAGATATGGACGATAACGATTTAAAAATCGTTCAGTCGTTCATATCTGAAGGAAAATCGTTCATATCTGACATGCCTGAACGATGGACGATCAACGATGCGCGTTCCCGTTTGTCAGATAACGATATCTGACATCTGATGGGTTTGCAGTCAGACTTGGACGATTCCATTCATTTTAATGCAGTCAAAAATCGTTCAAATCGTTCAAATCGTTCAAAACTTTGGTCAAATCGTTCAAATCGTTCAAATCGTTTAGTCGTTCAGTCGTTCATCTGACAAATCTGACAAGTCTGACAAATCTGACCGTGTGTACGCTCCATAACCAGGAGATGTCAGTGATATCTCTTGCATTACAAGTATGATGAATAACCCTGACACTCAATTTCTACAAAAATAGGTGAAAATCTTAATTTTGTAGAAATTAAGTGATGATGCATAGAGCCCTATTTTGGGTCATATACAGAGTGTGACTCATAATCAGGACTATGTGCCTGATAGCAACAACAATGCTATTATTTTCCACAGCAGTGACAGCTCTAAAATATATAGGATTTTTAAAAAGCATTGTTTCCCTACAGCCAACCTTTCACAAATCAGCCCATGAGGAGCTACTAGCAGAGCAGCACTTATGTTTTAGTCCTGAAGTTTGTTTAATGCTCTAAATATAACAATGAAGTAATTAAATCCATTGTGTTGATAGCTATCACTGTGGACGACACTGCTCTACTAACCTACCCTATCTTTTTTGAAAGTTGATGTTTTTGGCTTTGTGGTGGTTACTCACTCCTACACAGATCAAAATCATAACTATACTTTTTTGTTTTTTAAAATAAATAACAAGTAACAATGCTTGAAAGAAAAGGTAAAGGGACAAGAGAAGACACCTGATACTCAGAGCAAAACATGTTAAAGTTGCCATCTGGGCAAGCAAAGTTTGTTATTACCGAGCCAACAGCTGTCCCATTTTGGAGAACAATGGTTTCAGCAAGGACTGCAGTGACTTCTTGAGTATGGAGATTTCCCTGCCATTCTTCTTAGTAATAATGCACCAACTTATGTGACAATTAGTATTATATGTGACAGGCATGGATGCCATGGTAAAGCAAAGCTTATTGGGGGTGTGTTAAGCTAGTTGTGGTCACTTTATCAGAGATTGCTATTTTCACTGCTGTATACCAACACTGAACATTAGCAGAAGCTCACAGCTACAGATAGATGTATCTGCAGTGGTTATATTAGACACCTTGGGGGACATGTATCAAAACTTGGAGAGTGAAAAAGAGGAGAGAGATAAAGTACCAACCAATCAGCTTCTAACTACCATTTTACAGGCTATGTTTGAAAAATGACAGTTAAGAGCTGATTGGTTGGTACTTTATCTCTCTTCAAGGTTTGATACAGTACATATCCCCCCATTGTCCCTTTCCAGGATTCACTGTAGTGTCCCAAGTGAGTGTGGATGTTCAGTCTCTACTCCTAGTAGCATCTGTTATGGATGTACAGTAGTTATCCAAGAGTCCTGTCTATGGTTGTCTCTATGGCTTAATAGTATTTCACACTGCCAAGAGGATAATCTGGGAAAACTAGATAGTCGATGCCTACAAATTGTGCAGACTACTGTGCAGATGGGCTGGGTAATGGGACAGACAGCAGAAGCAGGGCAGAACCTAGCTGGGGAGCCCCCTAGTGAGGATGCCAGGGGGAAATGCAGGAGCTCACAGGCTGTGCGTTCCATCTGCACCAGAGTTACTTTAATGATTTTCTAATTAAGCAGTATAATCAAGCAGTAGGAAAATCCAGTAAAATACTAAATTGTATAGGGAGAGGTATAAGTAGCAGGAAAAGCATAAAGGAGAGAATAGTGATGATAGTAACAGTTACATATTTCAAAAGTATTAATAGAAACAGTATTTTTAAAGATAACAGGATTTCTAAAACCAGGAGACAAACTATGTGAGTATAGACTAACAGGAGACATAAGGAAGAACTTTTTAAAGAAGTGATAGATCCATTGAACAGTCTCCCAAAAGTCATGGTGGGGAGTAGGCGACATATACAGTAAAATAATTCACAAACACGTGGAATAAAGATATGGCTATTGTTAAGACTTAGCTAAAAAAATATTATGTATTAGAAAAAAGAAGGAAAACAACGCCCCCCCCAAAAAAAACATGTATACCTACAAACACACAAACAAATGCACACTATAAATAGGGCATACTAATGTATATAGCCCTGTAGGTCATGTTATGCCATCACATATCTGTATTTCTGTGTTTCAGAAAATCATGTGCTTGGCTCATATCTACATTTCCGTGTGACGTGCCTTTGTTTTCTTCACACAATTTGTTGTTATCTATAAGCAGACAGTCAATACATTAAAGCTTGTTGTTTGTGCTTCTCAAAATGAGCTCAGAAATAAGAGATTTACCAGCTTGTACATCTTTTTGCGCTCCTTTCTGGCCTATAGGATGCTGTAACGCAGTCACAAGACCATTTCCCTTCCGTGCGTAGGCAAAGATCAGCTCACTGAGACCCGGGAATTTTTTCAACTCAACACCTTGAACAGACTGAACAACAGAGATGTCAGAGTACTGCAAACAACAAAAAGAAAATTTTAAACCACGAGATACTGCATTATACAGAACCCTGATAATAATGATGTGTGAGCATACAAGTATGGATAATAATGGACCAGACTAATGTTTATATATAGATTGTAAGCTTGCAAGCAGGGCTGTTTATGTCTGTTTGTTATTACACAGCCTTATTCTATTACTTTGTTTATTTCTAGTTGTAGAGAGTATAGAACAAAGTAGGATGCTGCTGCTTTATAAATATGTCCTTATTATAAAGTTAACAACTATCATGGTTTCTGAACACGTATTTTAAGCCACCTGCTAACTTTCCCATGGGATATGGTTAATATCCCTACGATCGGGATGCCGACTGCCAAAATCCCAGCGGCAGGAATCTCGATCACCGAGAGAACACCCGTGCCGGAATCCTGATATGATTGGGGATGCCGATGTCGGAATCGCGGCAGCTGGCATCCTGATCGTAAGGAGACCGGGGAAAGGTAAACATCAGTCGCAAGGGGGGCGGGTTAGGTTTAGGCAGCCCAGGGGGACTTAGAGTTAGGCTACAGGAGGGGAGAGGTTAGGGTTAGGCTCCAGACAGGGGGGGTTAAGTTCAGGCACCACCGGGGGGAGGTTAGGGTTAGGCACTAAAGGGGGAGGGTTAGAGTTAGGCACTAAGGGGGGAGGGTTAGGTTTAGGCACTTACCGAGAGGGTTAGGGTGCGTGGTAGGGAGGGTTAGTATAAGGGTACAAAAAAGCAGGGTTAGGAGTGTAAATAGGACAGGGGTACAGTACTCACCGTTCCCCTGTTGGGATTACAGCCATCAGGATGCCGCAGTCACTGTACTGACAGCCGGCATTTCCTCCTTCGGTATTTCATAACGATTCCCTTTCCCATTATTATTACTTTCTACACTCTGGCCATGCCTTGTAAAAAGGACACGTCATAAATCTCCTTATATGTTTCAGTGGGAATCTTGGCTCAGGGAAACTGTACCTCTCACAGTTTGGGAACCAATGTGATCTGCATCAGCTTCATGGAAATCGAATACAAAGGACGTATTGACAGGTATCTCACAGCCAAAAAATGCAGAAGATTTTACATTTCTCTCGATTTTAATTTCATGTTTGTGGCCAGGAGGATGACATTCCACATATGTGGTGGGCATGGCTCAAGTACTGACCATTTGGGAAAGCTGTCTTCTTTCTTAGGGGTATATTTACTAAGAATCATGTCTGTCCAGGGGCGTATCTATAATGTGTGCACCCATAGTATTACTTACCTCTCCGAAGTCCCACGTCGGTGCGGGGGTCCGGCGCTGTAAAAACGACTGGAAAATGGCGGCCACAGCCATTTTTCCGTTGTTTGCACATGCACAGTACAGGAAAAATGGCCACCATTTTCCCAGTGACCTGCGCATACTCTATAGACTCTGGGCGCACTCTAGTGCCAAGGGTCTATAACTCTGGCACTGGCCGCGCACAGCTCAGTGCGCTGCCGGCCGCCGGACAGAGAGGAGGGGGCCCATGTCGAAGACTGCACATGGGCCCCCTCCTCTCTAGAAACGCCCCTGTGTCTGGCTGTGTTTAAGCACACTGGGCATCGCAGTGTCTCGTATGAATTTTTGTTGCCCCAGATCACAGATTTACTAAGAATCGTGGTTTCCTGTCTAGTTTGGTTTGATGGTGTTACTGATCGTGTTGTATCTAGTATTCTAGTACTGACATTTTTAAAAACCTGTTCTTACCCCTCTGAATAAACATCATTGTTTTAAAAATAAAAAATAATAATTTCTGCCCTGATATCTTTAAATTCAGACTACTTCCATTGTGGTCTATATATCTAATGACTTTTTTTTTTTCAAACTGGTGCTTTTGGGCCTGATTCAGAGACGCACGCAAAGCCGATGTTTGTGGATCAGAGAAATGTATTTTATACTACACAAACGCCAAGTTAGATGACCAAGGTGGGTTGCAGTGAGGACTTAAACGCAGTGTGATTGACAGGCAGGGAACATTTGTTGGAAGTTACGAGGGTGACGAGGCAAACGCAGGCGTGCTGAGACTATTTGGGGGGTGTCTCGGCCTGTAAATGCACATCTGTATGCAGTAGTAAAGGCTCAGACGACTTACTTGCTACGCATATTCTGAGCGCCCATAGTGATGCTATGAAGAACGATGGTGGGACCGATGGTACGTTTATGTACGCAAGTGGCGGATTTGAGACTGTAGTAGTGGGCGTCTCAGTACAACTTCCGCTACAGGTTTTGCGTGCACCTCTGAATCAGGCCCTATGTTTGCACACAATGATGACTACACCATGTTGTATATGGAATGCAGATTCAGTTGTACGACCACATGGATAAACGCAGTCATGTGATAACACAACAGAGAATAAACTGCTGGAGGATTAATAAGGGCTACGATCAATGCGTTTCCTCCCATAGAGCATACCTCCCAACATGGCCCTCTCCAGGAGGGACTCAATGCTCTGGTCCTGGACTCCCCTGGTAAGAGGCGGGGCTGCAGCGCAGTTCAAAAATCAAATAGGGGAGTCACACCAACTGTCATTTCACACACTGACAAACATCACTGGCTGGGACTCACTGGCAGTTGGTGTGACTCCCCTATTTGGATTTTGGACTGTGCTGCAGCCCCACCTCTGGAGCCGCCACCAATCATAAATTACCAGGGAAGTCCAGGACCAGACCATTGTGTCCCTCCTGGAGAGGGTCATGTTGGGAGGCATGATAGAGGGAAAAAAGTCCCTCTATGGGATGAAATGCGTTGGGGACGCTATTACCTTCAATTTCAGTACTTTTGGAAGTTGCACGTCATGCTGCTTATTGTACTAATGTTTGTTGAAATAAATTACACATAGTACATCTATAGTGTGATTTTCAAAATACATACACTGGGCCACTTACTCCCACTCACACCACAGCTGAGAGACAGAGGAAGAGACCAGCACAGGAGACATCGGATGGACGTAAGAAAGTGTTTAAATCCAGTTGACCACCTAACAGGAATTTGGATGGGGACCATCCCCTAGACTGATGCTATTATGCTTGTGGACTGCTGTGAACACTAGAGGACTTTGTTTATAGACTACTGCATAATATTGAGGAAGATTAGATTAGTGACTGCGCCCATAGGGAAAACATGGAGTTGTGATTAATCCTACTGAACTTTCCCAACTGAGAGTGGGAGGAACATAAAAGGAAAAGTAAGACTGTATGATTTTATGGACATTGTTTTGCATCGTATGTCATCCATTTCAGTAATCTATAGCAATATTTTTTCATACAAATTTATTTTATTTTTTTAAAGAGAAAAAAAAGGGGGGACATCTAAAATGAGCGCCGCGATATTCTATTATAATAATTACTTTTGAAGGTGGGACTTCCCTTCTTCGACAGGCAAATAATAAATAAAATTAATATAATTCACTATGACATGTGGGAATTGGTTGGTACATGTGGTTGTGTCATAATTTGTGATCTGAGACATAATATATAACACCTTTGTGTATGGCTGTGAAAGGAAACCAAATTATGCAATGTATGTTGAAAAAATAACCAAACGGAGTAAAGAAAGAGAGGGGGGCGAGACACAGAACAGAGACAGAGAACGCTGAGCTGGTGTTTGTATTTGTGAATAATTCCTGGAATCAACTTATGCTGACATCAATGTAATTGATTCCAAATAGCTAACAGTTATATTTCTATACCACAAATACATTTGTTTTTGAATATTTATTAGGATTAGTCTAATCACTGGTTTATCTGGCATTTTGAATATTTATGGAGCCTTACAATACATAAAAGGTGTAAAATGTATTTGAAAGGTAACCATTCACTAATGGCAGCAATTATACTAATAGTTTTTTATTAGCTAAAATCAATGCTAATAATAACTGTAACTGACCTTTAAACTCAGTATCATCTAGGCCAGTGGTCTCCAACCTTGATTGGGATGGGAGCTACTTGAGAAAAATGAGACGTCTTGAAGAGCCACATTTTGTTTTTGAAAATTAAAATCTGGCTAATAACCCAATTTTTCATAGAAAAACAACAATGCATTTATTAATATAGTGATAAATATCACTGTATTAATAATTGCATTGTTGCTTTTATATGAAAATTTGGTTATTATCCAGATTTTAGTTTTCAAAAATAAAATGTGGAGAGCTGTCAGCGGGGAGCAAAAGGCTGCTTGATGGACTGTGCAGGAGAGACAGTAGATGGCCAGGTCCCACACTCCCTCCAAACAAGTGCCCGGTGTCTCTTAATGTGGTCAGCGCGAGGCTGCTACCAATGCCGGTCATGCACCGCCGCCGCGCCGCATATAACACATGCCCTATGCGCAGTTTGCACGCCGTCGGCCCACTGTGTAAGGAGAGCACCCGCCGTGCTACCACCGTAAGGCGAGCCACCATGCAAAGTAAAGAGTCTGAGTCGGACTTACTTCAAGTACTATACAGTTATTGAGACTGAGGACCTGATTCAGACCCGCTCGCTAGATGCGGCCGCTCGCTCCCTGCGTATGTAAATTTTGCAAAGTGACATCAAGGCAGCCACTCGGCAAGGCATGCCCACTATGTATTGGCGAGCGATCACTTTGTGTTTACAGATGCCCACCAGCCTGTCTTTAGCCGCCCACTTGCATACGTCATCTCCAGAAAGTATATACAACCGTCGGTACATCGGGTTCCATCGGATCTGACCGCAGCGCTTGTGGTTGACTGTACCCTACCGCAAGCACTGCGAGCACCTCAGTGTATTATTCAACCAGGTGATGTGTATTATGACTAGGGATGTGCAGGCTCGGATAGGTTCGAGTTTGCACGTGGAGTTCGGATTTTTCCCTCCAAAAAAACGGAACTCAGAAAGAGGCAAAACGTCATCTTACATGGACGAACATCATCATTCCTGGACAAAAGTCCAGGAATGATGATGTTCGTCCATGTAAGATGACGTTTTGCCTCTTTCTGAGTTCCGTTTTTTTGGAGGGAAAAATCCGAACTCCACGTGCAAACTCGAACCTATCCGAGCCTGCACATCCCTAATTATGACACTGCCTGTTAATTATGTACACCCCAGAAACGGCGTGAAAACACTCTGGCACGCTTGCGTCCGTAACTCCACTCCCCCGTTACTACTCCCCTGCCCGTTACCACCCACAAACGACCTCTCCTGTCACTCATTCCACTGGGCTGTCTTTGCAGGGCGAGCGAGCAAAATCCGATCGCTCGAACTAGTTTGCACACGCGCACTGCGAACTACACTCATGCACACATTAGCGAACATCATCTGCAACGAGCGGCTGCTTGCTAGCGAGCGGGTCTGCATCAGGTCCTGAGACCTAAGTGCCCTGCAAAAATAGCATTTCTTTTAGAATATTATATTTATCAGTCCAGTGTAAATGTAAAAAGCAAATGCACAGAACAGAATATGTTCCTTTCCACATAATATATTAATATACAGGTTAATTAGTCTTCTTTGCACACCTGAACTGAAAGTAATCCATTCTCATCTGGTAAAACACGGTATGAGTGCAGCTGTTGTTGGTACCTGTGGAAAGACATTCAAATCTTGAAGCTTTCATTTCTGTATTTATGTGTGGTATTAGAAGCTACAGTATTACATAAAAAATAAGTTATATTTTACATTTATTGGTTCAATGCAAAATATCCAGGTAGGAATGTTTTCCCACATTGTAAAGACAAATGATATATATTTCATAGACATCATAACCCAGAAACCATGGCTGTGTGGTTTCCGACAGGTGGGTACACTTAATGAGAATGTATTGTTTAGACATACATGCCTACCCTCCCGGAATTCACGGGAGGCTCCCGATTTTTAGGTAACCCTCCGCCCCCCTGGAAGGGTAGGCACTTCTCCCACATTCTGCCCACTTCCTAGTAAAGTCGGCAGAATGGGGAGAATATTAGCAGGGATCGGTGGGTCCGTGCATTGGGGGCGGTGCCTAATTATGCGATTCTATGAGATTCGCATAATTTAGCCTATTTAAAATATGCGTGAGGCTTAATGACGCGTTTTAAGCTGTCCCCCCAAATCCACCCACCTGCTGCTCCTCCCTGGGCTTCTCTTGGGTAGGGGAATGCCTAAGTCGGCAGGTATGAGTATAGTTTTCATGGTGTATCTGATGGTGCACTGATGGGGTGTCTGATGGTGCGTCTAACAGTGCACTGATGGTGTGTATAATAGTGTACTGATGGTGCACTAATGGGGTGTCCTATAGTGCATCTGATGGTGCATATAATGGTCCACTGATGGTGTGTCTGATGATGCATTGATGGTGCAACTAATAGTGCACTGATGGAGCATCTGATGGTGCACTGTTAGGATCCTCGGCAATGGATCAACTTGGTGGCAGGTCCCAGCCATAGTAGGTTAGTGGGACACTGCATCATGTCTTGATTCCAGTTCCAACTGTTGCATGCAGCTGGAATTCTGTCTTGTCTGTGTGCAGTTCATTGTTGCATTCCTACCTGTCTGTCTGTGTGCAGAGCTAGGCTGCATACTAGCTTGTCGTTAGAGAAGGCTCCCTGCAGGGATTGCCCTGATTGGTTCCTACTGCTGATAAGTTACAGCCAGTTCCACACTTCATGCCAGTGATGCTGTCTGACTTCCAGAGTATGTTTGTCCTGTGCTCAGAAGCCTGAGTTCTAGTTATTCTTACCACGTGCTGCAGTTCCTGTGTGCTGATATTGTTTCTGCTGTTTCTTGTGCCTGTCTGCTTGATCAGAAGTTGCCTGTGAGTCATCTGGTGTGGTTTCATTTAGGCTCACATCCTTGCTGTTTGGATTTCCCGGAGCAGTGACCTGCAGCCGCGGGTTACCTCTACGCTGCCCGCTGCATTTCCATACCACAGCCCAGTCAAGCCGCATCAGTCTGTTTCCAGCCGATTCAAGCCTGCAGTGTTCTCCACCTCGCTGCCTCCAGCCTGTGTTCCTGCCGCATCTGAGTTCACCTGTCTGTCATGTTGTTCCTGTTGCACCTTGGCCCTCAAGACTGCACCTCAGCCCTCAAGGCTGAATCGTGTTGTTCCTGTCACACTTCAGCCCTCAAAGCTGCTCTGTGTTGTTCCTGTCACACCTTGGCCCTCAAGGCCGCTCCATCCTGTTCTTGTCGCACCTTGGCCCTCAAGACTGTACCTTGACCCTCAAGGCAGCATCATGTTGTTCCAGTCGCACTTCGGCCCTCAAGGTCACTCCATCTTATTCCTGTCACACCTCTGCCCTCAAGGCCACTCTGTTTTGTTCCTGTCACACCTCGGTCCTCAAGGCCGCTCCGTGTTGTTCCTGCCGCACCACAGCCCACAAGGCCGCACCTTGAACTTAGTCTGTTACCTCAGCCAGTGGTCCTGCCACATTATTGTGCATTGCCTGTCTTGTCATTGTCTGTATCTTGGTTGTCTAGTCCTTGTCTGTAAAGCCTGCTGTTTCATAGTCCAGGTCACTCCTGCTCTGCAACTTGGGTTCGTTGTCTAGCCTCTCCCTGCCTGGCTACCCAGCTGCGCCATAGTCACAAGAGGTACCCGAGATTATCATCATCTGCTGCTGCTAGTGTACCGTGTCCTTATATCTGTTCTAGTTACCATACACCTGTAGCCTCACTCTAGCTAGTTCCAGTAGTGGAAGGACTGCCACCTTTCAACTCTGTCTTGTATTCGGTCAGCAGTCCTGCGGTCTTGCACAACAGTGCGAGAACCATAACATGCACTGATGGTGCAACTAATAGTGCACTGATGTTGTGTCTGTTGGTGCACTGATGGTGCGTTTAAATATCACCATGACAGATTAGCGCCACTGCAAGTGGGCATCTCAGTATGAACAGATTTGGCCACGGTATTAGCATAAAGATGCAGATATGGCTGAGGCAAAAGATGCGGACGGGTCTGTATCCACCGCTCAGTCAGCTTCTATGTGGCGTAGTTGGGTTCATTGAATAAAGAAGATTACAGAATAAGTGACCTGTATAAGGAAGAATTATAGATATCATTGTACTACATGAAAAGCATCTGATGAAAACTTATACCTAAGCATAACCTTTCATCCAGTTGTGTCACAAAGTGAATTAAAAGGTCTTTGCAGTTATGAACAGTTTGTTATACGCCTACACATGATTCAGAAATATATTGCATTAAGGAAACCAAGTGTGACTATCAAAAAAAGTACTGAGGTCGATTATACTGTCATGGTCTGCTTATTTTGTAGTTCTGGTTCAGAACCCCTGGGTCTGGCTGACGTGCTTGTGAAACAAGATGGTTTGATCCAGCTCTGGCTCATGACCAAACAGGAGGATAGACACTATTGCAAGTGTAGGAACCACAGACTTGTGATGTGCAAGGATATTAAACTGGAACCGGGGTGATTACCCAGGTAACTGGGCATTCCCTCGTCTAGTGACCATGGAGGCCTACTAGACTAGGAACATGTTACAACCACAAGAGTGACCCCGGAACTTAGAATAGAATTGTACTGGTAGATAGGAACTCAGAACTCAGACCAGGAATCGGAGTCTTATGTATCCAGGATACAACTTGAGACAGCTGTAACCCTGGTACAGCTCTGACGCAAGACCTGGAACTGGAACCAGGGCAGAACTCAGAAACTGAATGTTAGGAAAAGTAATACAGTCTCTGAACAGGTTGTAGTTAGCAGACTGGCGGATGGTCTGGTTGGGCTTGGTCCTGACGGTGCAAGCCCAACAAGGGACTTAAGATAGGTGTCGATATACTTAACCCCGACACCGGAATCTAGACAGACACAATCCCGATCGAGGTAAGCCGGTGTGTCTTAGCTGTTAGCCGCGGGGGGGAGTGATAGGTTTAGGCAGCATAGCGGGGTTAGGGTTAGGTATTGGGGGGGAGGTTAGGGTTAGGCACCCCTAGGGGGGGTAGGGTTAGGCACCACTGGGGGGAGTTAGGGCTATGCACTAAGGAGGATGGTTAGGTTTAGGCACGAAGGGGGGAGACTTAGGTTTAGGCACTAACTGGGAGGATTAAAGTGTGGGGTGGGGAGATTTAGGGGTATACAGGAACGGAGGGTTAGGGGAGTATGGGGTGGGTAAGTATACTTACCCTACCCCTGTCGGGATACCGACCAATGGGATGCTGCTGACGGTATTTTAATGGGGAGGGTTAGGGGTGGGGAGAGTTACGGTTAGGCTACAAGAAGGTAGGGTTAGGGTAAGGGGGAGAAGGGGGGAGGGTTAGTATGCATACTGTCGGTATTTTGACAGGAGGCATCCCGACTCCCGGTATTACATACCCATTCCCTCTGAACACCTTAGTGCACAGATTGTATACCTCACACTAAACCAGGCTCATACTGGCCTGTCACGGAGCCGGGGTATTCCCCGGTGGGCCCTACTGACTCTAAGCCACTCCCTCTGCTGTGTGGGGGTGGGGCCTACGGTGCTTCCGCTGTCTACAGGAGGAACCCTTAACATAACAGGGATGGGTGGCCATCCACAGTGGGTAATTAGCACATGCTTTTTTTTTTTTCTTTCTAACCCTCAATCAATCCAAGTCCCAGCACTCTGATGGAGGGGGCAGGGCCTCTGGAGAGGGGCGGGCAGAGCCTTTAGTGTCAAAGGACTGGGCCAATGTTAACTGCTTGCCTCTGTGGCTGTTCCTGCCCAGACAGGATGTCCCAGGGAAGTCAGATGAGTGACGTCAGAGCAGGAGATTAGTTGAAGTTGAACCCAGCCTCTGCTTGCATCACAGCTAGGAGGAAAGGATTGGACACCGGGAGCTGCTCCCCTTCACAGTGTGGGTGAGCTCCTACTAACGTTATTGCATACTAGTAGTTTCTGCTGGCTGCCTGATTTTTTTATGTTTATTTTTTCTCTCTCTTTCCCATCCATCTCTTTCTCTCACACTCAATTCCCATATCTCTCTCACACTCCCTCCTCATATATCCCTCTCTCTCTCCCTCACTCTCTCTCATATCTTTCTCACACGTCCCCCTCATATACTCTCTCTCTCATATTTCTCACACTCCCTCTCTATATACTGTACCTCTCTCTCTCCCTTCCCATATACCCACCTCTCTCTCCCATATATCTCACACTCCCACCTCATATACCTCTCTCTCTCCCATATCTCTCTCCCTTCCAATATACCCCCTCTCTCTCTCCCATATCTCTCTCCCTTCCCATATACCCCCTCTCTCTCTCCCATATCTCTCTCCCTTCCCATACACACCCCTCTCTCTCCCATATCTCTTACACTTTCTCCCCATATACCTCTATCACTCTCCCATATCTCACACTCTCACCTCATATACCTCTCTCTCCCATATCTCTCCTTTCCCATATACTCTTCTCTCTCTCTCTCCCATATCTCTCCCTTCCCATATAGTCCCTCTCTCTCTCCCATATATCTCTCTCACTTCCCATATACCCCTCTCTCTCTCCCATATCTCTTACACTTGCTCCCCATATACCTCTCTCTCTCCCATCTCTCACACTCCCACCTCATATACCTCTCTCCCATATCTCTCCCTTCCCATATACCCCCTCTCTCTCTCCCATATCTCTCACACTCCCACCTCATATACCTCTCTCTCCCATATCTCCCCCTTCCCATATACCCCCTTTCTTACACTTCCTCCCCATATATCTCTCTTTCTCCCATATCTCTCACACTCCCACCTCATGTACTGTACTGTACCTCTCTTTCTCCCATCTCATATACCTCTCTCTCTCCCATATCTCTCCCTTCCAATATACCTCTCTCTCTCTCTCTCTCTCTCTCCCATATCTCTCACACTCCCACCTCATATTCCCCTCTCTCTCTCTCCCATATACCCCCTCTCTCTCCAATATCTCTTGCACTCCCTCCCCATATACCTCTCTCTCTCCAATATCTCACACTCCCTCCGTATATACCTCTCTCTCTCCTATATCTTTCTCTCCCTTCCCATATTTCTCTCTCCCCAATTTCTCTCCTCTCTCTCCCATATCTCTCTCTCCCTTCCCATACACCCCCCCCTCTCCCATTATCTCTCCCCATATACCTCTCTCTCTCTCCAATATATCTGACACTCCGTCCCCATATACCTCTCTTTCCATTATCTCTCTCCCTTCCCATAAAGCCCCCCTCTCTTTCCCATATCTCTCTCTTCCCATATACCCCCCTCTCTCTCTCCCATATCTCTCGCACTCCCTCCTCATATACCTCTCTCCCATATCTCTCTCTCCCTTTCCATATACCCCACTCTCTGTCCCATATCTCTCTCTCCCTTCCCATATACCCCCACTCTGTCCCATATCTCTCTCTCCCTTCCCATATACCCATCTCTCTGTCCCATATATCTCTCTCCCTTCCCATATACCCTCCTCTGTCCTGTATCTCTTTCCCTTTCCATATACCCCCCTCTCTGTCCCATATCTCTCTCACACTCCCTCCTCATATACCTCTCTCTCCCTTCCCCTATACCCCCCTCTCTCTCCCATATCTCTCACACTCCCTCTCCATATACCTCACTCTCTCCCTTCCCATATACCCCCCTCTTTCTCTCCCATCTCTCTCGCACTCCCCATATACCTCTCTCTCTCCCATAACCTCTTGCACTCCTTCCCCATATAAATCTATCTCACTCCCATAACTCTCACACTCCCTCCCCATATACCTATTTCTTCACAATCTATATCTGTCTCTCCCCCATATATATCTCTTTCCCATCTCTCTCTTTTCCCTATCTATTTTTCTCTCTATTTCCCCATCTCTCTCTCCCTAATCTCTCCCTCCCCCATCTCTCTCACTTTCTCTTCCCCATATATTTCTTTCTCTCTCTCTCGCTCCACATATATATCTCCTTCTTCCCTATCTCTATCTTCCCCATCTCTCTCTCCCTTCCTATAACCTCCCCTTTCTCTACTATATCTCTATCTTCCTTCACATATACCCCCCTCTCTCTCTCCCATATCTCTCACACTCCCGCCTCATATACCTCTTTCTCCCTTCCTATACACCCCCTTCTCTCTCTGCCATGTCTTTCTCGCACTCCCTCCCCGTATACCTCTATCTCTCTCCCATATCTCTCTCACACTCTCTTCCTCATACATTTTTCTCCCCAAATACATCTCTTTCTTCCCCATCTCGCTCCCTATATACCTCTCTTGCTCCCCATCTCTTTCTTTCTCCCCATATACTCTCTTTACCCCATCTATTTTTCTTTATCTTCCCCATCTCTATCTCTTGCCCAACTCTCTCTCTCATCTCTCTTCCTTCCCTATCTCTCTGTCCCCAACTTTCTTTCTCTTCATAATTTCTCTCTCTCTTCCCCACTTCTTTCTCTCTCTCTCTCTCTCTCTCTCTCTTTCTCTCTCCATTTCTCTCTCGTGTCCTTATCTCTTTCAACCACATCTCTCTCTTTCCCATCTCTCTCCTATATCTTTCTCCCAATATGCCTCTCTTTCCTATCTCTCTCTCCCCCATATACATCTCTCTACCCCATCTCTCTGTCACTTTATTCCCCATATATTTCTCTCTCTTCCTCATCTCTTTTTCTTTTCACCATCTTTCTCTCTCACTTCCCCTTCTCTCTCTCTTCCCCATCTCTCTCTCAACCACCTTTCTCTCATCTCCTCTCTATCAACCACATCTCTCTTTCTCTCTTTTTAATAGTTACGTCCTACTAGTACACACAGAGAGCAGCATCACACTGAAAATTATAACCAGGCCCTTTTTAATGTGCCAGAAGGAAAGAAGAATCACAGATGAGGTGTCCTCATTTGGACAGTTATTTTTCTTTCCTTTTGCCCCCTTGGTGGCTATCCAGACCTATTCAACTCTGTACTTCAGGGGGCCCCTACCATTGCGTTTCCCATATGGGCCCTTCATGGACCCAGTCTGACACTGCACTGAACCACAGCCTGGAACCAGCACCCTTCCCTAAACCAGCCCAATACAACAGCACTCGGTGCAGGGAAACCAATACCATTAGAAGGTTAGTATACTATATACCTGGTTAACTACTGAGCACAAAGTAGGACAAAACAACAAGCAATGTCCCAGCCAGCAGTATGATGGTGTTGACCGAGGATGTATACAGTTCACAGGAAAATAGCAGAGTATACTTGCAGGTTGGAGTGCGATGATATGACTTGTATGCAGTATGGGAGCAGCAGGCCTGACAGGTAATAGTGCACTGCGGTGGATGTTTCCAAGATGGTGAGTAGCCTGGACGCTGTAACGCTGGTGGAACTACAGACACAGCGGCAAGTGAGAAATGGATCAGTCCACAGCGTGGAAGCTGCAGCACTGACAGGATAGGAATACAGCAGTAGATGGAACTCGGCAGATCAGTATGAATGCTGTGATGCTGGTCTGTAGCAGCGTGAGCACTGTGAAGCTGACAGGTTGGTAACTTGCTGGAATCAATGAGGTAATGAGGAAGTCACGGAGGACACAATACAGGATACAGAGAACTCCTGTAGCCTTGAACTATCCGGGTATGAACTCATTGTTCAGGCAATAGGTTGCACACAGGAACTGGCTTCAGTAGGGAGTGGTCTCTAGCCATTAGACTATCAGACCAGGTGAGTGAACAGGTGCAGCAACTAGTCACAGGGAGACAGGGGTGGATTGGGATGAAAAACCAGCCCAGGAAATTTATGGAAGCAGCCCTAATGGGGGCAGGGTCTTTTGAGGGGGTGGCGTCTATCGAGGGGCGCAGGACCCCTCCTCATATGGCCTGATTTGTTGCGTTGGACGCAGTTGCAGGCTTTCTTGCGTCTTTTGCAGTTGGGTCTGCGACTTTATGCTAATTACGCTACAATGCCCTTCCCTGGTGTACATACGTGCTTTTGAATATGCAAGGACTAAGACGCCCATTGTCAGTGTCTACAGATGCTGCAATTATGATTTATGCCATTGGTCGCTCCATTTAAAATTTCACCAGCCCTACGCTATTTGCAGATCATCCGTCTGTGTATGGCCTCCAATGTGAGCAATTCAGCGTCTCTATAGCCAACCCCCTGTAACCACCCACGAACCCCCAAAACATTTCTAATATACTTCTTGTTGCATGCGTATGAATCCGTACAGCAACTCTGTACGATCATCATCATGACGCATGCGCGGTGTAACTCAGACACATGCGCTGAGGAAAAGCAATGCACAAAAAAAAAACAAAACATTGGCCCTGCAGGAAAAAAATTAAAACAAATTGGCCTCCACAAGAAAAAAAAAATAGCAGTGTACGTCCCTGTGGCCAGGAGGTATGGTGGGTGGTGTATGTCCCTGGCCTGGGGGGATATTGTATGTCTAAGGGGCCAGGGAGTAGGGTAAGATCCGGAGGCCTGGGGGTAGCGTGGGTTACTGGTAAGTTCCAGAGGCATGGATGGTAGTTAGGGTGGGTACTGTAGCGGGTTGTAAGGGCAGGATGGGAGTAGTAATAGTGGGAAGCAGGGGGTTGGATGGGAGTAGTAGTAGTGCAGATCAGGGGCAGGACGGGAATAGTAGTGGGAAGTGGGGGCAGCATGGGAGTATTAGTAATGTGGGGCAGGCTTGGAATAGTAGTAATGCAGAGCAGGGGGCAGGCTGAGAATAATAGTAGGGACAGGATGTAATAGTGGAAAGCAGGGGCAGGATGAGAGTAGTAGTGTGGAGCAGGAGGTAGTAGTTGTGTGGAGCAGGGGCCAGGGTTGGAGTGGTAGTGTGGAGCAGGGGGCAGGGTGGGAGTAGTGTGGAGCAGGGGGCAGGGTGGGAGTAGTGTGGAGCAGGGGGCAGGGTGGGAGTAGTAGTAGTTTGGGGCAGGATGGAAGTAAAAGAGTGGTCAGCAGGGGCAAGATGGGGGTAGTAGTGAGGAGCAGGGTGGGAGCAGTGATGGGAATAAGTCAGGGGCGGATTGGGACGCCGGGAAAGCGGGAAAGTTCCCGCTGGGCCGGTCCCTTGAACCCCTCTGCTGGGCCGGCCGACACTGCCTGCCGGCTGCCGCGCTTCCAGGAATGCAAACCGGAGGCTCCCTGGTTACATCACCGTGCTGTGCAGTGTCCTCCTCTCCCTCAAGATAAATCCCCTTTTTGCTCAGCCCTAGATGCCTGCCGTCAACCCCCTCAGCTGTCCTGTCAGCCCCCTCAGCCCTAGCTGCCCACCGTCAGCCACTCAGCCTCAGACGCCCGCCATCAGCCGCTCGCCGTCAGCCCCCTCAGCCCTAGCCGCCTGCCGTCAGCCCCCTCAGTCGTCCTCTCGCTGCCCGCCACTCAACCGTCAGCCACTCAGCTTCAGCCGTCAGCCCTCGCCGCCCGCCATTCAGCCTCAGCGGCCCGCCGTCAGCCCCCTCAGCCGCCCGCCCCCTCAACAAACCGCCATCAGCTCCCTTGTCTTAATGAAATGACAAGGTCTGGTCATCCTCCAGGGCTGCATGAAATGAGGTGAACCATGCAGGGCTGAAAGGGCAAGGGATGAGTGCACGCTGCAGATGACTGTGTAATTGTGTATAGTAGGAGCCGGAGGAGCAGGACGTCACGCGGGTGGCAGGAGCTATCCACTCATGTGCACACTGTCTGGTATCAGCGTGAGAGGAAGGACCCATGCGGATAGAAGGTGACCCTGGCCCGAGTGAAGGTAATTAGTGTTCAGTTTTCTTCTTCACAGCCCAATCTGTGCACTTATTCCCATCACTGCTCCCACCCTGCTCCTCACTACTACTCCCATCTTGCCCCTGCTGACCACTCTTTTACTTCCATCCTGCCCCAAACTACTACTACTCCTACCCTGCCCCCTGCTCCACACTACTCCCACCCTGCCCCCTGCTCCACACTACTCCCACCCTGCCCCCTGCTCCACACTACCACTCCAACCCTGGCCCCTGCTCCACACAACTACTACCTCCTGCTCCACACTACTACTCTCATCCTGCCCCTGCTTTCCACTATTACATCCTGTCCCTACTATTATTCTCAGCCTGCCCCCTGCTCTGCACTACTACTATTCCAAGCCTGCCCCACATTACTAATACTCCCATGCTGCCCCCACTTCCCACTACTATTCCCGTCCTGCCCCTGATCTGCACTACTACTACTCCCATCCAACCCCCTGCTTCCCACTATTACTACTCCCATCCTGCCCTTACAACCCGCTACAGTACCCACCCTAACTACCATCCATGCCTCTGGAACTTACCAGTAACCCACGCTACCCCCAGGCCTCCGGATCTTACCCTACTCCCTGGCCCCTTAGACATACAATATCCCCCCAGGCCAGGGACATACACCACCCACCATACCTCCTGGCCACAGGGACGTACACTGCTATTTTTTTTTTCTTGTGGAGGCCAATTTGTTTTAATTTTTTTCCTGCGGGGCCAATGTTTTTTTTTTTTTTTTGTGCATTGCTTTTCCTCAGCGCATGTGTCTGAGTTACACCGTGCATGCGTCATGATGATGATCGTACAGAGTTGTTGTACGGATTCATACGCATGCACCAAGAAGTATATTAGAAATGTTTTGGGGGTTCGTGGGCGGTTACAGGGGGTTGGCTATAGAGACGCTGAATTGCTCACATTGGAGGCCATACACAGACGGATGATCTGCAAATAGCGTAGGGCTGGTGAAATTTTAAATGGAGCGACCAATGGCATAAAACTTAATAGCAGCATCTGTAGACACTGACAATGGGCGTCTTAGTCCTTGCATATTCAAAAGCACGTATGTACACCAGGGAAGGGCATTGTAGCGTAATTAGCATAAAGTCGCAGACCCAACTGCAAAAGACGCAAGAAAGCCTGCAACTGCGTCCAACGCAACAAATCAGGCCATATGAGGAGGGGTCCTGCGCCCCTCGACAGACGCCACCCCCTCAAAAGACCCTGCCCCCATTAGGGCTGCTTCCATAAATTTCCCGGGCTGGTTTTTCATCCCAATCCACCCCTGTCTCCCTGTGACTAGTTGCTGCACCTGTTCACTCACCTGGTCTGATAGTCTAATGGCTAGAGACCACTCCCTACTGAAGCCAGTTCCTGGGTGCAACCTATTGCCTGAACAATGAGTTCATACCCGGATAGTTCAAGGCTACAGGAGTTCTCTGTATCCTGTATTGTGTCCTCCGTGACTTCCTCATTACCTCATTGATTCCAGCAAGTTACCAACCTGTCAGCTTCACAGTGCTCACGCTGCTACAGACCAGCATCACAGCATTCATACTGATCTGCCGAGTTCCATCTACTGCTGTATTCCTATCCTGTCAGTGCTGCAGCTTCCACGCTGTGGACTGATCCATTTCTCACTTGCCGCTGTGTCTGTAGTTCCACCAGCGTTACAGCGTCCACGCTACTCACCATCTTGGAAACATCCACCGCAGTGCACCATTACCTGTCAGGCCTGCTGCTCCCATACTGCATACAAGTCATATCATCGCACTCCAACCTGCAAGTATACTCTGCTATTTTCCTGTGAACTGTATACATCCTCGGTCAACACCATCATACTGCTGGGACATTGCTTGTTGTTTTGTCCTACTTTGTGCTCAGTAGTTAACCAGGTATATAGTATACTAACCTTCTAATGGTATTGGTTTCCCTGCACCGAGTGCTGTTGTATTGGGCTGGTTTAGGGAAGGGTGCTGGTTCCAGGCTGTGGTTCAGTGCAGTGTCAGACTGGGGCATGAAGGGCCCATATGGAAAATGCAATGGTAGGGGCCCCCTGAAGTACAGAGTTGAATAGGTCTGGATAGCCACCAAGGGGGCAAAAGGAAAGAAAAATAACTGTCCAAATGAGGACACCTCATCTGTGATTCTTCTTTCCTTCTGGCACATTAAAAAGGGCCTGGTTATAATTTTCAGTGTGATGCTGCTCTCTGTGTGTACTAGTAGGACGTAACTATTAAAAAGAGAGAAAGAGAGATGTGGTTGATAGAGAGGAGATGAGAGAAAGGTGGTTGAGAGAGAGATGGGGAAGAGAGAGAGAAGGGGAAGTGAGAGAGAAAGATGGGGAAGAGAAAAAGAGAAGAGGAAGAGAGAGAAATATATGGGGAATAAAGTGACAGAGAGATGGGGTAGAGAGATGTATATGGGGGAGAGAGAGATAGGAAAGAGAGGCATATTGGGAGAAAGATATAGGAGAGAGATGGGAAAGAGAGAGATGTGGTTGAAAGAGATAAGGACACGAGAGAGAAATGGAGAGAGAAAGAGAGAGAGAGAGAGAGAGAGAGAGAAAGAAGTGGGGAAGAGAGAGAAAGGTGGGGAAGAGAGAGAGAAATTATGAAGAGAAAGAAAGTTGGGGACAGAGAGATAGGGAAGGAAGAGAGATGAGAGAGAGAGTTGAGCAAGAGATAGAGATGGGGAAGATAAAGAAAAATAGATGGGGTAAAGAGAGTATATGGGGAGAAAGAAAGAGATGGGGAGCAAGAGAGGTATATAGGGAGCGAGATGGGGAAGAAAGAGATGTATTTGGGGAGAAAAATGTATGAGGAATAGAGTGTGAGAGAGATATGGGAGAGAGATAGAGGTATACGGGGAGGGAGTGCGAGAAAGACATGGCAGAGAGACAAGGGGGTGTATAGGAAGGGAGAAAGAGGTATATGAGGCGGGAGTGTGAGAGATATGGGAGAGAGAGAGGGGGGTATATGTGAAGGAAGATAGAGATATAGTAGAGAAAGGGGAGGTTATAGGAAGGGAGAGAGATATGGGGAAGATAGAGATAGGGAAGAAGGAGATATATATATGGAGCGAGAGAGAGAGAAAGAAATATATGGGGAAGAGAAAGTGAGAGAGATGGGGGAGGGAGAGATTAGGGAGAGAGAGATGGGGAAATAGAGAGAAAAATAGATAGGGAAAAGAGAGAGATGGGAAAGAGATATATATGGGGGAGAGACAGATATAGATTGTGAAGAAATAGGTATATGGGGAGGGAGTGTGAGAGTTATGGGAGTGAGATAGATTTATATGGGGAAGGAGTGCAAGAGGTTATGGGAGAGAGAGAGGTATATGGGGAGTGCGAGAGAGAAGGGAGAGAAAGAGGGGGGTATATGGGAAGGGAGAGAGTGAGGTATATGGAGAGGGAGTGTGAGAGATATGGGAGAGAGAGGGGGGTATAGGGGAAGGGAGAGAGAGGTATATGAGGAGGGAGTGTGAGAGAGATATGGGACAGAGAGGGGGGTATATGGAAAGGCAAAGAGATACAGGACAGAGGAGGGTATATGGGAAGGGAGAGAGATATATGGGACAGAGAGATGGGTATATGGGAAGGGAGAGAGAGATATGGGACAGAGTGGGGGTATATGGGAAGGGAGAGAGAGATATGGGACAGAGAGTGGGGTATATGGAAATGGAGAGAGAGATATGGGAGAGAGGTATATGAGGAGGGAGTGCGAGAGATATGGGAGAGAGAGGGGGGTATATGGGAAGAGAGAGATATGGGAAAGAGAGGGGGGCTTTATGGGAAGGGAGAGAGATAATGGAAAGAGAGGTATATGGGGACGGAGTGTCAGATATATTGGAGAGAGAGAGAGGTATATGGGGAGAGATAATGGGAGAGGGGGGGGTGTATGGGAAGGGAGAGAGAGATATGGGAGAGAGAGGAGAGAAATTGGGGAGAGAGAAATATGGGAAGGGAGAGAAAGATATAGAAGAGAGAGAGGTATATACGGAGGGAGTGTGAGATATTGGAGAGAGAGAGGTATATGGGGAGGGAGTGCAAGAGATATTGGAGAGAGAGAGGGGGTATATGGGAGAGAGAGAGAGGGGAATATGAGGTGGGAGTGTGAGAGATATGGGAGAGAGAGAGAGAGAGAGAGAGAGAGAGAGAGAGGTATATTGGAAGGGAGAGATATGGGAGAGAGAGAGGTATATGAGATGGGAGAAAGAGAGGTACAGTACAGTACATGAGGTGGGAGTGTGAGAGATATGGGAGAGAGAGAGATATATGGGGAGGAAGTGTAAGAAAGGGGGTATATGGGAAGGGGGAGATATGGGAGAGAGAGGTATATGAGGTGGGAGTGTGAGAGATATGGGAGAGAGAGAGGGGGTATATGGGAAGGGAGAGATATGGGAGAGAGGTATATGAGGTGGGAGTGTGAGAGATGGGAGAGAGAGAGGTATATGGGGAGCAAGTGTAAGAGATATGGGAGAGAGAGAGGGGTATATGGGAAGTGAGAGAGATATATGGGAGAGAGAGAGGGACTATATGGGAAGGGAGAGATATGGGAGAGAGAGAGAGAGGAGTATATGGGAAAGGAGAGATATGGGAGAGAGAGGTATATGAGGTGAGAGTGTGAGATATGGGAGAGTGATAGAGGTATATGGGGAGAAAGTGTAAGAGATATGGGAGAGAGAGGGGTGTGTATGGGAAGGGAGAGAGATATGGGAGAGAGAGAGGGGGTATATGGGAAGGGAGAGAGATATGGGAGAGAGAGAGGTATATGAGGTGGGAGTGTGAGATATATGGGAGAGAGAGGTGGGTATATGGGAAGGGAGAGAGAGAGGTACAGTATATAGAGAGGGAGTGTGAGAAATATGAGAGAGAGAGAGTATATGAGGGGGAAGTGTGAGAAAGATATGAGTGAGAGTGAGGGAGAGAGAGAGGGATATATGAGGAGGGAGTGTGAGAGAGATATGGGAATTGAGTGTGAGAGAAAGAGATGGATGGGAAAGAGAGAGAAAAAATAAACATAAAAAAATCAGGCAGCCAGCAGAAACTACTAGTATGCAATAACGTTAGTAGGAGCTCACCCACACTGTGAAGGGGAGCAGCTCCCGGTGTCCAATCCTTTCCTCCTAGCTGTGATGCAAGCAGAGGCTGGGTTCAACTTCAACTAATCTCCTGCTCTGACGTCACTCATCTGACTTCCCTGGGACATCCTGTCTGGGCAGGAACAGCCACAGAGGCAAGCAGTTAACATTGGCCCAGTCCTTTGACACTAAAGGCTCTGCCCGCCCCTCTCCAGAGGCCCTGCCCCCTCCATCAGAGTGCTGGGACTTGGATTGATTGAGGGTTAGAAAGAAAAAAAAAAAAAGCATGTGCTAATTACCCACTGTGGATGGCCACCCATCCCTGTTATGTTAAGGGTTCCTCCTGTAGACAGCGGAAGCACCGTAGGCCCCACCCCCACACAGCAGAGGGAGTGGCTTAGAGTCAGTAGGGCCCACCGGCGAATACCCCGGCTCCGTGACAGGCCAGTATGAGCCTGGTTTAGTGTGAGGTATACAATCTGTGCACTAAGGTGTTCAGAGGGAATGGGTATGTAATACCGGGAGTCGGGATGCCTCCTGTCAAAATACCGACAGTATGCATACTAACCCTCCCCCCTTCTCCCCCTTACCCTAACCCTACCTTCTTGTAGCCTAACCGTAACTCTCCCCACCCCTAACCCTCCCCATTAAAATACCGTCAGCAGCATCCCATTGGTCGGTATCCCGACAGGGGTAGGGTAAGTATACTTACCCACCCCCTACTCCCCTAACCCTCCGTTCCTGTATACCCCTAAACCTCCCCACCCCGCACTTTAATCCTCCCAGTTAGTGCCTAAACCTAAGTCTCCCCCCTTCGTGCCTAAACCTAACCATCCTCCTTAGTGCATAGCCCTAACTCCCCCCAGTGGTGCCTAACCCTACCCCCCCTAGGGGTGCCTAACCCTAACCTCCCCCCCAAAACCTAACCCTAAGGTCTGGTCATCCTCCAGGGCTGCATGAAATGAGGTGAACCATGCAGGGCTGAAAGGGCAAGGGATGAGTGCACGCTGCAGATGACTGTGTAATTGTGTATAGTAGGAGCCGGAGGAGCAGGACGTCACGCGGGTGGCAGGAGCTATCCACTCATGTGCACACTGTCTGGTATCAGCGTGAGAGGAAGGACCCATGCGGATAGAAGGTGACCCTAGCCCGAGTGAAGGTAATTAGTGTTCAGTTTTCTTCTTCACAGCCCAATCTGTGCACTTATTCCCATCACTGCTCCCACCCTGCTCCTCACTACTACCCCCATCTTGCCCCTGCTGACCACTCTTTTACTTCCATCCTGCCCCAAACTACTACTACTCCCACCCTGCCCCCTGCTCCACACTACTCCCACCCTGCCCCCTGCTCCACACTACTCCCACCCTGCCCCCTGCTCCACACTACCACTCCAACCCTGGCCCCTGCTCCACACAACTACTACCTCCTGCTCCACACTACTACTCTCATCCTGCCCCTGCTTTCCACTATTACATCCTGTCCCTACTATTATTCTCAGCCTGCCCCCTGCTCTGCACTACTACTATTCCAAGCCTGCCCCACATTACTAATACTCCCATGCTGCCCCCACTTCCCACTACTATTCCCGTCCTGCCCCTGATCTGCACTACTACTACTCCCATCCAACCCCCTGCTTCCCACTATTACTACTCCCATCCTGCCCTTACAACCCGCTACAGTACCCACCCTAACTACCATCCATGCCTCTGGAACTTACCAGTAACCCACGCTACCCCCAGGCCTCCGGATCTTACCCTACTCCCTGGCCCCTTAGACATACAATATCCCCCCAGGCCAGGGACATACACCACCCACCATACCTCCTGGCCACAGGGACGTACACTGCTATTTTTTTTTTCTTGTGGAGGCCAATTTGTTTTAATTTTTTTCCTGCGGGGCCAATGTTTTTTTTTTTTTTCTTGTGTATTGCTTTTCCTCAGCGCATGTGTCTGAGTTACACCGCGCATGCGTCATGATGATGATCGTACAGAGTTGCTGTATGGATTCATACGCATGCACCAAGAAGTATATTAGAAATATTTTGGGGGTTCGTGGGCGGTTACAGGGGGTTGGCTATAGAGACGCTGAATTGCTCACATTGGAGGCCATACACAGACGGATGATCTGCATATAGCGTAGGGCTGGTGAAATTTTAAATGGAGCGACCAATGGCATAAAACATAATAGCAGCATCTGTAGACACTGACAATGGGCGTCTTAGTCCTTGCATATTCAAAAGCACGTATGTACACCAGGGAAGGGCATTGTAGCGTAATTAGCATAAAGTCGCAGACCCAACTGCAAAAGACGCAAGAAAGCCTGCAACTGCATCCAACGCAACAAATCAGGTCATATGAGGAGGGTCCTACGCCCCTCGACAGACGCCACCCCCTCAAAAGACCCTGCCCCCATTAGGGCTGCTTCCATAAATTTCCCGGGCTGGTTTTTCATCCCAATCCGCCCCTGGAATAAGTGCACAGATTGGGCTGTGAAGAAGAAAACTGAACACTAATTACCTTCACTCGGGCCAGGGTCACCTTCTATCCGCATGGGTCCTTCCTCTCACGCTGATACCAGACAGTGTGCACATGAGTGGATAGCTCCTGCCATCCGTGTGACGTCCTGCTCCTCCGGCTCCTACTATACAGTCATCTGCAGCGTGCACTCATCCCTTGCCCTTTCAGCCCTGCATGGTTCACCTAATTTCATGCAGCCCTGGAGGATGACCAGACCTTGTCATTTCATTAAGACAATGGAGCTGATGGCGGTTTGTTGAGGGGGCGGGCGGCTGAGGGGGCTGACGGCGGGCGGCTGAGGCTGAGTGGTGGGCGGCGAGGGCTGACGGCTGAAGCTGAGTGGCTGACGGTTGAGTGGCGGGCGGCGAGAGGACGACTGAGGGGGCTGACTGCGGGCGGCTAGGGCTGAGGGGGCTGACGGCGAGCGGCTGATGGCGGGCGTCTGAGGCTGAGTGGCTGACGGTGGGCGGCTAGGGCTGAGGGGGCTGACAGGACAGCTGAGGGGGTTGACGGCGGGCATCTAGGACTGAGCAAAAAGGGGATTTATCTTGAGGGAGAGGAGGACACTGCACAGCACGGTGATGTAACCAGGGAGCCTCCGGTTTGCGTTCCTGGAAGCGCGGCAGCTGGCAGGCAGTGTCGGCCCCCCCAGCAGGGGGGTTCAGGGGACCGGCCCAGCGGGAACTTTCCCGCTTTCCCGGCGGCCCAATCCGCCCCTGCAGGGAGATGACCCTGTGATGTTTGGAGACAGCCATGAATGAAAGTCTGCACCTATCAGCAATGTTAAGACCCAGGTTAGTGACATATACTTTCTCCACGGCAAGCCTGAAACGGGACGGGAACTTGGCGCCTGCAAATCTCTGATCGGCCAACAATTCCCACTACAGATCCCCCCCCTCCCCCGGTGTGCTCTCTCTAAATTTAGCCTATGTGCAAATGTCCTGTTGCCACCCAGTTACGTCCATTCAGCCACAAGTGGGGTTGTTACCTAGATGCACACAACTCAGACGTGCCCATACAGCAGATGCGTGTGCTTGGCTATAGAGTATACTGTATGTAGTGCTAAAAATCGTAAGCGGTGTCTGCCGAACGAACTTGAGTGCTACTCACCATCAGCCCCTCCTCAGAGTGGTATTTCTATAATCTGACTTACATGATAAAACAGTCATTTAAAAGAAAAACACCGCTTTCCATGGTTACTTTACGGGTGTTAAGTGCACTTTAAGATGATCTAGGTTGTATAATACATATAAACTTCTAGCCTAGGTGATGTCTGACACCCACATTCCTGCAATATGCGGAAGAGAACTGTTATAGAGATCCTATAGCAAGCAGGGAGTCACTCACATGAGGCAGATAACAAACGCTCCATGCAGAGACTCGCTCTGACGTACAAGGAAGGCGCCATTCCTCCCATCATGGATCAGTAGCTGTTCTGCGCATGCTTGGTTTAGTTCAGCATGGTACCAACATTCGCACATTTTCTTCTTGAAGTTCTTAAAGAAAAAAAAAACACCCTGTATATTTGTAAATCGTAATTGTTGTTTTGCTGTCATTACAATTATTACATGTAGTATTAACCAGTAACAGGGGGAGATGTATTAAATCTTCTAAAGAGGACGAGTGGACAGGTTGACCATATCAACCAATCAGCTTCTAGCTATCATTTTTCTAGTAGTACATTCTATAAATAGGTAGAAGATGATTGGTTGTGAATTGTGATGCACAATTTCTTCACTTGTCTTTTTAGAAGGTTTGACACCTCTCCCCCTAATGTACATAAGTGCAGTAATGAGGAATAATACCATAAAACAGCTACTTATTTCTAAGAGGAACACCACCAGTGGCAGCTCCTATACTTTCTGATGAGGTGGGCTGTCTGTGCTGCAGAGTTTCAGCACCTGCTAGGTCCATAGTGCATGCGTGTGCATTCAAGAGGGACTCAAATCAAACATTTCTATATTGTTCCTGAATACCATGAAATTATCTATTTGCATTTTTCCAGCTGCATTAACCTTATATTTCATTAATGGGTGGTACAAAAACTTTTGTTCATAGCTGCAACCAGGAGCGGACTGGGGCTGCTGAGCTGCCGTGGCAGTCCCATTGCGCACGCACGAACGCACGCAAAAGGGGCATGGCCTCACCTCACAGTATCGCGGCCAAGCAGAGCGCCAGGAGGACAGTTTTAGAACATTTGTCTTGGGCCCCCTGCTTTAATCCCCCATGAACAGGAATGTAATACAGATCATTGTTTGTTGTATTAAAAGGCAATGACATTTTTTTTATTATCTTTGTATTTATTTATACAATAGTCTTATTTTATTTTTAACTAGTGTTTCATTATATTTGATCCTTCTGAGCCAAACTGTTTTTTTGCCACTGTTAGAAAACTTTGCCCTGATTGAAACAACTGGTTCCAGTTCATTTCTGTAAGTACAATAATTGATAATATGTAACTGCAAATTGTAATTTGATGGATATTTTGGCACGAGACAAATATAATTTAAATTATATGTGGTGAAACTGATATATTAAAAAATGCATCTATTCCAATATGTAGTTTATATACTGTATATTACATTATGCCATGTTCCCAATGTAGTGACATATAAACCATATTTAAATGTGAAGAAGAAAGAGCAGTTTCCAAAGGAATTGATTATCCCTTTCATTGCTGCATTTTAGTTATTTTTCCTGCATATATGGTTATTTTTCCTGCATATATGTGTGTCTGAGCCTTGAGGACTATTTCACACTCAACGGTTTTGTCCGTCCAGCAAAAAAAAGTCTGTTTTTGTACCGTGTGTAATTTTATTGTCGTGTGTTTGAATCTCTATTCAATCTGTAAAACTGCAAACCGTGGACGGCAGCCGTCCTAGTCAGTGGTAATCACGGTTGTAACACGGCGACCATGCCGTGTTCGTGCATAGTATTTGTCACTTCCACTGAAATTAAACAATGAAAAGAAAAGTTTGTTTTTTTGCCGGAATCGGTATGTATTACCACCGGACGTCAGCCCAGCGGATGAAATACCAACGCCGGAAGGCCGGCAGATGAAGATCCCTACAGGGATGGTAAGTAGGCTATCCCTAACACTCTCCCCACCCTAACCCTCCCTTAGGGGTGCCTAACCCTAACCTTCCCCCAAGTGCCTAATCCTAACCTCCCCCAAGGGGTGCCTAAACCTAACCCCACTCCCCGCACCCTAAACCTAACCCTCCCGGGGGGGTTGCCTAACCCTAATCTCTCCCAGGGGGTGCCTGACCCTAAACCCCCCTTCCCCTAGCTAACCCTCCCAGGGGGAGGCCTAACCCTAAGTCCCCACGAGAGACCCTAAACCTAACCCCCCCCCCCCCCCAGGGCCATCCGCTCCCGACATCCGGCTTACCTATGATCGGGCGTCGGGATTTCGGCGTGGGTCTAATGATAGGCATCGGTATTTAGATGCCTTTCATTAGTCCCAGGCCGGGATTTCACTGTCGGGAACCCGGCGGTCGGCATTTCAACCGCCGGCTTCCTGACTACATACCTTTTTGCCGGACGGACAAATCCGCGTGTGATAATAGCCCTGAGAGTATAAACCCACCTTCATATTTCACAACAAATGTCAATTGATGCTCTTGTTTTAGAGAAAGTTTCTACAAAGGTCTAACAAGAACAACAGAGAGGGTTTTACACTATACTGTCTCGAAACAAAGAATAATTGGGGCACCTAAACAGTGAAGTTACTTAAGCCCATAAGATATGTCCTGCTGATAAAAAAAAGGGATAATATGTCTAACAAATGTTATTCCCAGAAGAAACTGGACATACATGGCGATGACTAGTAAAATATGACTAGAAAAATATATAAGCAAGAATCTTGCAGTGTCCTTATGAAATAATATGCAGCAACATGTGGAATAGCTAAGCTTGTAGTTATACCAAAGTCACATGTTAGAGAGTACACAGCTATATGTGTGTCACCCCAGTACTGAGTCTGAGTGTGTGCAGGTGTTGTGAATAACTGGATGTGCATATGACATGTACATGTGTGTTAATGTGCCTATGAAGGAGTGAGAGCAGTGTGTAAATAGCAGCAACTGAAATAAGACTGGAGAGTCTGGAAATGTGCTCACCTGCTGCTGTGCTGCTCTATAGCTTGGGGGAAATGTACTCACCCCCACTGTTGTAGAGTATTAAGGAGGATGAAGTAGGAAGGAAACCGTGAGCTGTCTCAAAACCCACAGAACTGCGGCTTCAGTACAAACATGAAGCCTCAGCACCTCACTACCTCTATGAAGAGGGAGGCATAACATGAGGCACAAGCAGCTCAAGAAAAGCCTAGCAGTCTGGCATATAACTGAAGGCGGCACACTGTAAGCAATCCACAGAGCATATATAATTATAGCTCTCCCTAAAGACAACATTTATGGAAGGTCCTGGACCAAATATCTTGTTCAGTTAGATACAGCTGAACCTGAATCGCATTCTGTATTTCTGCCTTAAGGCCCCCATACAGCAGCAATTTGCAATCAATTGTGTATAAAAATCTTTCCCTTTTTCAATCAATTGTGGCAATTCTGCAATCGATTGAAAAAGGGAAAGATTTTTATACACAATCGATTGCAGATTGCACGATTGCTGCAATCAATTGCTGATGTATGGGGGCCTTAACTGTAATTTTATTAAAATGACCAATTATGTGATAGAAACAGTGCATTCAAGTAGAATGAAAGGATGGGGCATGGAGAAATGTGTCTATAAAGGTTATAAGTAACTAAGGCAAGAACAGTGTGCAGTGACTACATTTCTGTCATCTGAAAATAGGTCATGTTGTTTCCTATAAATAAAGACCTAAGTGACATAAATTGCAGGTCATATGTCTCATCACTTAGGTTGGAGACAGCAATAGCAAGGGTTCCTAATAAAATATAATACCTACAGTGTTCTTTGTTTGTATGTGTGCTTCTAGAATAGTACAGTACTGTCCATGTTCTTCTCGATGAGGGGGTGTTTCATGTATGTTACAAGCTGCCATCTACCAAATCCCATTACAAAAACATAATAAATTCCAAGTAACACAGGGAAGTTGGTGCAAGCTCATCATTTGCACAAAATGACCATGACTTTAGACATAATTGGTAGTTTCTTTATAGACAGTATTATAATTTTGGAATTGCAATAGACCGTTAACATTTTTCTTGTAACATCTAGTTTATTTCTGAATCAGCTTCATATCCCCGAGTGAGATTTTAATTGAAGTTGTACTTCCTTTTAGTTACTATAAATATTTCACAAATAAGGCAAACTTTTAAATACTGAAATATATGTACGGCCTCATCTTAGGGGTACATTTGTTGGAAGGTGCCATTTGTCACCTTGGTAAAACCTTGGCAAATATAAAATATGAGGACAAATTTAAAGTTGGGTGTTGGGCAAGTCCTACAGTAGCTACTCAGGATTTTAGTGCATTATTTAGCTAGAAATTGACGTCAACTACATTATAAATATTAACAAAATAATAATGTTAAACAATAATATAAGAACAAGATTTAATATGCTCTTCATTTATAGAGCACAAGCAGTTTGCAAAGATCAGATGGCTTGATGACCCATATTTTAATTTCCTCATGCAGTAGATGCTTATTAAATAGGACTGTAGATATAACCTATTCTGTGGGGATTTGCGTACCAGGGCATATAAATGTATTATGTTTGCAGACAACATCCATCTGTACTAACCTCGGCAATGCTTCGGTACAACATGACTTTTGATAAATGATGCTCACCTCTAGTACTAGAATATAAGTCCAGTTCCAACCTTGCCTCACCCTGTAATCCCCCTGAAGCCCTTTAACTAAGCTTCTTCAGAAATATCTTTATAAGTCACTGTTACTGCTTACTATGCCTCTTAGGATTCGTTGGCTAATAGGATTCTAGACCCCCCTCTCAGGCTCTGAGATGGGGGATAAGAAGTATATAAAAAGCAGGGACACATAACATGAAAAGCTGACTATATACAAGAAACCTTCAAACATAGTATAAAACTGAATTCAGGTAACAAGTGCATATTTATCTATATGTATATGTTTACAACTGTGAATTTATATGTATTTATGTATATTATTTATATTTGTGTATTGTTATGGGATTTAAATATTTGTATGTGTGAATTATGTGTCAGATAAGTTGCACTGTTTTGGATATTGTTCCCTATGGCCCTACTAGCACAGGACACTTATACAGAGAGGATGAAATGGAAACTATTAATTACTATGATTTAATTCCATCAAGGTGAATGGAGTAGCAGCAACCACTGATCTAATTGGAGTTGAACCCCAGTTGAAGAATACACTAAAGTTGGGACTTTTTTCCTGACCCCAATCTTGTTCTTTCAACCGGGATGTACAGTCTGTGCAGAGCTGAAATAACCTCCACGCAATGCATAGTTGATGTACTTATTCTATGTACTAGAAAATTACTATAGATATACTGTACACAATATAAATGTAACTTTATTTTAGGAAATTAATAAGCACTAATTCTAACTTTCTTTTTATTGGATCTTATCACCAGTCTGTCCTTTCCTTGTCATTATATTACAACATTAATATATGCCTATGAGTCTTTGCATGTGATGTATTTGAACTTACTGTTATAAATCCTATAAATCATGAAAAAAACATGCATACAATGATAACTCCAGGGGAGAGTAAGTTTTTGCTTGTTCAGAAAAGCGGCGATATTTCCTGTTCATTTTCAGAAGTTACGCTAAATAAATCTGACAAATTTTTGCCCTGATTCCTGACTTTTGCCTTAGTACATCTCCTCTTTGTATTTATTCTACCTACCAGAATACTGATTACTTTTTCACTTTTTCCAATCTGTACTTTGTAACTTATTTTAAAATCTAGTATTCTGATACATGTAATTTGTACTTATAATGTTGCTTCTCCATTTTTTATTTATCAGTTGGCCATGGACTATTTTCATTACAGACTGCAGAAGTGTCTGTTCTCAATTATAGTTATATATAGTTTTAGTTATGCAGTACAGTGGCACAGTGGTCAGCACTGTTGCTTCTCGGAAGGATATTGGTTATATTTCAACCAGGCCCTACTTGTTGGAGTATATATATTCTCCCCATGTTTGCACTTTCTCTGGTTATTTCCCACAGAGGCATACTGTTAGGCCAATTGGCTTCTGATTACTGTTATTAGGGAAATGAATACAAATGAACGCAGTGATTGTTTTACTTTCATTTTAAAGACAATATTCATTTATAGCAAAGTTATATCAATTCTGCATATAACTTGTAATTACTCTGCGCTGGAAAAGAAATAGAGCAGAGAAAGTGATGTTATATTATAGCGATTATTTCATATTTGTCGTTTTGGTCCTGTTTGTGCACATCCAAATCAGCGTCCATTTACAGTTGTTATACTTCTAGCAGGAATGGATATAGGACTGTAAAAATAATTTTATCTTTATATTTTATGGCTTTATTTTGTTGGAATGAGAGATATTTTATTGCATTTTACTATGGTGTGCTACGTTGTACAATATTAGCTGGCCTCTAAAACTATGATATTTATGCACACTAAAATGTCCAATTAATTAAGGGCCTGATTCACTACGGATCGCAACTGTGTATACAATTGCGATTACGCACGCAGTTCAACTGTGATGGTATGCTAATCCACTGCGATCGCTATCTCGTCGCAGCACTACACAAGGACGCCCACTTTACTTAGCACACATACATACTGTTTTGCAAGACTGCAAAACCATCGGTACAATCGAGTACAATCGCAGCCTCACGCACACTTGCACAAGCCCTGACCTTCCTCAGAAATTGCTAACTTCCACGCAGGTTATGAGACCTCAGATTAAGTAGGCCATCGCAGTGGTTATTTTATGCACACCCCTGCAACGGTGTGCGAATGCACTGGGACGCCTGCGTTTCACAGACAACCCCCGTCACCTCCCACAAACGGCACTGTCAAGCCTTCTGCGATGGATCTGCGTAGTCACTGCGATCGCAGTCCTGATCGCAGCAGCCGGTTTGCGCACGCAAACTGCGACCCATACACATGTGCAGAACTCCCAGTAACTGTTACAAGTAACATGCCTGTTTTTTGTCCTTAAAAATATGTTAATTAACCAGTGGAAGCAATAAAGGTTCCATTAGAATCAATATAACATATGACCACAACTTTAAGCGGTTCTGAGCACTGTCATAATACTACTGTATGTAACATTCCAATTTGTTAGGTCAGACAGCAATATAGTACTTTAATCACAGCGTACACATATTTGCCTTTTAAATTATTACCGTTTTAAAAATACAGTTTTGCCTTTTAAATTATTGCTGCTTTAACAATACAGTTTTGTCTTTTAAATTATTGCTGCTTTAAAAATACAGTTTTGTCTTTTAAATTATTGCCACTTTAAAGGTACAGGTACACAGTTAAGTGCTATCTCTCTTTCTATTCCCAACTCCGAATCAGGCCCTTAGTGCTTTATACAAACTATATAATTGGGCCAAATATGATTTATAGGTAAGAGATATTTGTGAATTGCATAAAAAATAGCTTTACATTATACTCTAAACTAATGAGCGGCAGAATTTTCAAGAGTTCCACAAAATATTCACCTCATTCTGCATTTAGCTGCAAAGGTTTGCACATTTTGATTGCAAAATTTGGAGCTAAGTGTTTCCAACCACACCATACAGTGTTCCCAACCACACCATACAGTGTTCCCAACCACACCATACAGTGTTCCTAACCACACCATACAGTGTTCCCAACCACACCATACAGAAGAACAAATTGAGCATTATTAATTTTAAATCCAGAGTATCCTACAATGTAATTGTCTGCTTACCAACTTTGTGTACTATAGTATATAGTACAATTCTCAAATTCAGCCTGTGAAAATCACTTAAGGATGATAATATGATATTTTATTTGTATGATGAGTATATATTACCTTACCCTTCCCCCACTTCAGGTACAGATTAGTGTACAAAGTAAAATAATTGTAGGTTGCACAAAAAATTACAATGTAATCTTTTTGTTTTATATCTAGCAAGTAAATTATAATTTGCACCTCATTCCCATGACTACAGTTGATTGAGACTTAAGTGATTCATTACACAATACAAGAACTAAAACGGGAGTATAAAGTTGAAGATTTTATTTGACAGTATGGGGGGAAATTCAATAAGTCCCGATTATTTTTTGGGCGTAAAAAAGGGACTTACTGCATTTTTTACCGTGGGGCAATTCAATTAAAGCCCATTTTATCCACCCCAAAAATTACCTGTTTTCGGGCGAATGCACATAGGATCCGTGAGAAGTTCACAGACCTAAATGTTTTTGCCGCCTGCTTCACGATAACAGGATCATTATCGGGGATTTTTTTTTCGGAGCCTGCTGAGCATGTGAAGAACAATTGCGAATAAGGGCTGCCAGCGGCCGCACTTCTGGCTAAGTGAATAGCCCCTGGGGGATCTTTACAGCGGCTAATTGAATTCCCCCTATGTTTTGTGCGTGATGGCATAGTTATAGTTTGGCAAATGTATATACTAAAATGTAAAAAATGTGCTTGCCCTCTCACACAAGCTCCTTGTCAGAATCAATTGGTCTATCACCTGGCTTGAATAATTTTTCTTAATATTTACTAACATGTAGAAAGTAGCTGCAGTTTGTTCATAAACTTTTATTTAGGATTAGCAACCTATCAGTTTCTAGCTACTATCTTCTAGAACAGAGGTGGGGAACCTTTTTTCAGCCGAGGGCCATTTTGATATATATAACATTATTCGGGGGCCTGGTGTAGGTCATGCCCCCTCCATGTGATGTGACATGGGGCGGAGCCACAATCGCCGGTGATTACAGCAATGCCCGAAGCATCCTGAGGAGCTGTAAGGGTGGCGGTGTGACTGTCTGAATAATTAAAGTGAGCCGCGGGCCTTATACGGCCCACGGGCCTGAGGTTCCCCATCCTTGTTCTAGAAGGTGCTAGATAAATGTTAAGTAGAATCTGATTGGTTGCTATAGGCAACATTTTGACTTCTAAAAACCCGCACTTTAGTAAATATACAAAATTTCAGTTTGGACACCGCCTTCCCAAATCTAAATCTCTCTGCACATTTTAAATTTGCACCACCTGCAGTGCAGCATGGGTTTACCAAGATGACCAGTTAGTTGCTCTATCTTACTCTATTCCCAAATCTGATTCAGGCCCTAAGTCTACCGCACAAGCACACCTGAGTTTATTTTGGAGAGGTGCTTAAGGTTAGGATGACTCTGAAGCAGCCTGAGATGGATCTCTACCCTGCAATATTTGCCTCAAGATGTTCTAATGTTACATTCCAAACTAGGGCAGAATGAGAAGAAATCTTTATCTGCACTAGTCCACTACGAGATATTCTGATAATTTCAAGTGCTCATTCACATCTATCGGCTTTTTGGAGCTTTTCACATGTTAATAACACATGACATGTTTTATACAACAAATAGAACAAATAAAACCATGGTTAAAAGATTTATTAAAAGCAATGTTTTCTCTGCACAAAGAAAGGCATTAGTTACCGAAGAGGGATCCTTCGAATTGCAAAAATGTAGGCTATAGGCCGTCAAAGACATACAGGGCCTGATTCAGAGCCGGACGCTCTGACCAGAGCGCTCGCTCTGAATCAGGGCCCTCCTACCTAAAATTGGAGCGGTCTCCTGGCCGCTCGCATAGCTGTGGGTGACCACCCACAGCTTATGCGAGCGGCCAAAAAGATGGTCGCGATGGTCAAGAAACCTATGTTTTTAGAAACCTATGTTTTTGCAGTTGAGAAAAGAGGGATCACAGCAGCCATCTGTGATATCTGCTGCGGTGCATTCTTAATATATTGAGGGGATATTTAAGTTTTGTGGAAATGAGCAAAATATGCGTAATACATATGCCCCTTATACACACTACACACTAGTGCCACCTGCAATCCAGTTATCTATATCCGCCACATGGTGACCACCTCAATGCTACATGTTATCATAAGGATCACTGAGTTATAGGGGAAATGTGTATTTTTCTATGTTTCCCTCATTTATGTATCTATCTGTTTTATATCCGTTTAATATATATTTAGATCCATTAACAAATACATAAAAAATTTAAACATGCATCTGTATCAGAACAGGAAATCTTCACCTTGTCCAAGTCAAATATATGATGAACTACATATATACAATCATCAAAACCACATTTAATTGAATTTATAATGCATTGCCATTCAGATTAATGTAGAGTAGTTTAGAGTCAGAATTTGGCATAAACATATATCTATGGATCCATCCTGCCTTGTGTTAATGGATAAGATATGATCCAGGACCCCTAAGGAATGTTTCCAGCGTCTTGTTGAATTCATGCCATAAAGAATGCAAGTTGTTCTGGAGTTAAAGGGGGATCCTACCCAGTATAAGTAAAAAGTGGCCATTGAGTGCATATTAATCTACTAGGCCTCAGTATAACATATGAAGCGTACTTGTCTGCCTTTCATTTCTCCCCTGCTCCATCAGCTGACCACTAATGGAGGTGGGGCCGGGCATTTCATCATTAGGCCTGCCCCCTTGTGGCATAATGCCATACATTTCGACATATTAGCCCAGCATCCTCCTAATAGACCCACAAATCACAGCATTACACCCATTTTAATAGGGAGTGGGCAAAATGCAGGAGGATCATCTTCTTTGGGAGACTCCTTGACAATTTGGTAGTCTCCCATACGTGCTGTGAGAGTAGGTAAGCATTATATAAAGATATGATACTGGAAATAGGTAAAATAGATTTACAGTCAGCCACCCTTTATTTACCCTATAAAATATATGTTGTTTGTTTACTACTAAAATGTAATCAATTGGTTAAACCTATGAACGATACTTCACAGTGATCACTGCATGTGTCAGAGGGCAGATGTATACCTACAAATATTAAGTATCCCCTGAATGTACCATGGAGATACCGCAGCAGATACTTGTGTTATCTGCTGCGGTCCCTTAAATTCTGGCAGTAGCTGCAACCCCCATAGGTTTCTATGGGGGCTGCTAAGATGTCAGATTTAGCGGGCCAATAGACAAACTCCATCTCCAGATGGCATTGCCCTATAGTAGCCTATGGGCTAGTGACTCGTAAAATTTTTCAGAGTGCCTGAAGCTCCCTCCCCATTTCCCCTCAGGTACACATGTGCCAGCTGACGACCGCGCATGCGCAGTGTGTGTCGGGGATCTGAACCAGGGAGCACTGTGATAGCATTACGCTATCACACTGCTTCCAACTCTTCACCAGGATGGGCTCTTATCGGAGCTTGTCTCCTGGCAAGAGGATTTTAGTAAACTTGTGTAAAAATATTTATCTTTAATTTGCAAATTTAAGTGAAATTTTTTTATCATGTCGCCTTACAAATGGGGATTATGATAAATATGCCCTTCAGTAATTGAATCGTGGCTTAGCAAAGATTATGTATTATGCCGGTTATTTGCAGAATTGCATTTGTAGATAGAACAAAGGAAAGTTGGAAGTGCTTTAGTGATCTGTGGAGCTGATTCAGACCCGCTAGCTGGGATACGATCGCTCATAGCTGGCCGATATTTGCAATCTGCGCATGTGTATGTTTCGCAGTGCGCGTGCGCGAACCACTGTGAAAGATCGGGATGCGCTCGCCCAGCATAGACAGCCCAGTTGAATGAGTGACAGGAGAGGCCATTTGTGGGTGGTAACAGGGGCAGGCCACTAGAAACGGGGGAGTGGAGGTATGAACGCAGGCATGCCTGAGTGTTTCAACGGCGTTTCAGGGTGTGCATAATTAATAGGCATTGTCATAGTACATGTCACCTGATTGTATTTCACACTGAAGTGATCGCAGTGCTTGCGGCAAGGTATAGTCAACTTCAAGCGCAGCGAGCACGTCCGATGGTGCTCGATGTACCAATGTTTTTATGCACTTCCAGGATATGACGTGCGCAAGTGGGCGTCTTCAGAATGGCTGGTGGGTGTCTGCATACACAAAGTGATCGCACGCCAAGACATAGTGGGCATACTAATGCCTTGCCGTACGATCACCTGCCTCGCTGGGCGTGTGTTAGATTTGCATACGCTGGGAGCAAGCAAAAGCATCTAGCGAGCGGGTCTGAATGAGCTCCTGTATTTGTACTGATTACAGAATGTACATCCTGTGTCTTAAAATATCTGTACATAATCTTGAATGTGAAAGTGTTTGTGCATGCATCGTGTATAACTTGCTGTGCAGTACGATTGGTGCAGCCTTATATTCACTCTTATATATCATCATATAGATAGATAAAAGTATAGCAACTTCAGTGTGTTATTAGAGGTAGCAGCCTGAATGTCAGTGTAAGTGCCACAAATAGCCATTGTGTACTTTCTGCCCTATACTTTCAGCAGGAACTTTAATGGTGCAAGTAAGAGTAGATGTCAGGTCAACTATGTGTGGTTTCCTATAGTGGTTCTGCTCACTCTTGTGGGGTATAGACAGGAAAATATGATTATGGCTGGACCAACTAATGCAAACCGGTGATAAAAAACACACCGCCTAGCTGTACCTTTTCAGTACAGTTAGCAGCAACAGTACTGAGAGGCCTGCAGAAATGAGATCTACATAGAGCAGGATACACCTTAAGAATGAAAACACAATACTGATACTATAAGTTGGGTGTGGTATATCTTGTCGACATTCACGATGTTGACATTCATCATGTCAACTCTGAAGTAAGAGTCCTTTTTGCCTATTACTATCTCTATCCTTAATGCTAACCCGAAACCTAATGGAAATGTCAACATTCCGGTGTCAACATTCTGTCAGCGTCAACATTATGGTATCAACATTAATGATGTTGACATTTTAACCATCAATGTCGATCTTCTGCTGTCAAAGTGGTGAATGTCGATATTCTGATGGCAGACATTGTGACTGCATGCCTATAGGTCAAGCCACAGGGTAACGAGGGAGAGAGTCACTAATGACTGAATTACATGAACAGCACCATCACAAGCATCATAAATTCAGTCACCACTTGATCCAGATACAGACATGAAGGTCAAACAGCTTAGCCCTTCCATAGAAGGTAATACAGCCTAAGATTTGTATGGAGAGTCTCAGCACACCTGTGTTGATAAGGATTTTATTACAATTAGTAAATTAAAATAATACAAAACCATTCCTAATATTGATCAGTGGGACACAAGGAGCCTCATGCAGAGCTGAACATATATCTGTTTTATTTGCATAAAATACACATTATCTTCCTGTACTTGCATATATCCATAGGCAGCTTTTGACACAACCTATATGTAGACTCCTTATGACTAAAGAGGTGAAATGGAGTAGGCAGTAGCGTACGCAGGGGGGGGGGGTTCTGAGTACCCAGAAACCCCCCCTGACAGACTGAAGAGCAGAAACCATGTTCTTAAGCCCTGCCCCCTCACAGCAAATTGCTGCGATTCGTATGTATATGGATATGGAGGGGGCGGAGCCAATATGACGCAATTTCATTAGACTCAAGTCATTTGACCCCGCCCCCTCCCGATTGACCCGCGAATCGCGGCAATTTGCTGTGAAGGGGCGGGGCTTAAGAACATGCTGCAAGCCTTCTAGGTCCTGGCCTGGTCAGATCTGCTGCAAGGTAAGTTTGTGTATATGTGACATGTGTGTGTGTATATATGTGTGTGCATGTAAGGTATGTGTGACAAATGTATGTGTGTGCGTGTATATATTCACACACACACAAATATATATATATATATATAGCGTTCCCGTTAGGCTGTTTTAGCGGGGCGCGGCACCCTGCCCTCCTCCTGGAGGGCAAAAAGCACCCTGCCCTCCAGGAGGAGGGCAAAAAGCGCCCTGCCCTAACAGCCTGCGGGAACCGTTCTCACCCGCGGGACGCAGTGTCCCGCGGGTGGAGAAACATGCGGTGACCCGGTCACCGCCGGAGAATAGACGCCGGGTGCATGCACCCGGTATCTATTCTCCCTTTCTGCAGCGCTTGGGGGCTGCCCGGCATGTCCGTAAGCGCCGGGCACGCCCCCAAGTATGACGAAAAGGGGACGCGTCTTATAGACACGCCCCCTTTTCATGACCACGCCCCCTTTTCGGTCGCGCGCGCAGAAGGTTGCCCTCTCTAGCTCCGGCGCCCTGCCTGCCGCCGGAGCTAGAGGGAACACTATATATATATATATATATATATATATAAATACAGTATATAATCAGTATATAATATGGAACCCCCCATAAAAATCCTGCTTTTGTCCCTGGTAGGGAAGGCTCAGGCAAGTCTAAGCTGAGTACGGTAAGGACATGTTCATGTAAATACTACTGTCTGTAAAAGACCTAGATAGACATGTCAGGAGGCATACCTGTTGTGGGTGCTGAAGGTCTGGTGCATGAGATGTAACGAAGATGGCGATGATTAACAGCACTGTTTTATTACCTCTAATTAGCTGAGCATTCTCGCTGGCAGTTCTGTTATAGTATATGAAGTCATAACTGTGCATTTTTATTACTTGATATCTCCATTTAGATGGCGGCAGTAAATTAACTTCCCATTTAGTTTTTTAAGCCGAAAACAGATGTTTGTATTTAATTGAATCCAGTTGGTATATTATATTTGTATTTAATTACATTTAGCATGATAATTGCAACTTTTCATTTTTTAATTAATATGACAATAATTAAGACGGCACTTCTTGTGTATGTGTGATGCCACAAGCAGAGCACAAAGCGCCTTTTTCAGGGGGCATTTTGCGCTTGCAACTAAGATGCAAATTCTGCCCAACTCCACAAAAGAGACCCTTAGTGTTTAATCTTTCAAACTGTGTTTGTCTTATACAGATAATCCCATTTCTTATCCATGAGATTTATTACAAAAAAAAAAAAAGGTCATCTTGTAACTTATCTTCTCCTGTCAGATAGGATACAATTACTGCCGTTCTTTCTTGGATATTTCATCATCCAGTTAAATTGTTTTGGAGGTTGCACTTGGATAATGTTCTTAGGAATACTGTCCAAACATTTTGCTGCTTTTCAATTGATATGAAAATCCTTATCCCAAGTTCCACAAAATTGGTTTTCCTCTTGCAGGCGAGTACTAAAAAACATAAAAATAAAAATATCTGTTACCTAACAAGTAAACAGCCCTTAGCAGGGGCCCGGCTTACCTAGAACGGTTTATTTTTTTAGGGTAGGGTTCAGGCAATTTCCTGCAAGCTATAGGAGTGGCCATAAATACAGCAGGTGTTGATGTATCCAGATCTGCACTCATACCATATAGTAGGTCTATATCAGGGACACATACACGCTAATACGCATACACGCAACCAGGTCACAAGCGTAAAACAAAAGTATATAACATTTGTTTTGATAGCAAAAAACACATTCACATTTAGGCTTGATACATAGAACATATGTATAATATTCCATCTCATGCCATACTGTACAAAAAATTGTGCTTAAAATACACATAAAAAATCCTATTATCCATGTATTATCAATAAATAAAACACTGATTAGGTGCAGAGGTGAATCTGTAGTGGATTGCTAGTGCTGGCGCATCTCAAATTCATAGGCATATCCGCTTCTCTGTACAGGTCTGCATCTGCTTGCAATTACAGAAAAACACCTTTAGTTAGTCATCTCTGCCTATGTGAGACCATCCCTTCCCCTCCCTGTCCCTCTCCAGTCACAGGTGCAGTCTAGATGGGATGCAGTCACACATTTACAGATTTTGCGCTATGCAATGGGTGTACATCCAGCACAGAATCAGGTCCTTTGTCTCTATGCAACTGCTTTGAACTAATGTATAGGATAGTGGCTGAGGGTTCAAGGGTCCCAGTAGAAATTATCTGCATACTATATTTGTGAAGTAATGCATGTAACTGCAGTTGTTGATGTGAAAAAGGAGAGCAGACAGGACTTGCTGAAAAGGGAAAATAATCTAAACTTAGAGAGCAGGGTGTGAGTGGTGATGCCTTGGAGAAAAGGAGGAAGGTGGCAAAGGAGGAAGGTGGCAAAGGACTGCTTTCCCAACAACTCTGAGGAAACGAGGCATGTGGTGCTTCCACCTCAATATTGTATGAGATTATTGAGTCATTCATTTTATACATTTCTCAAAATAACCAAAATTAAACAAGGAACCTCCTTAAACATTTTATAATATAGTTTCATAAAGAAACACATAATGTATGCTATAGACAAGAATGGGCTCAGATGCAAAGAAGCTTGTGAGCATGGGAGCGCATCCATACAGCATAGGTTCCACAAGGTAATCTGATGTAAATGGATGGAAGGTTGTGGAGTCCCACGGAAAGGATTTAGCCCCAATATTCAGTCTCATACGGGATCTTCCAGATAGAACCCACTTTAATGAAAAATGAATAACAGTATGTAACAAATGAGGCGTGATACTGGAGCTTACTCTTCAATTACCAATACTAACCATGGATTCTATCCAGACACTTAGTGTGCTGTGATTGCGTATGTTCACCAGCAAGTGGTGTCAAATATTTATTCCTAATAAAATAATTAATAACCACTATCCAAATCACACAGATTAGGATATAACCTTTCATAGGCTAAAACCTCAGAATGCAGATGGGGATTGAGTATTGTAATTCCATATATCAGCATCTGCAAGTCACTGCCTTTGTCATGTCTACCAGAAACTGGTGCTAGACAAAAATGCAGTCAAGTGAGGGACTTTTGTCCATCTATTCTATATTAATATAAGAACGTTGTGTCTGGCTGTTCCAAGTTGATGCGAAAACTACTGAAACGATTTTCATGAAAACAGCATCAATTTGTAGTGGAATAATAACCTGCACTATGTTTCATCTGGATCTGTCAAGCTAAAGCTGAGCAATGACAAACAAAAATATTTACTAACATCATCAATGCAGGAGATAGGTGTGGCAGCCGGGTAAGGGGTTATGGGAGAGGTGCTTTGGGGCCGCGTTCACTTGAATAGGATAGGCTACATAGCAGTCCATGCACAGTGCACTCTGTGAAATTGGAGTGAGAGGTGGGTGAAGGTGCTGCTGCCACCAGTCTGCATAGCACTGCTGATCACGTGGACCATTCTCACGAAAGGCCCCCTATGCAAAGCAATACAACTAGATCACCTCAAAAAAAAAAATGTTGGCAGAAGCGATTTCAACGTGGACAAAGCCGCTGTCAATAGCTAGTAAATATATTATCATTCAAGTCTTACATTAGTTTTTAGTTTCAAACATGGTAATTATATTTGTCTTCTCTCTTTCAGGTTCAAGTCATTATGGCAGATGGCTCCAAGTAAGATTTTAATAATAAAACAATGGCTTGGAAACAAAATATCATAAAACATATATTAGCAACATAACCAGACAGAACCAGATAAATTCACTGCATTCAATGCTCCCACCAGAACATTATAAAGTAAACATCTCCATAATATCAAACACCAAGTTAAAGTTCAAACATATCGCATCTCCAGAATGTTACATACTATCCATCTCCAGTATGTTACACACTATCCATCTTCAGTATGTTACATACTATCCATCTCCAGTATGTTACACACTATCCATCGCCAGTATTTTACACACTATAGACCTCCAAAATGTTACACACTATCCATCTCCAGTATGTTACATACTATCCATTTCCAGAACGTTACACACTATCGATCTCCAGTATGTTACACCATATCCATCTCCAGTATTTTACACACTACTATCCATCTCCAGTATTTTACACACTATCCATCTCCAGTATTTTACACACTATCCATCTCCAGAATTTTACATACTATCCATCTCCAGTATGTTACACACTATCCATCTCCAGAGTGTTACATACTATCCATCTCCAGTATGTTACACACTATCCATCTCCAGTATGTTACACACTATCCATCTCCAGAATGTAACACACTATCCATCCCCAGTATGTTACATACTGTTCATCTCCAGGATGTTACAAACTATCCAACTCCAGTATGTTACACACTATCCATCTCCAGAATGTTACACATTATCCATCTCCAGTATATTACACACTATCCATCTCCAGTATGTTACACACTATCCATCTACAGAATGTTACACACTATCCATCTGCAGTATGCTACATACTGTTCATCTCCAGACTGTTACACACATCTCCAGTATGTTACATACTGTTCATCTCCAGAATGTTACAAAGCATCCACCTCCAGAATGTTACACAATATCCATCCCCATTATGTTACACACTATCCATCTCCAGTATGTTACACACTATCCATCTCCAGTATTTTACACACTATCCATCTCCAGAATATTACACACTATCCATCTCCAGAATGTTACATACTATCCATCTCCAGTATGTTACACACTATCCATGTCCAGTATGTTACAAACTATCAATCTCTAAAATGTTACACTATCCATCTCCAGTATGTTACACACTATTCATCTCCAGTATTTTACACACTACTATCCATCTCCAGAATGTTACACACTATCCATATACAGTATGTTACACACTATCCATCTCCAGAATGTTACATACTATCCATCTCCAGTTTGTAACACACTATCCATCTCCAGTATGTTACATACTGTTCATCTCCAGAATGTTAAACACTATCCATCTCCAGTTTGATACATACTATTCATCTCCACTATTTTACACACTATCCATCTCCACTATGTTACATACTATCCATCTCCAGTATGTTACACATATTCATCTGCAGAATGTTACACACTATCCATCTCCAGTATGTTACACACTATCCATCTCCAGTATTTTACACACTATCCATCTCCAGAATATTACACACTATCCATCTCCAGAATGTTACATACTATCCATCTCCAGTATGTTACACACTATCCATCTCCAGTATGTTACACACTATCAATCTCTAAAATGTTACACTATCCATCTCCAGTATGTTACACACTATTCATCTCCAGTATTTTACACACTACTATCCATCTCCAGAATGTTACACACTATCCATATACAGTATGTTACACACTATCCATCTCCAGAATGTTACATACTATCCATCTCCAGTTTGTAACACACTATCCATCTCCAGTATGTTACATACTGTTCATCTCCAGAATGTTAAACACTATCCATCTCCAGTTTGAAACATACTATTCATCTCCACTATTTTACACACTATCCATCTCCACTATGTTACATACTATCCATCTCCAGTATGTTACACATATTCATCTCCAGAATGTTACATACTATCCATTTCCAGTAAGTTACACACTATCCATCTCCAGTATTTTACACACTATCCATCTCAAGAATGTTACACACTATCCATCTCCAGTATGTTACATACTATCCATCTCCAGAATGTTACACACTATCCATCTCCAGAATGTTACACACTATCCATCTCCAGAATGTTACACTCTATCCATCTCCAGTATGTTACACACTATCCATCTCCAGAATGTTAAACACTATCCATCTCCAGTATGTTACATACTGTTCATCTCCAGGATGTTACACACTATCCATCTCCAGTATGTTACACACTATTCATCTCCAGGATGTTACACACTATCCATCTTCACAATGTTACACAATATCCATCTCCAGTATGTTACATACTATCCATCTCCTGTATTTTACACATATTCATCTCCAGAATGTTACATACTATCCATCTCCAGTATGTTACACACTATCCATCTCCAGTATTTTATAAACTATCCATCTCCAGAATGTTACACACTATCAATCTCCAGTATGTTACACACTATCCATCTCCAGAATGTCACATAATAGCCATCTCCGGTATGTTATACACTATCCAACATCTTCAGTATTTAAAAAACTATCCATCTCCAGAATGTTACACACTATCCATCTCCAGTATGTTACACACTATCCATCTCCAGAATGTTACATACTATCCATCTCCAGTTTGTTACATAATGTTCATCTCCAGAATGTTACACACTATCCATCTCCAGTTTGATACATACTGTTCATCTGCCGGAATTTTACACACTATCCATCTCCACTATGTTACATACTATCCATCTCCAGTATGTTACACATATTCATCTCCAGAATGTTACATACTATCCATTTCCAGTAAGTTACACACTATCCATCTCCAATATTTTACACACTATCCCTCTCCAGAAAGTTACACACTATCCATCTCCAGTATGTTACACACTATCCATCTCCAGAATGTTGCATACTATCCATCTCCAGTATGTTACACACTATCCATCTCCAGAATGTTACACCCTATCCATCTCCAGTATGTTACACACTATCCATCTCCAGTATTTTATACACTGCTATCCATCTCCAGTATTTTACACAATATCCATCTCCAGTATTTTACACACTATCCATCTCCAGAATGTTACACACTATCCATCTCCAGTATTTTACACACTATCCATCTCCAGAATATTACACACTATCCATCTCCAGAATGTTACATACTATCCATCTCCAGTATGTTACACACTATCCATCTCCAGTATGTTACACACTATCAATCTCTAAAATGTTACACTATCCATCTCCAGTATGTTACACACTATTCATCTCCAGTATTTTACACACTACTATCCATCTCCAGAATGTTACACACTATCCATCTCCAGTATGTTACACACTATCCATCTCCAGAATGTTACATACTATCCATCTCCAGTTTGTAACACACTATCCATCTCCAGTACGTTACATACTGTTCATCTCCAGAATGTTAAACACTATCCATCTCCAGTTTGATACATACTATTCATCTCCACTATTTTACACACTATCCATCTCCACTATGTTACATACTATCCATCTCCAGTATGTTACACATATTCATCTCCAGAATGTTACATACTATCCATTTCCAGTAAGTTACACACTATCCATCTCCAGTATTTTACACACTATCCATCTCAAGAATGTTACACACTATCCATCTCCAGTATGTTACATACTATCCATCTCCAGAATGTTACACACTATCCATCTCCAGAATGTTACACACTATCCATCTCCAGAATGTTACACTCTATCCATCTCCAGTATGTTACACACTATCCATCTCCAGAATGTTAAACACTATCCATCTCCAGTATGTTACATACTGTTCATCTCCAGGATGTTACATACTATTCATCTCCAGAATGTTACACACTATCCATCTCCAGTATGTTACACAATATCCATCTCCAGTATGTTACATACTATCCATCTCCAGTATTTTACACATATTCATCTCCAGAATGTTACATACTATCCATCTCCAGTATGTTACACACTATCCATCTCCAGTATTTTATAAACTATCCATCTACAGAATGTTACACACTATCCATCTCCAGTATGTTACACACTATCCATCTCCAGAATGTCACATAATAGCCATCTCCGGTATGTTACACATTATCCAACATCTTCAGTATTTAAAAAACTATCCATCTCCAGAATGTTACACAATATCCATCTCCAGTATGTTACACACTATCCATCTCCAGAATATTACATACTATCCATCTCCAGTTTGTTACACACTATCCATCTCCAGTATGTTACATAATGTTCATCTCCAGAATGTTACACACTATCCATCTCCAGTTTTATACATACTGTTCATCTGCCGGAATTTTACACACTATCCATCTCCACTATGTTACATACTATCCATCTCCAGTATGTTACACATATTCATCTCCAGAATGTTACATACTATCCATTTCCAGTAAGTTACACACTATCCATCTCCAGTTATTTACACACTATCCCTCTCCAGAATGTTACACACTATCCATCTCCAGAATATTGCATACTATCCATCTCCAGTATGTTACACACTATCCATCTCCAGAATGTTACACCGTATCCATCTCCATTATGTTACACACTATCCATCGCCAGTAATTTATACACTGCTATCCATCTCCAGTATTTTACACAATATCCATCTCCAGTATTTTACACACTATCCATCTCCAGAATGTTACACACTATGCATCGCCAATACGTTACGCATTATCCATCTCCAGTATGTTACACATATCCATTTCCAGAATGTTACATACTATCTATCTCCAGTATGTTGCACAATATCCATCTCCAGTATGTTACACACAATTATCCATCTCCAGTATGTTACACACTATCCATCTCCAGAATGTTACACACTATCCATCTCCAGTATGTTAAACAATATCCATCTCCAGTATTTTACACACTATTATCCATCTCCAGTATTTTACACACTATCCTACTACAGAATGTTACATACTATCCATCTCCAGTATGTTACACACTATCCATCTCAAGAGTGTTACATACTATCCATCTCCAGTATGTTACACACTATCCATCTCCAGTATGTTACCCACTATCCATCTCCAGAATGTTACACACTATCCTTCTCCAGTATGTTACATACTGTTCATCTCAAGGAAGTTACACACTATCAATCTCCAGAAATTTACACACTATTATCCATCTCCAGTATTTTACACACTATCCATCTCCAGTATGTTCCACACTATACATCTCCAGAGTGTTACAAACTATACATCTCCAGCATGTTACACACTATCCAGCTCCAGTATATTACACACTATACATCTCCAGAATGTTACACACTATCCATCTCCAGTATGTTACATACTGTTCATCTGCAGGATCTTACACACTATCCATCTCTAGTATGATATACACTATCCATCTCTAGAATGTTACACACTATCCATCTCCAGTATAAAACACACTATCCATCTCCAGTATGTTACACACTATCCATCTCCAGAATGGTACACACTATCCATCTCCAGTATGTTACACACTATCCATCTCCAGTATTTTACACATATTCATCTCCAGAATGTTACATACTATCCATCTCCAGTATCTTACACACTATCCATCTCCAGTATTTTATATACTATCCATCTCCAGAATGATACACACTATCCATCTCCAGTATATTACACACTATTCATCTCCAGAATGTTACATACTATGCATCTCCAGTATTTTACACACTATTCATCTCCAGACTGTTAAACAATATCCATCTCCAGTTTGTTACATACTGTTCATCTCCAGTATGTAACATACTATCCATCTCCAGTATGTTACATAATGTTCAACTCCAGTATGTTACACCCTATTCATCTCCAGTATGTTACATACTGTTTATCTCCAGAATGTTACTCACTATCCATCTCCAGAATGTTACACACTATCCATCTCCAGTTTGTTACACACTATCCATCTCCAGTATGTTACATACTATCCATCTCCAGAATGTTACACACTATCCATCTCAGGTATTTTACACACTATCCATCTACAGAATGTTACACACTATCCATCTCCAGTATGTTACACACTATCCATCTCCAGAATGTTACCTACTATCCAACTCCAGTACGTTACACACTATCCATCTCCAGTATGTTACACACTATCCATCTCTAAAATGTTACACACTATCCATCTCCTGTATGTTTCACACTATCCATCTCCAGTATTTTACGCACTACTATCCATCTCCAGTATTTTACACACTATCCATCTCCAGAATGTTACACACTATCCATCTCCAGTATTTTACACACTATCCATCTCCAGAATGTTACATACTATCCATCTCCAGTTTGTTACACACTATCCATCTCCAGTATGTTACATAATGTTCATCTCCAGAATGTTAAACACTATCCATCTCCAGTTTGATACTTACTATTCATCTCCAGTATTTTACACACTATCCATCTCCACTATGTTACATACTATCCATCTCCAGTATGCTACACATATTCATCTCCAGAATGTTACATACTATCCATTTCCAGTAAATTACACACTATCCATCTCTAAAATGTTACACACTATCCATCTCCTGTATGTTTCACACTATCCATCTCCAGTATTTTACGCACTACTATCCATCTCCAGTATTTTACACACTATCCATCTCCAGTATTTTACACACTATACATCTCAAGAATATTACACACTATCCATCGCCAGTATGTTACATACTATCCATCTCCAGAATGTTACACACTATCCATCTCCAGAATGTTACACACTATCCATCTCCAGAATGTTACACCCTATCCATCTCCAGTATGTTACACACTGTCCATCTCCAGAATGTTAAACACTATCCATCCCCAGTATGTTACATACTGTTCATCTCCAGGATGTTAAACACTATCCATCTCCAGTATGTTACACACTATTCATCTCCTGAATGTTACATACTATCCATCTCCAGTATGTTACACATATTCATCTCCAGAATGTTACATACTATCCATCTCCAGTATGTTACTCACTATCCATCTCCAGTATTTTATAAACTATCCATCTCCAGTATGTTACACACTGTTCATCTCAAGAGTGTTACATACTATCCATCTCCAGTATGTTACCCACTATCCATCTCCAGTATGTTACCCACTATCCATCTCCAGAATGTTACACACTATCCATCTCCAGTATGTTACATACTGTTCATCTCAATGATGTTACACACTATCAATCTCCAGTATTTTACACACTATTATCCATTTCCAGTATTTTACACACTATCCATCTCCAGAATGTTACACAATATCCATCTCCAGTATGTTACACACTATACATCTCCAGAGTGTTACATACTATACATCTCCAGTATGTTACACACTATCCAGCTCCAGTATATCACACACTATACATCTCCAGAATGTTACACACTATCCATCTCCAGTATGTTACATACTGTTCATCTCCAGGATCTTACACACTATCCATCTCTAGTATGATACACACTATCCATCTCTAGAATGTTACACACTATCCATCTCCAGCATAAAACACACTATCCATCTCCAGAATGTTACACACTATCCATCTCCAGTATGTTACACACTATCCATCTCCAGTATTTTACACATATTCATCTCCAGAATTTTACATACTATCCATCTCCAGTATGTTACACACTATCCATCTCCAGTATTTTATATACTATCCATCTCCAGAATGATACACACTATCCATCTCCAGTATATTACACACTATTCATCTCCAGAATGTTACATACTATCCATCTCCAGAATGAAACACACTATCCATCTCCAGTATATTACACACTATTCATCTCCAGAATGTTACATACTATGCATCTCCAGTATTTTACACACTATTCATCTTCAGACTGTTAAATAATGTTCAACTCCAGTATGTTACACCCTATTCATCTCCAGTATGTTACAAACTGTTTATCTCCAGAATGTTACTCACTATCCATCTCCAGAATGTTACACACTATCCATCTCCAGAATGTTACATCCTATCCATCTCCAGTATGTTACACACTATCCATCTCCAGAATGTTATACACTATCCATCTACAGTATGTTACATACTGTTCATCTCCAGGATGATACACACTATCCATCTCCAGTATGTTACACACTATTCATCTCCAGTATTTTATAAACTATCCATCTCCAGAATGTTACACACTATCCATCTCCAGTATGTTACACACTATCCATCTCCAGTATTTTATAAACTATCCATCTCCAGAATGTTACACACTATCCATCTCCAGTATGTTACACACTATCCATCTCCAGAATGTCACATAATAACCATCTCCGGTATGTTACACACTATCCAACATCTTCAGTATTTAAAAAACTATCCATCTCCAGAATGTTACACACTATCCATCTCCAGAATGTTACACACTATCCATCTCCAGTATGTTACACACTATCCATCTCCAGAAAGTTACATACTATCCATCTCCAGTTTGTAACACACTATCCATCTACAGTATGTTACATAATGTTCATCTTCAGAATGTTACACACTATCCATCTCCAGTTTGATACATACTGTTCATCTGCTGGAATTTTACACACTATCCATCTCCACTATGTTACATACTATCCATCTCCATTACGTTACACATATTCATCTCCAGAATGTTACATACTATCCATTTCCAGTAAGTTACATACTATCCATCTCCAGAATGTTACACACTATCCATCTCCAGTATGTTACACAATATCCATCTCCAGTATTTTACACACTATCCATCTCCAGTATATTACACACTATCCATCTCCAGAATGTTACATACTATCCATCTCCAGTTTGTAACACACCATCCATCTCCAGTATGTTACATAATGTTCATCTTCAGAATGTTACACACTATCCATCTCCAGTTTGATACATACTGTTCATCTGCTGGAATTTTACACACTATCCATCTCCACTATGTTACATACTATCCATCTCCATTATGTTACACATATTCATCTCCAGAATGTTACTTACTATCCATTTCCAGTAAGTTACATACTATCCATCTCCAGAATGTTACACACTATCCATCTCCAGTATGTTACACAATATCCATCTCCAGTATTTTACACACTATTATCCATCTCCAGTATTTTACACACTATTCATCTACAGAATGATACATACTATCCATCTCCAGTATGTTACACACTATCCATCTCAAGAGTGTTACATACTATCCATCTCCAGTATGTTACCCACTATCCATCTCCAGTATGTTACCCACTATCCATCTCCAGAATGTTACACACTATCCATCTCCAGTATGTTCCATACTGTTCATCACAAGGATGTTACACACTATCAATCTCCAGTATGTTACACACTATCCATCTCCAGAATGTCACATAATAACCATCTCCGGTATGTTACACACTATCCAACATCTTCAGTATTTAAAAAACTATCCATCTCCAGAATGTTACACACTATCCATCTCCAGAATGTTACACACTATACATCTCCAGTATATTACACACTATCCATCTCCAGAATGTTACATACTATCCATCTCCAGTTTGTAACACACTATCCATCTCCAGTATGTTACATAATGTTCATCTTCAGAATGTTACACACTATCCATCTCCAGTTTGATACATACTGTTCATCTGCTGGAATTTTACACACTATCCATCTCCACTATGTTACATACTATCCATCTCCATTATGTTACACATATTCATCTCCAGAATGTTACATACTATCCATTTCCAGTAAGTTACATACTATCCATCTCCACTATGTTACACACTATCCATCTCCAGTATTTTACACACTATCCATCTCCAGTATATTACACACTATCCATCTCCAGAATGTTACATACTATCCATCTCCAGTTTGTAACACACCATCCATCTCCAGTATGTTACATAATGTTCATCTTCAGAATGTTACACACTATCCATCTCCAGTTTGATACATACTGTTCATCTGCTGGAATTTTACACACTATCCATCTACACTATGTTACATACTATCCATCTCCATTATGTTACACATATTCATCTCCAGAATGTTACATACTATCCATTTCCAGTAAGTTACATACTATCCATCTCCAGAATGTTACACACTATCCATCTCCAGTATGTTACACAATATCCATCTCCAGTATTTTACACACTATTATCCATCTCCAGTATTTTACACACTATCCATCTACAGAATGTTACATACTATCCATCTCCAGTATGTTACACACTATCCATCTCAAGAGTGTTACATACTATCCATCTCCAGTATGTTACCCACTATCCATCTCCAGTATGTTACCCACTATCCATCTCCAGAATGTTACACACTATCCATCTCCAGTATGTTACATACTGTTCATCTCAAGGATGTTACACACTATCAATCTCCAGTATTCTACACACTATTATCCATCTCCAGTATTTTACACACTATCCATCTCCAAAATGTTACACAATATCCATCTCCAGTATGTTACACACTATACATCTCCAGAGTGTTACATACTATACATCTCCAGTATGTTACACACTATCCAGCTCCAGTATATTACACACTATACATATCCAGAATGTTACACACTATCCATCTCCAGTATGTTACATACTGTTCATCTCCAGGATCTTACACACTATCCATCTCTAGTATGATACACACTATCCATCTCTAGAATGTTACACACTATCCATCTCCAGTATAAAACACACTATCCATCTCCAGTATGTTACACACTATCCATCTCCAGAATGTTACACACTATCCATCTCCAGTATGTTACACACTATCCATCTCCAGTATTTTACACATATTCATCTCCAGAATGTTACATACTATCCATCTCCAGTATGTTACACACTATTCATCTCCAGTATTTTATATACTATCCATCTCCAGAATGATACACACTATCCATCTCCAGTATATTACACACTATTCATCTCCAGAATGTTACATACTATGCATCTCCAGAATTTTACACACTATTCATCTCCAGACTGTTAAACACTATCCATCTCCAGTTTGTTACATACTGTTCATCTCCAGTATGTAACATACTATCCATCTCCAGTATGTTACATAATGTTCAACTCCAGTATGTTACACTCTATCCATCTCCAGTATATTACATACTGTTTATCTCCAGAATGTTACTCACTATCCATCTCCAGAATGTTACACACTATCCATCTCCAGTTTGTTACACACTATCCATCTCCAGTATGTTACATACTATCCATCTCCAGAATGTGACACACTATCCATCTCAGGTATTTTACACACTATCCATCTACAGAATGTTACACACTATCCATCTCCAGTATGTTACACACTATCCATCTCCAGAATGTTACATACTATCCATCTCCAGTACGTTACACACTATCCATCTCCAGTATGTTACACACTATCCATCTCTAAAATGTTACACACTATCCATCTCCAGTATGTTACACACTATCCATCTCCAGTATTTTACGCACTACGATCCATCTCCAGTATTTTACATACTATCCATCTCCAGAATGTTACACACTATCCATCTCCAGTATGTTACACACTATCCATCTCCAGAATGTTACATACTATCCATCTCCAGTTTGTTACACACTATACATCTCCAGTATGTTACATACTGTTCATCTCCAGAATGTTAAACACTATCCATCTCCAGTTTGATACATACTATTCATCTCCAGTATTTTACACACTATCCATCTCCACTATGTTACATACTATCCATCTCCAGTATGCTACACATATTCATCTCCAGAATGTTACATACTATCCATTTCCAGTAAATTACACACTATCCATCTCCAGTATTTTACACACTATCCATCTCAAGAATGTTACACACTATCCATCTCCAGTATGTTACATACAATCCATCTCCAGAATGTTACACACTATCCATCTCCAGAATGTTACACACTATCCATCTCCAGAATGTTACAGCCTATCCATCTCCAGTATTTTACACACTATCCATCTCCAGAATGTTAAACACTATCCATCTCCAGTATGTTACATACTGTTCATCTCCAGGATGTTACACACTATCCATCTCCAGTATGTTACACACTATTCATCTCCAGAATGTTACACACTATCCATCTCCAGTATGTTACACAATATCCATCTCCAGTATGTTACATACTATCCATCTCCAGTATTTTACACATATTCATCTCCAGAATGTTACATACTATCCATCTCCAGTACGTTACTCACTATCCATCTCCAGTATTTTATAAACTATCCATCTCCAGAATGTTACACACTATCCATCTCCAGTATGTTACACACTATCCAACTCCAGAATGTCACATAATAACCATCTCCGGTATGTTACACACTATCCAACATCTTCAGTATTTAAAAAACTATCCATCTCCAGAATGTTACACACTATCCATCTCCAGAACGTTACACTCTATCCATCTCCAGTATGTTACACACTATCCATCTCCAGAATGTTACATACTATCAATCTCCAGTTTGTTACACACTATCCATCTCCAGTATGTTACATAATGTTCATCTCCAGAATGTTACACACTATCCATCTCCAGTTTGATACATACTGTTAATCTGCCGGAATTTTACACACTATCCATCTCCACTATGTTACATACTATCCATCTCCAGTATGTTACACATATTCATCTCCAGAATGTTACATACTATCCATTTCCAGTAAGTTACATACTATCCATCTCCAGTATTTTACACACTATCCATCCCCAGAATGTTACACACTATCCATCTCCAGTATGTTACACACTATCCATTTCCAGAATGTTGCACACTATCCATCTCCAGTATTTTATACACTGCTATCCATCTCCAGTATTTTACACACTATCCATCTCCAGTATGTTACACAATAAGCATCTCCAATATGTTGCGCATTATCCATCTCCAGTATGTTACACATATCCATTTCCAGAATGTTACATACTATCTATCTCCAGTATGTTACACAATATCCATCTCCAGTATGTTACACACAATTATCCATCTCCAGTATGTTACACACTATCCATGTCCAGAATGTTACACACTATCCATTTCCAGTTTGTTACACAATATCCATCTCTAGTATTTTACACACTATTATCCATCTCCAGTATTTTACACACTATCCATCTACAGAATGTTACATACTATCCATCTCCAGTATGTTACACACTATCCATCTCCAGAGTGTAACATACTATCCATCTCCAGTATGCTACACACTACCATCTCCAGTATGTTACCCATTATCCATCTCCAGAATGTTACACACTATCCATCTCCAGTATGTTACGTACTGTTCATCTCAAGGATGTTAAACACTATCAATCTCCAGAATTTTAAACACTATTATCCATCGCCAGTATTTCACACACTATCCATCTCCAGAATGTTCCACACTATCCATCTCCAGTAAGTTACACACTATACATCTCCAGAGTGTTACATACTATACATCTTCAGTATGTTACACACTATCCAGCTCCAGTATATTACACACTATACATCTCCAGAATGTTACACACTATCCATCTCCAGTATGTTACATACTGTTCATCTCCAGGATCTTACACACTATCCATCTCCAGTATGATACACACTATCCATCTCAAGAATATTACACACTATCCATCTCCAGTATAAAACACACTATCCATCTCCAGTATGTTACACACTATCCATCTCCAGAATGTTACACACTATCCATCTCCAGTATGTTACACACTATCCATCTCCAGTATTAAGCACATATTCATCTCCAGAATGTTACATACTATCCATCTCCAGTATGTTACACACTATCCATCTCCAGTATTTTATACACTATCCATCTCCAGAATGATACACAATATCCATCTCCAGTATATTACACACTATTCATCTCCAGAATGTTACATACTATCCATCTACAGTATTTTACACACTATTCATCTCCAGACTGTTACACACTATCCATCTCCAGTTTGTTACATACTGTTCATCTCCAGTATGTAACATACTATCCATCTCCAGTATGTTACATAATGTTCAACTCCAGTATGTTACACCCTATACATCTCCAGTATGTTACATACTGTTTATGTCCAGAATGTTACTCACTATCCATCTCCAGAATGTTACACACTATCCATCTCCAGTATATTACACACTATCCATCTCCAGTATGTTACTTACTATCCATCTCCAGAATGTTACACACTATCCATCTCAGGTATTTTACACACTATCCATCTACAGAATGTTACACACTATTCATCTCCAGAATGTTACATACTATCCATCTCCAGTATGTTACACACTATCCATCTCCAGTATGTTACACACTATCCATCTCTAAAATGTTACACACTATCCATCTCCAGAATGTTACACACTATCCATCTCCAGTATTTTACGCACTACTATCCATCTCCAGTATTTTACACACTATCCATCTGCAGTATTTTACACACTATCCATCTCCAGAATGTTACACACTATCCATCTCCAGTATGGTACACACTATCCATCTCCAGTATGTTACATACTATCCATCTCCTTTATGTTACACACTATCCATCTCCAGTATGTTACATACTGTTCATCTCCAGAATGTTTCACACTATCCATCTCCAGTTTCTTACATACTGTTCATCTCCAGTAATTTACACACTATCCATCTCCAGTATGTTACATACTATCCATCTACAGTATGTTACACATATTCATCTCCAGAATGTTACATACTATCCATCTCCTGTATTTTACACACTGTCCATCTCCAGAATGCTACACACTATCCATATCCAGTATGTTACACACTATCCTTCTCCAGGTTGTTACATACTGTTCATCTCTAGTATGTAACATACTATCCATCTCCAGTATGTTTCATAATGTTCAACTCCAGTATATTACACCCTATCCATCTCCAGTATGTTACATACTGTTTATCTCCAGAATGTTACTCACTATCCATCTCCAGAATGTTCCACACTATCCATCTCCAGTAAGTTACACACTACCCATCTCCAGTATGTTACATACTATCAATCTCCAGAATGTTACACACTATCCATCTCAGGTATTTTACACACTATCCATCTACAGAATGTTACACACTATCCATCTCCTGTACTTTACACACTATTCATCTCCAGAATGTTACATACTATCCATCTCCAGTATGTTACACACTATCCATCTCCAGTATGTTACACACTATCCATCTCTAAAATGTTACACACTATCCATCTCCAGTATGTAACACACTATCCATCTCCAGTATGTTACACAATATCCATCTCCAGTATTTTACACACTATTATCCATCTCCAGTATTTTACACACTATCCATCTACAGAATGTTACATACTATCCATCTCCAGTATGTTACACACTATCCATCTCCAGAGTGTAACATACTATCCATCTCCAGTATGTTACACACTATCCATCTCCAGTATGTTACCCACTATCCATCTCCAGAATGTTACACACTATCCATCTCCAGAGTCTTACATACTATACATCTCCAGTATGTTACACACTATCCAGCTCCAGTATATTACACACTATACATCTCCAGAATGTTACACACTATCCATCTCCAGTATGTTACATACTGTTCATCTCCAGGATCTTACACACTATCCATCTCCAGTATGATACACACTATCCATCGCTAGAATGTTACACACTATCCATCTCCAGTATAAAACACACTATCCATCTCCAGTATGTTACACAATATCCCTCTCCAGAATGTTACATACTATCCATCTCCAGTATGTTACACACTATCCATCTCCAGTATTTTATACACTATCCATCTCCAGAATGATACACACTATCCATCTCCAGTATATTACACACTATTCATCTCCAGAATGTTACATACTATCCATCTCCAGTATTTTACACACTATTCATCTCCAGACTGTTACACACTAACCATCTCCAGTTTGTTACATACTGTTCATCTCCAGTATGTAACATACTATCCATCTCCAGTATGTTACATAAAGTTCAACTCCAGTATGTTACACCCTATCCATCTCCAGTATGTAACATACTGTATATCTCCAGAATGTTACTCACTATCCATCTCCAGAATGTTAAACACTATCCATCTCCAGTATGTTACACACTATCCATCTCCAGTATGTTACATACTATCCATCTCCAGAATGTTACACACTATCCATCTCAGGTATTTTACACACTATCCATCTCCAGAATGTTACACACTATCCATCTCCAGTATGTTACACACTTTCCATCTCCAGAATGTTACATACTATCCATCTCCAGTATGTTACACACTATCCATCTCCAGTATGTTACACACTATCCATCTCTAAAATGTTACACACTAGCCATCTCCAGTATGTTACACAATATCCATCTCCAGTATTTTACGCAGTACTATCCATCTCCTGTATTTTACACACTATCCATCTGCAGTATTTTACACACTATCCATCTCCAGAATGTTACACACTATCCATCTCCAGTATGGTACACACTATCCATCTCCAGTATGTTACATACTATCCATCTCCAGTATGTTACACACTATCCATCTCCAGTATGTTACATACTGTTCATCTCCAGAATGTTACACACTATCCATCTCCAGTTTCTTACATACTGTTCATCTCCAGTAATTTACAAACTATCCATCTCCAGTATGTTACATACTATCCATCTACAGTATGTTACACATATTCATCTCCAGAATGTTACATACTATCCATCTCCAGTATTTTACACACTATCTATCTCCAGAATGCTACACACTATCCATATCCAGTATGTTACACACTATCCATCTCCAGTTTGTTACATACTGTTCATCTCCAGTATGTAACATACTATCCATCTCCAGTATGTTACATAGTGTTCTACTCCAGTGTGTTACACCCTATCCATCTCCAGTATGTTATATACTGTTTATCTCCAGAATGTTACTCACTATCCATCTCCAGAATGTTACACACTGTCCATCTCCAGTATGTTACACACTATCCATCCCCAGTATGTTATATACTATCCATCTCCAGAATGTTACACACTATCCAGCTCAGGTATGTTACACACTATCCATCTCCAGTATTTTACGCACTACTATCCATCTCCAGTATTTTACACATTATCCATCTGCAGTATTTTACACACTATCCATCTCCAGAATGTTACACACTATCCATCTCCAGTATGGTACACACTATCCATCTCCAGTATGTTACATACTATCCATCTCCAGTATGTTACACACTATCCATCTCCAGTATGTTACATACTGTTCATCTCCAGAATGTTACACACTATCCATCTCCAGTTTGTTACATACTGTTCATCTCCAGTAATTTACACACTATCCATCTCCAGTATGTTACATACGATCCATCTACAGTATGTTACACATATTCATCTCCAGAATGTTACATACTGTCCATCTCCAGTATTTTACACACTATCCATCTCCAGAATGCAAAACACTATCCATATCCAGTATGTTACACACTATCCATCTCCAGAATGTTACATACTATCCATCTCCAGAATGTTAAACACTATCCATCTCCAGAGTGTTACACCCTATCCATCTCCAGTATGTTACACACTATCCATCTCCAGTATTTTATACACTACTATCCATCTCCAGTATTTTACACACTATCCATCTCCAGTATTTTACACATTATCCATCTCCAGAATGTTACACACTATCCATCTCCAGTATGTTACACACTATCCATCTCCAGTATTTTACAAACTACTAACCATCTCCAGTATTTAACACACTATCCATCTCCAGAATGTTACACACTATCCATCTCCAGTATTTTACACACTATCCATCTCCAGAATGCTACACACTATCCATCTCCAGTATGTTACACACTATCCATCTCCAGAATGTTACATACTTTCCATCTCCAGTATGTTACACACTATCCATCTCCAGAATGTTACACACTATTCATCTCCAGTATTTTACACGCTATCCATCTCCTGAATGTTACACACTATCCATCTCCAGTATGTTACACATTATCCATCTCTAGAATGTTACACACTATCCATCTCCAGTATGTTACATACTATCCATCTCCAGTATGTTACACACTTTCCATCTCCAGTATGTTACATACTGTTCATCTCCAGAATGTTACACACTATCCATCTCCAATTTCTTACATACTGTTCATCTCCAGTGTTTTACACACTATCCATCTCCAGTATGTTACATACTATCCATCTACAGTATGTTACACATATTCATCTCCAGAATGTTACATACTATCCATCTCCAGTATTTTACACACTATCCATCTCCAGAGTGCTTCACACTATCCATCTCCAGTATGTTACACACTATCCATCTCCAGAGAGTTACACCCTATCCATCTCCAGTATGTTACACACTATCCATCTCCAGAGAGTTACACCCTATCCATCTCCAGTATGTTACACACTATCCATCTCCAGAATTTTATACACTGCTATCCATCTCCAGTATTTTACACACTATCCATCTCCAGTATTTTACACATTATCCATCTCCAGAATGTTACACACTATCCATCTCCTGTATGTTACACACTATCCATCTCCAGTATTTTACACACTACTAACCATCTCCAGTATTTAACACACTATCCATCTCCAAAATGTTACACACTATCCATCTCCGGTATTTTACACACTATCCATCTACAGAATGTTACACACTATCCATCTCCAGTATGTTACACACTATCCATCTCCAGAATGTTACATACTATCCATCTCCAGTATGTTACACACTATCCATCTCCAGTATGTTACACACTATCCATCTCTAAAATGTTACACACTATCCATCTCCAGTATGTTACACACTATCCATCTCCAGTATTTTACACACTACTATCCATCTCCAGTATTTTACACACTGTCCATCTCCAGAATGTTACACACTATCCATCTCCAGTATGGTACACACTATCCATCTCCAGTATGTTACATACTATCCATCTCCAGTATGTTACACACTATCCATATCCAGTATGGTACATACTGCTCATCTCCAGAATTTTACACACTATCCATCTCCAATTTCTTACATACTGTTCATCTCCAGTATTTTACACACTATCCATCTCCAGTATGTTACATACTATCCATCTACAGTATGTTACACATTTTCATCTCCAGAATGTTACATACTATCCATCTCCAGTATTTTACACACTATCCATCTCCAGAATGCTACACACTATCCATCTCCAGTATGTTACACACTATCCATCTCCAGAATGTTACATACTTTCCATCTCCAGTATGTTACACACTATCCATCTCCAGAGTGTTACACCCTATCCTTCTCCAGTATGTTACACACTATCCATCTCCAGTATTTTATACACTACTATCCACCTCCAGTATTTTACATACTATCCATCTCCAGTATTTTACATATTATCCATCTCCAGAATGTTACACACTATCCATCTCCAGTATGTTACACACTATCCATCTCCAGTATTTTACACACTACTAACCATCTCCAGTATCCAACACACTATCTATCTCCAGAATGTTATATACAATCCATCTCCAGTATGTTACACACTATCCATCTCCAGCATGTTACACACTATCCATCTCCAGAATGTTACACCCTTCCCATCTCTAGTATGTTACACGCTATCCTTCTGCAGTATTTTATACACTACTATCCATCTCCAGTATTTTACACACTATCCATCTCCAGTATGTTACACACTATTCATCTACAGAATGTTACACACTATCCATCTATAATATGTTACACACTATCCATCTCCAGTATTTTACATACTCTTCATCTCCAGAATGTTACACACTATCCATCTCCAGTATGTTACAGGCTATCCATCTCCAGTATGTTACAAACTGTCCATCTCCAATATGTTACACACTATCCATCCCCAGTATGTTACACATATTAATCTCCTGAATATTACACACTATCCATCTCCAGTATCTTACATACTGTTCATCTCCAGTATGTTACACACTATCCATCTCCAGTATGTTACACATTATCCGTCTCCAGAATGTTACACACTATCCATCTCCAGTATGTTACACACTATCCATCTCTAGTATTTTACACACTACTATCCATCTCCAGTAGTTTACACACTATCCATCTCCAGTAGTTTACACACTATCAATCTCCAGAATGTTACATACTATCCATCTCCACTATGTTACACCATATCCATCTCCAGAATGTTACACCCCAATCCCTCTCCAGTATGTTACACACTATCCATCTCCAGGATTTTATACACTACTATCCATCTAAAGTATTTTACACACTATCCATCTCCAGTATTTTACACACTATACATCTCCAGAATGTTACACACTATCCATCTCCAGTATGTTACACACTATCCATCTCCAGTATGTTACACATTATCCATCTCCACAATGTTACACACTATCCATCTCCAATATGCTACACACTATCCATCTGCAGTATTTTACACACTACTATCCATCTCCAGTATTTTACACACTATACATCTCCAGAATGTTACACACTATCCTTTTACACACTATCCATCTCCAGTATTTTACCACAATATCCATCTCCAGAATGTTACATACTAACCATCTCCATTATGTTACACACTATCCATCTCCAGAATGTTACACCCTATCCATCTCCAGTATGTTACACACTATCCATCTCCATTATTTTATACACTACTATCCATCTCCAGTATTTTACACACTCTCCATCTCCAGTATTTTACATACTATCCATCTCCAGAATGTTACACACTATCCACCTCCAGTATGTTACATACTATCCATCTCCAGAATGTTACACACTATTCATCTCCAGTATGTTACACACTATCCATCTCCAGAATATTACACACTATCCATCTCCAGAATATTACACTCTATCTATCTCCAATATGTTACACACTATCCATCTACAGTATGTTACATAGTGTTCATCTCCAGTATTTTACACACTATCCATCTCCAGTATGTTACACACTCTCCATCACAGGAATGTTACACACTATCCATCTCCAGTATGTTACACACTATCCATCTCCAGAATGTTACACACTATTCATCTCCAGTATGTTACACACTATCCATCTCCAGAATGTTACACACTATCCATCTCCAGAATATTACACACTATCCATCTCCAGTATGTTACACACTATCTATCTCCAGAATGTTTTATACTATCCATCTCCAGTATGTTACACACTATACATCTCCTGTATTTTACACACTACTATCTATTTCCAGAATGTTACACACTATCCATATCCTGAATGTTACACACTATCAATCTCCATAATGTTACACACTATCCATTCTACAGAATGTTATACAATATCGGTTTCCAGAATGTTACGCACTTTCTGTCTCCAGAATGTTACACACAATCCATCTCCAGTATGTTACACACTATGTATCTCCAGAATCTTACACACTATCCATCTCCAGTATGTTACACACTATCCATCTCCAGAATGTTACACACTCTCCATCTCCAGTATGCTACACAATCTCCATCTCCAGAATGTTACACATTATCCATCTTCAGAATGTTACACACTTTCTGTCTCCAGAATGTTACACACAATCCATCTCCAGTATGTTACACACTATGTATCTCCAGAATCTTACACACTATCCATCTTCAGTATGTTATATACTGTTCATCTAAAGTATTTTACACACTATCCATCTCCAGTATGTTACACACTATCCATCTCCAGAATGTTACACACTCTCCATCTCCAGTATGTTACACACTCTTCATCTCCAGAATGTTACACATTATCCATCTCCAGAATGTTACACACTATCCATCTCCAGTATGTTACACACTATCCATCTCCAGTATGTTACACACTATCCATCTCCAGTATCCATCTCCAGTATGTTACACATATTCATCTCCACAATGTTACATACTATCCATCTCCAAGGTTTTTACACATTATCCATCTCCAGTATTTTACACACTATCTATCTCCAGTATGTTACATACTGTTCATCTCCAGAATGTTATACACTATATATCTCCAGTATGTTACATATTGTTCATTTCCAGTATTTTACACACTATCCATCTCCAGAATGTTACACACTCTCCATCTCCAGAATGTTACACACTCTACATCTCCAGAATGTTACACACTATCCTTCTCCAGAATGTTACACACTATCCATCTCCAGTATGTTACACACTTTCCATCTCCAGAATGTTACAGACTATCCATCTCCAGTATGTTACACACTATCCATCTCCAGAATGTTACAGACTATCCATCTCCTGTATGTTACACACTATCCATCACCAGTATGTTACACATATTCATCTCCAGAATGTTACACACTATCCATCTCCAGTATGTAAAATACTGTTCATTTCCAGTATTTTACAAACTATCCATCTCCAGAATGTTAAACACTATCCATCTCCAGTATATTACACATTATCCATTTCCAGAATGTTACACACTATCCATCTCCAGTATTTTACACACTACTAACCATCTCCAGTATTTTACACACTAAACATCTCCTGTATTTTACACACTATCCATCTCCAGAATGTTATATACTATCCATCTCCAGTATGTTACACACTATCCATCTCCAGAATGTTACACCCTACCCGTCTCCAGTATTTTACACACTATCCATCTCCTGTATTTTATACACTACTATCCATCTCCAGTATTTTACACACTATCCATCTCCAGTTTTTTACACACTATCCATCTCCAGAATGTTATATACTATCCATCTCCAGTATGTTACACACTATCCATCTCCAGAATGTTACACCCTACCCACCTCCAGAATGTTATACACTATCCATCCCCAGTATGTTACACAATATTCATCTACATAATGTTACATACTATCCATCTTTAATATGTTACACACTATCCATCTCCAGTATGTAACATACTGTTCATCTCCAGAATGTTAAATACTATCCATCTCCAGTATGTTACATACTGTTCATCTGCAGTATATTGCACACTATCCATCTCCAGTATGTTACACACTATCCATCTCCAGCATGTTACACACTATCCATCTCCAGAATGTTACACCCTTCCCATCTCTAGTATGTTACACGCTATCCTTCTCCAGTATTTTATACAATACTATCCATCTCCAGTATTTTACACACTATCCATCTCCAGTATGTTACACACTATTCATCTACAGAATGTTACACACTATCCATCTATAATATGTTACACACTATCCATCTCCAGTATTTTACATACTCTTCATCTCCAGAATGTTACACACTATCCATCTCCAGTATGTTACACATTATCCATCTCCAGTATGTTACAGGCTATCCATCTCCAGTATGTTACAAACTATCCATCTCCAATATGTTACACACTATCCATCCCCAGTATGTTACACATATTAATCTCCTGAATATTACACACTATCCATCTCCAGTATCTTACATACTGTTCATCTCCAGTATGTTACACACTATCCGTCTCCAGAATGTTACATACTATCCATCTCCAGTATGTTACACACTATCCATCTCCAGTATTTTACACACTACTATCCATCTCCAGTAGTTTACACACTATCCATCTCCAGTATGTTACATACTGTTCATCTCCAGAATGTTATACACTATATATCTCCAGTATGTTACATATTGTTCATTTCCAGTATTTTACACACTATCCATCTCCAGAATGTTACACACTCTCCATCTCCAGAATGTTACACACTCTCCATCTCCAGAATGTTACACACTATCCTTCTCCAGAATGTTACACACTATCCATCTCCAGTATGTTACACACTTTCCATCTCCAGAATGTTACAGACTATCCATCTCCAGTATGTTACACACTATCCATCTCCAGAATGTTACAGACTATCCATCTCCAGTATGTTACACACTATCCATCACCAGTATGTTACACATATTCATCTCCAGAATGTTACACACTATCCATCTCCAGTATGTAAAATACTGTTCATTTCCAGTATTTTACAAACTATCCATCTCCAGAATGTTAAACACTATCCATCTCCAGTATATTACACATTATCCATTTCCAGAATGTTACACACTATCCATCTCCAGTATTTTACACACTACTAACCATCTCCAGTATTTTACACACTAAACATCTCCTGTATTTTACACACTATCCATCTCCAGAATGTTATATACTATCCATCTCCAGTATGTTACACACTATCCATCTCCAGAATGTTACACCCTACCCGTCTCCAGTATTTTACACACTATCCATCTCCTGTATTTTATACACTACTATCCATCTCCAGTATTTTACACACTATCCATCTCCAGTTTTTTACACACTATCCATCTCCAGAATGTTATATACTATCCATCTCCAGTATGTTACACACTATCCATCTCCAGAATGTTACACCCTACCCACCTCCAGAATGTTATACACTATCCATCCCCAGTATGTTACACACTATTCATCTACATAATGTTACATACTATCCATCTTTAATATGTTACACACTATCCATCTCCAGTATGTAACATACTGTTCATCTCCAGAATGTTAAATACTATCCATCTCCAGTATATTACATACTGTTCATCTGCAGTATATTGCACACTATCCATCTCCAGTATGTTACACACTATCCATCTCCAGCATGTTACACACTATCCATCTCCAGAATGTTACACCCTTCCCATCTCTAGTATGTTACACGCTATCCTTCTCCAGTATTTTATACAATACTATCCATCTCCAGTATTTTACACACTATCCATCTCCAGTATGTTACACACTATTCATCTACAGAATGTTACACACTATCCATCTATAATATGTTACACACTATCCATCTCCAGTATTTTACATACTCTTCATCTCCAGAATGTTACACACTATCCATCTCCAGTATGTTACACATTATCCATCTCCAGTATGTTACAGGCTATCCATCTCCAGTATGTTACAAACTATCCATCTCCAATATGTTACACACTATCCATCCCCAGTATGTTACACATATTAATCTCCTGAATATTACACACTATCCATCTCCAGTATCTTACATACTGTTCATCTCCAGTATGTTACACACTATCCATCTCCAGTATGTTACACACTATCCATCTCCAGTATTTTACACACTACTATCCATCTCCAGTAGTTTACACACTATCCATCTCCAGTATTTTACACACTATCAATCTCCAGAATGTTACATACTATCCATCTCCACTATGTTACACAATATCCATCTCCAGAATGTTACACCCCAATCCCTCTCCAGTATGTTATACACTATCCATCTCCAGGATTTTATACACTACTATCCATCTCCAGTATTTTACACACTATCCATCTCCAGTATTTTACACACTATACATCTCCAGAATGTTACACACTATCCATCTCCAGTATGTTACACACTATCCATCTCCAGTATGTTACACATTATCCATCTCCACAATGTTACACACTATCCATCTCCAGTATGCTACACACTATCCATCTGCAGTATTTTACACACTACTATCCATCTCCAGTATTTTACACATTATCCATCTCCAGTATTTTACCACAATATCCATCTCCAGAATGTTACATACTAACCATCTCCATTATGTTACACACTATCCATCTCCAGAATGTTACACCCTATCCATCTCCAGTATGTTACACACTATCCATCTCCATTATTTTATACACTACTATCCATCTCCAGTATTTTACACACTCTCCATCTCCAGAATTTTACATACTATCCATCTCCAGAATGTTACACACTATCTACCTCCAGTATGTTACATACTATCCATCTCCAGAATGTTACACACTATTCATCTCCAGTATGTTACACACTATCCATCTCCAGAATATTACACACTATCCATCTCCAGAATATTACACTCTATCTATCTCCAATATGTTACACACTATCCATCTACAGTATGTTACATAGTGTTCATCTCCAGTATTTTACACACTATCCATCTCCAGTATGTTACACACTCTCCATCACAGGAATGTTACACACTATCCATCTCCAGTATGTTACACACTATCCATCTCCAGAATTTTACACACTATTCATCTCCAGTATGTTACACACTATCCATCTCCAGAATATTACACACTATCCATCTCCAGTATGTTACACCCTATCTATCTCCAGAATGTTTTATACTATCCATCTCCAGTATGTTACACACTATACATCTCCTGTATTTTACACACTACTATCTATTTCCAGAATGTTACACACTATCCATATCCTGAATGTTACACCCTATCAATCTCCAGAATGTTACACACTATCCATTCTACAGAATGTTATACAATATCGGTTTCCAGAATGTTACGCACTTTCTGTCTCCAGAATGTTACACACAATCCATCTCCAGTATGTTACACACTATGTATCTCCAGAATCTTACACACTATCCATCTCCAGTATGTTATATACTGTTCATCTAAAGTATTTTACACACTATCCATCTCCAGTATGTTACACACTATCCATCTCCAGAATGTTACACACTCTCCATCTCCAGTATGTTACACACTCTCCATCTCCAGAATGTTACACAATATCCATCTCCAGAATGTTACACACTATCCATCTCCAGTATGTTACACACTATCCATCTCCAGTATGTTACACACTATCCATCTCCAGTATCCATCTCCAGTATGTTACACATATTCATCTCCACAATGTTACATACTATCCATCTCCAAGGTTTTTACACATTATCCATCTCCAGTATTTTACACACTATCTATCTCCAGTATGTTACATACTGTTCATCTCCAGAATGTTATACACTATATATCTCCAGTATGTTACATATTGTTCATTTCCAGTATTTTACACACTATCCATCTCCAGAATGTTACACACTCTCCATCTCCAGAATGTTACACACTCTCCATCTCCAGAATGTTACACACTATCCTTCTCCAGAATGTTACACACTATCCATCTCCAGTATGTTACACACTTTCCATCTCCAGAATGTTACAGACTATCCATCTCCAGTATGTTACACACTATCCATCTCCAGAATGTTACAGACTATCCATCTCCAGTATGTTACACACTATCCATCACCAGTATGTTACACATATTCATCTCCAGAATGTTACACACTATCCATCTCCAGTATGTAAAATACTGTTCATTTCCAGTATTTTACAAACTATCCATCTCCAGAATGTTAAACACTATCCATCTCCAGTATATTACACATTATCCATTTCCAGAATGTTACACACTATCCATCTCCAGTATTTTACACACTACTAACCATCTCCAGTATTTTACACACTAAACATCTCCTGTATTTTACACACTATCCATCTCCAGAATGTTATATACTATCCATCTCCAGTATGTTACACACTATCCATCTCCAGAATGTTACACCCTACCCGTCTCCAGTATTTTACACACTATCCATCTCCTGTATTTTATACACTACTATCCATCTCCAGTATTTTACACACTATCCATCTCCAGTTTTTTACACACTATCCATCTCCAGAATGTTATATACTATCCATCTCCAGTATGTTACACACTATCCATCTCCAGAATGTTACACCCTACCCACCTCCAGAATGTTATACACTATCCATCCCCAGTATGTTACACACTATTCATCTACATAATGTTACATACTATCCATCTTTAATATGTTACACACTATCCATCTCCAGTATGTAACATACTGTTCATCTCCAGAATATTAAATACTATCCATCTCCAGTATGTTACATACTGTTCATCTCCAGTATATTGCACACTATCCATCTCCAGTATGTTACACACTATCCATCTCCAGAATGTTACACACTATCCATCTCCAGAATGTTACAGGCTATCCATCTCCAGTATGCTACACGCTATCCATCTCCAATATGTTACACACTATCCATCTCCAGTATGTTACACATATTAATCTCCAGAATGTTACACACTATCCATCTCCAGAATATTACACACTATCCATCTCCAGTATGTTACACACTATTCATCTACAGAATGTTACATACTGTCCATCTATAATATGTTGCACACTATCCATCTCCAGTATGTTACATACTGTTCATCTCCATAATGTTACACACTATCCATCTCCAGTATGTTACATACTGTTCATCTCCAGTATGTTACACACTATCCATCTCCACTATTTTACACATTATCCATCTCCAGAATGTTACACACTATTCATCTCCAGTATGTTACACACTATCCATCTCCAGTTTTTTACACACTACTATCCATCTCCAGAATGTTACACACTTTCCATCTCCAGAATGTTACACACTATCCATCACCAGTATTTTACACACTACTATCCATCTCCACTATTTTACACACTATCCATCCCCAGTATTTCACACACAATCCATCTCCAGTATGTTACACACTATCCATCTCCAGAATGTTACACACTATCCATCTCCAGTATTTTACACACTATCCATCTCCTGAATGTTACACACTATCCATCTCCAGTATGTTACACATTATCCATCTCTAGCATGTTACACACTATCCATCTCCAGTATGTTACATACTATCCATCTCCAGTATGTTACACACTATCCATCTCCAGTATGTTACATACTGTTTATATCCAGAATGTTACACACTATCCATCTCCAGAATGTTAGACATTATCCATCTCCAGAATGTTACACACTATCCATCTCCAGTATGTTACACACTATCCATCTCCAGTATGTTACACACTATCCATCTCCAGTATCCATCTCCAGTATGTTACACATATTCATCTCCACAATGTTACATACTATCCATCTCCAAGGTTTTTACACATTATCCATCTCCAGTATTTTACACACTATCTATCTCCAGTATGTTACATACTGTTCATCTCCAGAATGTTAAACACTATATATCTCCAGTATGTTACATATTGTTCATTTCCAGTATTTTACACACTATCCATCTCCAGAATGTTACACACTCTCCATCTCCAGAATGTTACACACTCTCCATCTCCAGAATGTTACACACTATCCTTCTCCAGAATGTTACACACTATCCATCTCCAGTATGTTATATACTGTTCATCTAAAGTATTTTACACACTATCCATCTCCAGTATGTTACACACTATCCATCTCCAGAATGTTACACACTCTCCATCTCCAGTATGTTACACACTATCCATCACCAGTATGTTACACAATATCCATCTCCAGAATGTTACACACTATCCATCTCCAGTATGTAAAATACTGTTCATTTCCAGTATTTTACAAACTATCCATCTCCAGAATGTTAAACACTATCCATCTCCAGTATATTACACATTATCCATTTCCAGAATGTTACACACTATCCATCTCCAGTATTTTACACACTACTAACCATCTCCAGTATTTTACACACTAAACATCTCCTGTATTTTACACACTATCCATCTCCAGAATGTTATATACTATCCATCTCCAGGATGTTACACACTATCCATCTCCAGAATGTTACACCCTACCCGTCTCCAGTATTTTACACACTATCCATCTCCTGTATTTTATACACTACTATCCATCTCCAGTATTTTACACACTATCCATCTCCAGTTTTTTACACACTATCCATCTCCAGAATGTTATATACTATCCATCTCCAGTATGTTACACACTATCCATCTCCAGAATGTTACACCCTACCCACCTCCAGAATGTTATACACTATCCATCCCCAGTATGTTACACACTATTCATCTACATAATGTTACATACTATCCATCTTTAATATGTTACACACTATCCATCTCCAGTATGTAACATACTGTTCATCTCCAGAATGTTAAATACTATCCATCTCCAGTATGTTACATACTGTTCATCTCCAGTATATTGCACACTATCCATCTCCAGTATGTTACACACTATCCATCTCCAGAATGTTACACACTATCCATCTCCAGAATGTTACAGGCTATCCATCTCCAGTATGCTACACGCTATCCATCTCCAATATGTTACACACTATCCATCTCCAGTATGTTACACATATTAATCTCCAGAATGTTACACACTATCCATCTCCAGAATATTACACACTATCCATCTCCAGTATGTTACACACTATTCATCTACAGAATGTTACATACTGTCCATCTATAATATGTTGCACACTATCCATCTCCAGTATGTTACATACTGTTCATCTCCATAATGTTACACACTATCCATCTTCAGTATGTTACATACTGTTCATCTCCAGTATGTTACGCACTATCCATCTCCACTATTTTACACATTATCCATCTCCAGAATGTTACACACTATTCATCTCCAGTATGTTACACACTATCCATCTCCAGTTTTTTACACACTACTATCCATCTCCAGAATGTTACACACTTTCCATCTCCAGAATGTTACACACTATCCATCACCAGTATTTTACACACTACTATCCATCTCCACTATTTTACACACTATCCATCCCCAGTATTTCACACACAATCCATCTCCAGTATGTTACACACTATCCATCTCCAGAATGTTACACACTATCCATCTCCAGTATTTTACACACTATCCATCTCCTGAATGTTACACACTATCCATCTCCAGTATGTTACACATTATCCATCTCTAGAATGTTACACACTATCCATCTCCAGTATGTTACATACTATCCATCTCCAGTATGTTACACACTATCCTACTCCAGTATGTTACATACTGTTTATCTCCAGAATGTTACACACTATCCATCTCCAGAATGTTAGACATTATCCATCTCCAGAATGTTACACACTATCCATCTCCAGTATGTTACACACTATCCATCTCCAGTATGTTACACACTATCCATCTCCAGAATGTTACAGACTATCCATCTCCAGTATGTTACACAATATCCATCACCAGTATGTTACACATATTCATCTCCAGAATGTTACACACTATCCATCTCCAGTATGTAAAATACTGTTCATTTCCAGTATTTTACAAACTATCCATCTCCAGAATGTTAAACACTATCCATCTCCAGTATATTACACATTATCCATTTCCAGAATGTTACACACTATCCATCTCCAGTATTTTACACACTACTAACCATCTCCAGTATTTTACACACTAAACATCTCCTGTATTTTACACACTATCCATCTCCAGAATGTTATATACTATCCATCTCCAGGATGTTACACACTATCCATCTCCAGAATGTTACACCCTACCCGTCTCCAGTATTTTACACACTATCCATCTCCTGTATTTTATACACTACTATCCATCTCCAGTATTTTACACACTATCCATCTCCAGTTTTTTACACACTATCCATCTCCAGAATGTTATATACTATCCATCTCCAGTATGTTACACACTATCCATCTCCAGAATGTTACACCCTACCCACCTCCAGAATGTTATACACTATCCATCCCCAGTATGTTACACACTATTCATCTACATAATGTTACATACTATCCATCTTTAATATGTTACACACTATCCATCTCCAGTATGTAACATACTGTTCATCTCCAGAATGTTAAATACTATCCATCTCCAGTATGTTACATACTGTTCATCTCCAGTATATTGCACACTATCCATCTCCAGTATGTTACACACTATCCATCTCCAGAATGTTACACACTATCCATCTCCAGAATGTTACAGGCTATCCATCTCCAGTATGCTACACGCTATCCATCTCCAATATGTTACACACTATCCATCTCCAGTATGTTACACATATTAATCTCCAGAATGTTACACACTATCCATCTCCAGAATATTACACACTATCCATCTCCAGTATGTTACACACTATTCATCTACAGAATGTTACATACTGTCCATCTATAATATGTTGCACACTATCCATCTCCAGTATGTTACATACTGTTCATCTCCATAATGTTACACACTATCCATCTTCAGTATGTTACATACTGTTCATCTCCAGTATGTTACGCACTATCCATCTCCACTATTTTACACATTATCCATCTCCAGAATGTTACACACTATTCATCTCCAGTATGTTACACACTATCCATCTCCAGTTTTTTACACACTACTATCCATCTCCAGAATGTTACACACTTTCCATCTCCAGAATGTTACACACTATCCATCACCAGTATTTTACACACTACTATCCATCTCCACTATTTTACACACTATCCATCCCCAGTATTTCACACACAATCCATCTCCAGTATGTTACACACTATCCATCTCCAGAATGTTACACACTATCCATCTCCAGTATTTTACACACTATCCATCTCCTGAATATTACACACTATCCATCTCCAGTATGTTACACATTATCCATCTCTAGAATGTATCACACTATCCATCTCCAGTATGTTACATACTATCCATCTCCAGTATGTTACACACTATCCATCTCCAGTATGTTACATACTGTTTATCTCCAGAATGTTACACACTATCCATCTCCAGAATGTTAGACATTATCCATCTCCAGAATGTTACACACTATCCATCTCCAGTATGTTACACACTATCCATCTCCAGTATGTTACACACTATCCATCTCCAGTATCCATCTCCAGTATGTTACACATATTCATCTCCACAATGTTACATACTATCCATCTCCAAGGTTTTTACACATTATCCATCTCCAGTATTTTACACACTATCTATCTCCAGTATGTTACATACTGTTCATCTCCAGAATGTTATACACTATATATCTCCAGTATGTTACATATTGTTCATTTCCAGTATTTTACACACTATCCATCTCCAGAATGTTACACACTCTCCATCTCCAGAATGTTACACACTCTCCATCTCCAGAATGTTACACACTATCCTTCTCCAGAATGTTACACACTATCCATCTCCAGTATGTTACACACTTTCCATCTCCAGAATGTTACAGACTATCCATCTCCAGTATGTTACACACTATCCATCTCCAGAATGTTACAGACTATCCATCTCCAGTATGTTACACACTATCCATCACTAGTATGTTACACATATTCATCTCCAGAATGTTACACACTATCCATCTCCAGTATGTAAAATACTGTTCATTTCCAGTATTTTACAAACTATCCATCTCCAGAATGTTAAACACTATCCATCTCCAGTATATTACACATTATCCATTTCCAGAATGTTACACACTATCCATCTCCAGTATTTTACACACTACTAACCATCTCCAGTATTTTACACACTAAACATCTCCTGTATTTTACACACTATCCATCTCCAGAATGTTATATACTATCCATCTCCAGGATGTTACACACTATCCATTTCCAGAATGTTACACCCTACCCGTCTCCAGTATTTTACACACTATCCATCTCCTGTATTTTATACACTACTATCCATCTCCAGTATTTTACACACTATCCATCTCCAGTTTTTTACACACTATCCATCTCCAGAATGTTATATACTATCCATCTCCAGTATGTTACACACTATCCATCTCCAGAATGTTACACCCTACCCACCTCCAGAATGTTATACACTATCCATCCCCAGTATGTTACACACTATTCATCTACATAATGTTACATACTATCCATCTTTAATATGTTACACACTATCCATCTCCAGTATGTAACATACTGTTCATCTCCAGAATGTTAAAAACTATCCATCTCCAGTATGTTACATACTGTTCATCTCCAGTATATTGCACACTATCCATCTCCAGAATGTTACACACTATCCATCTCCAGAATGTTACAGGCTATCCATCTCCAGTATGCTACACGCTATCCATCTCCAATATGTTACACACTATCCATCTCCAGTATGTTACACATATTAATCTCCAGAATGTTACACACTATCCATCTCCAGAATATTACACACTATCCATCTCCAGTATGTTACACACTATTCATCTACAGAATGTTACATACTGTCCATCTATAATATGTTGCACACTATCCATCTCCAGTATGTTACATACTGTTCATCTCCATAATGTTACACACTATCCATCTCCAGTATGTTACATACTGTTCATCTCCAGTATGTTACACACTATCCATCTCCACTATTTTACACATTATCCATCTCCAGAATGTTACACACTATTCATCTCCAGTATGTTACACACTATCCATCTCCAGTTTTTTACACACTACTATCCATCTCCAGAATGTTACACACTTTCCATCTCCAGTATGTTACACACTATCCATCACCAGTATTTTACACACTACTATCCATCTCCACTATTTTACACACTATCCATCCCCAGTATTTCACACACAATCCATCTCCAGTATGTTACACACTATCCATCTCCAGAATGTTACACACTATCCATCTCCAGTATTTTACACACTATCCATCTCCTGAATGTTACACACTATCCATCTCCAGTATGTTACACATTATCCATCTCTAGAATATTACACACTATCCATCTCCAGTATGTTACATACTATCCATCTCCAGTATGTTACACACTATCCATCTCCAATTTCTTACATACTGTTTATCTCCAGTATTTTACACACTATCCATCTCCAGTATGTTACATACTATCCATCTACAGTATGTTACACATATTCATCTCCAGAATGTTACATACTATCCATCTCCAGTATTTTACACACTATCCAACTCCAGAGTGCTACACACTATCCATATCCAGTATGTTACACACTATCCATCTCCAGAATGTTACATACTATTCATCTCCAGTATGTTACACACTATCCATCTCCAAAGAGTTACACCCTATCCATCTCCAGTATGTTACACACTATCCATCTCCAGAATTTTATACACTACTATCCATCTCCAGTATTTTACACACTATCCATCTCCAGTATTTTACACATTATCCATCTCCAGAATGTTACACACTATCCATCTCCTGTATGTTACACACTATCCATCTCCAGTATTTTACACACTACTAACCATCTCCAGTATTTAACACACTATCCATCTCCAAAATGTTACACACTATCCATCTCCGGTATTTTACACACTATCCATCTTCAGAATGTTACACACTATCCATCTCCAGTATGTTACACACTATCCATTTCCAGTATGGTACACACTATCCATCTCCAGTATGTTACATACTATCCATCTCCAGTATGTTACACATTATCCATCTCCAGAATGTTACACACTATCCATCTCCAGTATGTTACATACTATCCATCTCCAGAATGTTACACACTATCCATCTCCAATTTCTTACATACTGTTCATCTCCAGTATTTTACACACTATCTATCTCCAGTATGTTACATACTATCCATCTACAGTATGTTACACATACTCATCTCCAGAATGTTACATACTATCCATCTCCAGTATTTTACACACTATCCATCTCCAGAGTGCTACACACTATCCATATCCAGTATGTTACACACTATCCATCTCCAGAATGTTACATACTATCCATCTCCAGTATGTTACACACTATCCATCTACAGAGAGTTACAACCTATCCATCTCCAGTATGTTACACACTATCCATCTCCAGTATTTTATACACTACTATCCATCTCCAGTATTTTACACACTATCCATCTTCAGTATTTTACACATTATCCATCTCCAGAATGTTGCACACTGTCCATCTCCTGTATGTTACACATTATCCATCTCCAGTATTTTACACACTACTAACCATCTCCAGTATTTAACACACTATCCATCTCCAAAATGTTACACACTATCCATCTACAGAATGTTACACACTATCCATCTCCGGTATGTTACACACTATCCATCTCCAGAATGTTACATACTATCCATCTCCAGTATGTTACACACTATCCATCTCCAGTATGTTACACACTATCCATCTCTAAAATGTTACACACTATCCATCTCCAGTATGTTACACACTTTCCATCTCCAGTATTTTACGCACTACTATCCTTCTCATGTATTTTAAACACTGTCCATCTCCAGTATTTTACAAACTATCCATCTCCAGAATGTTACACACTATCCATCTCCAGTATGGTACACACTATCCATCTCCAGTATGTTACATACTATCCATCTCCAGTATGTTACACACTATCCATCTCCAGTATGTTACATACTGTTCATCTCCAGAATGTTACACACTATCCATCTCCAGTTTCTTACATACTGTTCATCTCCTGTATTTTACACACTATCCATCTCCAGTATGTTACACACTATCCGTCTCCAGTATTTTACACATTATCCATCTCCAGAATGTTACACACTATCCATCTCCTGTATGTTACACACTATCCATCTCCAATATTTTACACACTACTAAGCATCTCCAGTATTTAACACACTATCCATCTCCAAAATGTTACACACTATCCATCTCCGGTATTTTACACACTATCCATCTACAGAATGTTACACACTATCCATCTCCAGTATGTTACACACTATCCATCTCCAGAATGTTACATACTATCCATCTACAGTATGTTACACACTATCCATCTTCAGTATGTTACACACTATCCATCTCTAAAATGTTACACACTATCCTTCTCCAGTATGTTACACACTATCCATCTCCAGTATTTTACGCACTACTATCCATCTCCAGTATTTTACACACTGTCCATCTCCAGTATTTTACACACTATCCATCTCCAGAATGTTACACACTATCCATCTCCAGTATGGTACACACTATCCATCTCCAGTATGTTACATACTATCTATCTCCAGTATGTTACACACTATCCATCTCCAGTATGTTACATACTGTTCATCTCCAGAATGTTACACACTATCCATCTCCAGTTTCTTACATACTGTTCATCTCCTGTATTTTACACACTATCCATCTCCAGTAGGTTACATACTATCCATCTACAGTATGTTACACATATCCATCTCCACAATGCTACACACTATCCATCTCCAGTATGTTACACACTATCCATCTACAGAATGTTACATACTATCCATCTCCAGTATGTTACACACTATCCATCTCCAGAGTGTTACACCCTATCCATCTCCCGTATGTTACACACTATCCATCTCCAGTATTTTATACACTACTATCCATCTCCACTATTTTACACACTATCCATCTCCAGTATTTTACACATTATCCATCTCCAGAATGTTACACACTATCCACCTCCAGTATGTTACACACTATCCATCTCCAGTATTTTACACACTACTAACCATCTCCAGTATTTAACACACTATCCATCTCCAGAATGTTACACACTATCCATCTCAAGTATTTTACACACTATCCAGCTCAAGAATGTTATATACTATCCATCTCCAGAATGTTACACACTCTCCATCTCCAGTATGTTACACACTCTCCATCTCCAGAATGTTACACATTATCCATCTCCAGTATGTTACACACTATCCATCTCCAGTATCCATCTCCAGTATGTTACACATATTAATCTCCACAATGTTACATACTATCCATCTCCAAGGTTTTTACACATTATCCATCTCCAGTATTTTACATACTGTTCATCTCCAGAATGTTACACACTATCCATCTCCAATATGTTACATACTGTTCATCTCCAGTAATTTACCCACTATTCATTTCCATTATGTTACACACTATCCATCTCCAGAATGTTACAGACTATGTATCTCCAGTATGTTACACACTATCCATCACTAGTATGTTACACATATTCATCTCCAGAATGTTATACACTATATATCTCCTGTATGTTACATACTGTTCATTTCCAGTATTTTACACACTATCCATCTCCAGAATGTTACACACTATCCATCTCCAGCATGTTACACACTATCCATCTCCAGTATGTTACACACTTTCCATCTCCAGAATGTTACAGACTATCCATCTCCAGTATGTTACACACTATCCATCTGCAGAATGTTACAGAGTATCCATCTCCAGTATTTTACACACTATCCTTCACTAGTATGCTACACATATTCATCTCCAGAATGTTACACACTATCCATCTCCAGTATGTTACATACTGTTCATTTCCAGTATTTTACAAACTATCCATCTCCAGAATGTTAAACACTATCTATCTCCAGTATATTACACATTATCCATTTCCAGAATGTTACACACTATCCATCTCCAGTATTTTACACACTACTAACCATCTCCAGTATTTTACACACTAAACATCTCCTGTATTTTAAACACTATACATCTCCAGAATGTTATATACTATCCATCTCCAGCATGTTACACACTATCCATCACCAGAATGTTACACCCTACCCGTCTCCAGTATTTTACACACTATCCATCTCCTGTATTTTATACACTACTATCCATCTCCAGTATTTTACACACTATCCATCTCCAGTTTCTTACACACTATCCATCTCCAGAATGTTATATACTATCCATCTCCAGTATGTTACACACTATCCATCTCCACAATGTTACACCCTACCCATCTCCAGAATGTTTTACACTATCCATCCCCAGTATGTTACAAACTATTCATCTACATAATGTTACATACTATCCATCTTTAATATGTTACACACTATCCATCTCCAGTATGTTACATACTGTTCATCTCCAGAATGTTACACACTATCCATCTCCAGTATGTTACATACTGTTCATCTCCAGTATTTCACACACTATCCATCTCCAGTATGTTACACACTATCCTTCACTAGTATGTTACACATATTCATCTCCAGAATGTTACACACTATCCATCTCCAGTATGTTACATACTGTTCATTTCCAGTATTTTACAAACTATCCATCTCCAGAATGTTAAACACTATCCATCTCCAGTATTTTACACACTACTAACCATCTCCAGTATTTTTCACGCTAAACATCTCCTGTATTTTAAACACTATCCATCTCCAGAATGTTATATACTATCCATCTCCAGTATGTTACACACTATCCATCTCCAGAATGTTACACCCTACCCGTCTCCAGTATTTTACACACTATCCATCTCCTGTATTTTATACACTACTATCCATCTCCAGTATTTTACACACTATCCATCTCCAGTTTTTAACACACTATCCATCTCCAGAATGTTATATACTATCCATCTCCAGTATGTTACACACTATCCATCTCCAGAATGTTACACCCTACCCATCTCCAGAATGTTATACACTATCCATCCCCAGTATGTTACACACTATTCATCTACATAATGTTACATACTATCCATCTTTAATATGTTACACACTATCCATCTCCAGTATGTTACATACTGTTCATCTCCAGAATGTTACACACTATCCATCTCCAGTATGTTACATACTGTTCATCTCCAGTATATTACACACTATCCATCTCCAGTATGTTACACACTATCCATCTCCAGAATGTTACACACTATCCATCTCCAGAATGTTACACACTCTCCGTCTCCAGAATGTTACACACTATCCATCTCCAGAATGATACACACTATCCATCTCCAGTATGTTACACACTTTCCATCTCCAGAATGTTACAGACTATCCATCTCCAGTATGTTACACACTATCCATCTCCAGAATGTTACAGAGTATCCATCTCCAGTATGTTACACACTATCCTTCACTAGTATGTTACACATATTCATCTCCAGAATGTTACACACTATCCATCTCCAGTATGTTACATACTGTTCATTTCCAGTATTTTACAAACTATCCATCTCCAGAATGTTAAACACTATCCATCTCCAGTATATTACACATTATCCATCTCCAGAATGTTACACACTATCCATTTCCAGTATTTTACACGCTACTAACCATCTCCAGTATGTTACACACTAAACATCTTCTGTATTTTACACACTATCCATCTCCAGAATGTTACACCCTACCCATCTCCAGTATTTTACACACTATCCATCTCCTGTATTTTATACACTACTATCCATCTCCAGTATTTTACACACTATCCATCTCCAGTTTTTTACACACTATCCATCTCCAGTTTTTTACACACTATGCATCTCCAGAATGTTATTTATTATCCATCTCCAGTATGTTACACACTATCCATCTCCAGAATGTTAGACCCTACCCATCTCCAGAATGTTACACACTATCCATCACCAGCTTGTTACACACTATTCATCTACAGAATGTTACATACTATCCATCTTTAATATGTTACACACTATCCATCTCCAGTATGTTACATACTGTTCATCTCCAGAATGTTACACACTATCCATCTCCAGTATGTAACACACTATCCATCTCCAGAATGTTACACACTATCCATCTCCAGAATGTTACAGGCTATCCATCTCCAGTATGCTACACACTATCCATCTCCAATATGTTACACACTATCCATCTTCACTATGTTACACATATTAATCTCCAGAATGTTACACACTATCCATCTCCAGAATATTACCCACTATCCATCTCCAGGATGTTACACACTATTCGTCTACATAATGTTACATACTATCCATCTATAATATGTTGCACACCATCCATCTCCAGTATGTTACATACTGTTCATCTCCATAATGTTACACACTATCCATCTCCAGTATGTTACATACTGTTCATCTCCAGTATGTTACACACTATCCATCTCCACTATGTTACACACTACTATCCATCTCCAGAATGTTACACACTATCCATCTCCAGTATTTTACACACTACTATCCATCTCCAGTATTTTACACACTATCCATCCCCAGTATTTTACACACTATCCACCTCCAGTATGTTACACACTATCCATCTCCAGAATGTTACACACTATCCATTTCCAGTATTTTACACACTATCCATCTCCAGAATGTTACACACTGTCCATCTCCAGTATGTTACACATTATCCATCTCCAGAATGTTACACACTATCCATCTCCAGTGTGTTACTCACTATCCATCTCCAGTATTTTACACACTACTATCCATCTCCAGTATTTTACACACTATCCATCTCCAGAATGTTACATACTATCCATCTCCATTATATTACACACTATCCATCTCAAGAATGTTATACCCTATCCATCTCCAGTATGTTACACCCTATCCATCTCCAGAATTTTACACACTATCCATCTCCAGTATTTTATAACTATCCATCTCCACTATTTTACACATACTCATCTCCAGAATGTTACACGCTATCCATCTCCAGTATGTTACACACTATCCATCTCCAGTATGTTACATACTGTTCATCTCCAGTATTTTACACACAATCCATCTCCAGTATGTTACACCATATCCATCTCCAGAATTTTACACACTATCCATCTCCAGTATGTTACACACTATCCATCTCCAGTATGTTACACACTATCCATATCCAGAATGTTACACACTATTCATCTCCAGTGTGTTACACACTATCCATCTCCAGAATGTTACACACTATCCATCTCCAGAATATTACACCCTATCCATCTCCAGTATGTTACACCCTATCCATCTCCAGAATGTTTTATACTATCCATCTCCAGTATGTTACACACTATACATCTCCAGTATTTTACACACTACTATCCATCTCCAGAAAGTTACACACTATCCATCTCCAGAATGTTACACACTATCCATCTCCAGTATGGTACACACTATCCATCTCCAGAATGTTACACACTATCGGTCTCCAGAATGTTACGCACTTTCTGTCTCCAGAATGTTACACACTATCCATCTCCAGTATGTTACGTTACACACTATGTATCTCCAGAATGTTACACACTATCCATATCCAGTATGTTATATACTGTTCATCTACAGTTTTTTACACACTATTCATCTCCACTATGTTACACACTATCCATCTCCAGAATGTTACACACTCTCCATCTCCAGAATGTTACACACTATCCATCTCCAGAATGTTACACACTATCCATCTCCAGTATGTTACACACTGTCCATCTCCAGAATGTTATAGACTATCCATCTCCAGTATGTTACACGCTATCCATCTGCAGAATGTTACAGACTATCCATCTCCAGTATGTTACACACTATCCATCACTAATATGTTACACATATTCATCTCCAGAATGTTACACACTATCCATCTCCAGTATGTTACATACTGTTCATTTCCAGTATTTTATACACTATCCATCTCCAGAATGTTACACACTATCCATCTCCAGTATATTACACTTTATCCATCTCCAGAATGTTACACACTCTCCATCTCCAGAATGTTACACACTCTCCATCTCCAGTATGTTACACACACTCCATCTCCAGAATGTTACACACTATCCATCTCCAGAATGTTACACACTATCCATCTCCAGTATGTTACACACTGTCCATCTCCTGAATGTTACAGACTAGCCATCTCCAGTATGTTACACACTATCCATCTCCAGAATGTTACAGACTATCCATCTCCAGTATGTTACACACTATCCATCACTAGTATGTTACACATATTCATCTCCAGAATGTTACACACTATCCATCTCCAGTATATTACACATTATCCATCTCCAGAATGTTACACACTATCCATCTCCAGTATTTTACACACTACTAACAATATCCTGTATTTTACACACTAAACATCTCCAGTATTTTACACACTATCCATCTCCAGAATGTTATATACTATCCATCTCCAGTATGTTACACACTATCCATCTCCAGTATTTTACACACTATCCCTCTCCATAATGTTATATACTATCCATCTCCAGTATGTTACACACTATCCATCTCCTGTATTTTATACACTACTATCCATCTCCAGTATTTTACACACTATCCATCTCCAGTTTTTTACACACTATCCATCTCCAGAATGTTATATACTATCCATCTCCAGTATGTTACACACTATCCATCTCCAGAATGTTACACCCTACCCATCTCCAGAATGTTTTACACTATCCATCCCCAGTATGTTACACACTGTTCATCTACATAATGTTACACACTATCCATCTTTAATATGTTACACACTATCCATCTCCAGTATGTTACATACTGTTCATCTCCAGAATGTTACACACTATCCATCTCCAGTATGTTACATACTGTTCATCTCCAGTATATTACACACTATCCATCTCCAGTATGTTACACACTATCCATCTCCAGAATGCTACACACTATCCATCTCCAGAATGTTACACACTCTCCGTCTCCAGAATGTTACACACTATCCATCTCCAGAATGATACACACTATCCATCTCCAGTATGTTACACACTTTCCATCTCCAGAATGTTACAGACTATCCATCTCCAGTATGTTACACACTATCCATCTCCAGAATGTTACAGACTATCCATCTCCAGTATGTTACACACTATCCTTCACTACTATGTTACACATATTCATCTCCAGAATGTTGCACACTATCCATCTCCAGTATGTTACATACTGTTCATCTCCAGAATGTTACACACTATCCATCTCCAGTATGTTACACACTGTTCATCTCCTGTATGTTACACACTATCCATCTCCAGTATGTTACACATTATCCATCTCCAGAATGTTACACACTATCCATCTCCAGTATGTTACACACTATCCATCTCCAGTATTTTACACACTACTATCCATCTCCAACATGTTACACACTATCCATCTCCAGTATGTTACTCACTATCCATCTTCAGTATTTTACACACTACTATCCATCTCCAGTATTTTACACACTATCCATCCCCACTATTTTACACACTATCCATCTCCAGAATGTTACATACTATCCATCTCCAGTATGTTACACACTAACCATCTCCAGAATGTTACACACTATCCATCTCCAGTATTTTATACACTACTATCCATCCCCAGTATTTTACAGACTATCCATCTCCAGAATATTACACACTATCCATCTCCAGTATATTACACATTATCCATCTCCAGAATGTTACACACTATCTATCTTCAGTATTTTACACACTACTAACCATCTCCAGTATTTTACAAACTAAACATCTCCAGTATTTTACACAATATCCATCTCCAGAATGTTATATACTATCCATCTCCAGTATGTTACACACTATCCATTTCCAGAATGTTACACCCTACCCATCTCCAGTATTTTACACACTATCCATCTCCTGTATTTTATACACTAATATCCATCTCCAGTATTTTACACACTATCCATCTCCAGTATTTTACACACTATCCATCTCCAGAATGTTATATACTATCCATCTACAGTATGTTACACACTATCCATCTCCAGAATGTTGCAGACTATCCATCTCCAGTATGTTACACACTATCCATCTCCAGTATGTTACAAACTATCCATCCACAGAATGTTACACACTATCGGTCTCGAGAATGTTTCGCACTTTCTGTCTCCAGAATGTTACACACTATCCATCTCCAGTATGTTACGTTACACACTATGTGTCTCCAGAATGTTACACACTATCCATCTCCATTATGTTATATACTGTTCATCTCCAGTTTTTTACACACTATTCATCTCCAGTATGTTACACACTCTCCATCTCCAGAATGTTACACACTCTCCTTCTCCAGTATGTTACACACTCTCCATCTCCAGAATGTTACACACTATCCATCTCCAGAATGTTACACACTATCCATCTCCAGTATGTTACACACTGTCCATCTCCAGTATTTTACACACTATCCATCTCCAATATTTTACACACTATCCATCTCCAGAATGTTATATACTATCCATCTACAGTATGTTACACACTATCCATCTCCAGAATGTTACAGACTATCCATCTCCAGTATGTTCCACACTATCCATCACTAGTATGTTACACATATTTATCTCTAGAATGTTATATACTATCCATCTACAGTATGTTACACACTATCCATCTCCAGAATGTTGCAGACTATCCATCTCCAGTATGTTACATACTGTTCATCTCCAGTATGTTACACACTATCCATCACTAGTATGTTACAAATATTCATCTCTAGAATGTTACACACTATCCATCTCCAGCATGTTACATACTGTTCATTTCCAGTATTTTACACACTATCCAACTCCACAATGTTACACACTATCCATCTCCACTATATTACACAATATCCATCTCCAGAATGTTACACACTATCCATCTCCAGTACTTTACACACTATTAACCATCTCCAGTATTTTACACACTAAATACCTCCAGTAATTTACATACTATCCATCTCCAAAATGTTATATACTATCCATCTCCAGTATGTTACACACTATCCATCTCCAGAATGTTACACCCTACCCATCTCCAGTATATTACACACCATCCATCTCCTGTATTTTATACACTACTATCCATCTCCAGTATTTTACACACTATCCATCTCCAGTTTTTTACACACTATGCATCTCCAGAATGTTATTTATTATCCATCTCCAGTATGTTACACACTATCCATCTCCAGAATGTTACACCCTACCCATCTCCAGAATGTTACACACTATCCATCACCAGTATGTTACGCACTATTCATCTACAGAATGTTACATACTATCCATCTTTAATATGTTACACACTATCCATCTCCAGTATGTTACATACTGTTCATCTCCAGATTGTTACACACTATCCATCTCCAGTATGTTACACACTGTTCATCTCCAGTATGTTACACTCTATCCATCTCCAGTATGTTACACACTATCCATCTCAAGAATTTTACACACTATCCATCTCCAGAATGTTACAGGCTATCCATCTCCAATATGTTACACACTATCCATCTCCAATATGTTACACACTATCCATCTCCAGTATGTTACACATATTAATCTCAAGAATGTTACACACTATCCATCTCCAGAATATTACACACTATCCATCTCCAGTATGTTACACACTATTCATCTACAGAATGTTACATACTATCCATCTATAATATGTTGCACACTATCCATCTCCAGTATGTTACATACTGTTCATCTCCAGAATGTTACACACTATCCATCTCCAGTATGTTACACACTGTTCATCTCCTGTATGTTACACACTATCCATCTCCAGTATGTTACACATTATCCATCTCCAGAATGTTACACACTATCCATCTCCAGTATGTTACACACTATCAATCTCCAGTATTTTACACACTACTATCCATCTCCAACATGTTACACACTATCCATCTCCAGTATGTTACTCACTATCCATCTTCAGTATTTTACACACTACTATCCATCTCCAGTATTTTACACACTATCCATCCCCACTATTTTACACACTATCCATCTCCAGAATGTTACATACTATCCATCTCCAGTATGTTACACACTAACCATCTCCAGAATGTTACACACTATCCATCTCCAGTATTTTATACACTACTATCCATCCCCAGTATTTTACAGACTATCCATCTCCAGAATATTACACACTATCCATCTCCAGTATATTACACATTATCCATCTCCAGAATGTTACACACTATCTATCTTCAGTATTTTACACACTACTAACCATCTCCAGTATTTTACAAACTAAACATCTCCAGTATTTTACACAATATCCATCTCCAGAATGTTATATACTATCCATCTCCAGTATGTTACACACTATCCATTTCCAGAATGTTACACCCTACCCATCTCCAGTATTTTACACACTATCCATCTCCTGTATTTTATACACTAATATCCATCTCCAGTATTTTACACACTATCCATCTCCAGTATTTTACACACTATCCATCTCCAGAATGTTATATACTATCCATCTACAGTATGTTACACACTATCCATCTCCAGAATGTTGCAGACTATCCATCTCCAGTATGTTACACACTATCCATCTCCAGTATGTTACAAACTATCCATCCACAGAATGTTACACACTATCGGTCTCGAGAATGTTTCGCACTTTCTGTCTCCAGAATGTTACACACTATCCATCTCCAGTATGTTACGTTACACACTATGTGTCTCCAGAATGTTACACACTATCCATCTCCATTATGTTATATACTGTTCATCTCCAGTTTTTTACACACTATTCATCTCCAGTATGTTACACACTCTCCATCTCCAGAATGTTACACACTCTCCATCTCCAGTATGTTACACACTCTCCATCTCCAGAATGTTACACACTATCCATCTCCAGAATGTTACACACTATCCATCTCCAGTATGTTACACACTGTCCATCTCCAGTATTTTACACACTATCCATCTCCAATATTTTACACACTATCCATCTCCAGAATGTTATATACTATCCATCTACAGTATGTTACACACTATCCATCTCCAGAATGTTACAGACTATCCATCTCCAGTATGTTACACACTATCCATCTCCAGAATGTTACAGACTATCCATCTCCAGTATGTTCCACACTATCCATCACTAGTATGTTACACATATTTATCTCTAGAATGTTATATACTATCCATCTACAGTATGTTACACACTATCCATCTCCAGAATGTTGCAGACTATCCATCTCCAGTATGTTACACACTATCCATCTCCAGTATGTTACATACTGTTCATCTCCAGTATGTTACACACTATCCATCACTAGTATGTTACAAATATTCATCTCTAGAATGTTACACACTATCCATCTCCAGCATGTTACATACTGTTCATTTCCAGTATTTTACACACTATCCAACTCCACAATGTTACACACTATCCATCTCCACTATATTACACAATATCCATCTCCAGAATGTTACACACTATCCATCTCCAGTACTTTACACACTATTAACCATCTCCAGTATTTTACACACTAAATACCTCCAGTAATTTACATACTATCCATCTCCAAAATGTTATATACTATCCATCTCCAGTATGTTACACACTATCCATCTCCAGAATGTTACACCCTACCCATCTCCAGTATTTTACACACCATCCATCTCCTGTATTTTATACACTACTATCCATCTCCAGTATTTTACACACTATCCATCTCCAGTTTTTTACACACTATGCATCTCCAGAATGTTATTTATTATCCATCTCCAGTATGTTACACACTATCCATCTCCAGAATGTTACACCCTACCCATCTCCAGAATGTTACACAATATCCATCACCAGTATGTTACACACTATTCATCTACAGAATGTTACATACTATCCATCTTTAATATGTTACACACTATCCATCTCCAGTATGTTACATACTGTTCATCTCCAGATTGTTACACACTATCCATCTCCAGTATGTTACACACTGTTCATCTCCAGTATGTTACACTCTATCCATCTCCAGTATGTTACACACTATCCATCTCAAGAATGTTACACACTATCCATCTCCAGAATGTTACAGGCTATCCATCTCCAGTATGTTACACACTATCCATCTCCAATATGTTACACACTATCCATCTCCAGAATGTTACACATATTAATCTCAAGAATGTTACACACTATCCATCTCCAGAATATTACACACTATCCATCTCCAGTATGTTACACACTATTCATCTACAGAATGTTACATACTATCCATCTATAATATGTTGCACACTATCCATCTCCAGTATGTTACATACTGTTCATCTCCAGAATGTTACACACTATCCATCTCCAGTATGTTACACACTGTTCATCTCCTGTATGTTACACACTATCCATCTCCAGAATGTTACACATTATCCATCTCCAGTATGTTACACACTATCCATCTCCAGTATTTTACACACTACTATCCATCTCCAACATGTTACACATTATCCATCTCCAGTATGTTACTCACTATCCATCTTCAGTATTTTACACACTACTATCCATCTCCAGTATTTTACACACTATCCATCCCCACTATTTTACACACTATCCATTTCCAGAATGTTACATACTATCCATCTCCAGTATGTTACACACTAACCATCTCCAGAATGTTACAAACTATCCATATCCAGTATTTTATACACTACTATCCATCCCCAGTATTTACAGACTATCCATCTCCAGAATATTACACACTATCCATCTCCAGTATATTACACATTATCCATCTCCAGAATGTTACACACTATCTATCTTCAGTATTTTACACACTACTAACCATCTCCAGTATTTTACAAACTAAACATCTCCAGTATTTTACACACTATCCATCTCCTGTATTTTATACACTAATATCCATCTCCAGTATTTTACACACTATCCATCTCCAGTATTTTACACACTATCCATCTCCAGAATGTTATATACTATCCATCTACAGTACGTTACACACTATCCATCTCCAGAATGTTGCAGACTATCCATCTCCAGTATGTTACACACTATCCATCTCCAGTATGTTACACATTATCAATCTCCAGTATGTTACAAACTATCCATCCACAGAATGTTACACACTATCGGTCTCCAGAATGTTACGCACTTTCTGTCTCCAGAATGTTACACACTATCCATCTCCAGTATGTTACGTTACACACTATGTGTCTCCAGAATGTTACACACTATCCATCTCCAGTATGTTATATACTGTTCATCTCCAGTTTTTTACACACTATTCATCTCCAGTATGTTACACACTCTCCATCTCCAGAATGTTACACACTCTCCATCTCCAGTATGTTACACACTCTCCATTTCCAGAATGTTACACACTATCCGTCTCCAGTATGTTACACACTGTCCATCTCCAGTATTTTACACACTATCCATCTCCAATATTTTACACACTATCCATCTCCAGAATGTTATATACTATCCATCTACAGTATGTTACACACTATCCATCTCCAGAATGTTACAGACTATCCATCTCCAGTATGTTACACACTATCCATCTCCAGAATGTTACAGACTATCCATCTCCAGTATGTTCCACACTATCCATCACTAGTATGTTACACATATTCATCTCCAGAATGTAACACACTATCCATCTCCAGTATGTTACATACTGTTCATTTCCAGTATTTTATACACTATCCATCTCCAGAATGTTACACACTATCCATCTCCAGTATAATACACTTTATCCATCTCCAGAATGTTACACACTATCCATCTCCAGTATTTTACACACTATCCATCTCCAGAATGTTACACACTATCCATCTCCAGTATATTACACATTATCCATCTCCGGAATGTTACACACTATCTATCTCCAGTATTTTACACACTACTAACCATCTCCAGTATTTTACATACTAAACATCTCCAGTATTTTACACACTATCCATCTAAAGAATTTTATATACTATCCATCTCCAGTATGTTACATACTGTTCATTTCCAGTATTTTACACACTATCCATCTACAGAATATTACACACTATGGATCTCCAGTATATTATACATTATCCATCTCCAGAATGTTACACACTATCCATCTCCAGTATTTTATACACTACTATCCATCTCCAGTATTTTACAAACTATCCATCTCCAGACTGTTACACACTATCCATCTCCAGTATATTACACATTATCCATCTCCAGAATGTTACACACTATCTATCTCCAGTATTTTACACACTACTAAACATCTCCAGTATTTTACACACTAAACATCTCAAGTATTTTACACACTATACATCTCCAGAATGTTACATACTATCCATCTCCAGTATGTTACACACTATCCATCTCCAGAATGTTACACCCTACCCATCTCCAGTATTTTACACACTATCCATCTCCGGTATTTTATACACTACTATCCATCTCCAGTATTTTACACACTATCCATCTCCAGTATTTTACACACTATCCATCTACAGAATGTTATATACTATCCATCTACAGTATGTTACACACTATCCATCTCCAGAATGTTACAGACTATCCATCTCCAGTATGTTACACACTATCCTTCTCTAGTATTTTACACATTATCCATCTCCAGTATGTTACATACTATCCATCTACAGAATGTTACACACTATCGGTCTCCAGAATGTTACGCACTTTCTGTCTCCACAATGTTACACACTATCCATCTCCAGTATGTTACGTTACACCCTATGTATCTCCAGAATGTTACACAGTATCCATCTCCAGTATGTTATATACTGCTCAGCTCCAGTTTTTTACACACTATTCATCTCCAGTATGTTACACACTATCCATCTCCAGAATGGTACACACTCTCCATCCCCAGAATGTTACACACCATCCATCTCCTGTATTTTATACACTACTATCCATCTCCAGTATTTTACACACTATCCATCTCCAGTTTTTTACACACTATGCATCTCCAGAATGTTATTTATTATCCATCTCCAGTATGTTACACACTATCCATCTCCAGAATGTTACACCCTACCCATCTCCAGAATGTTACACACTATCCATCACCAGTATTTTACACACTATTCATCTACAGAATGTTACATACTATCCATCTTTAATATGTTACACACTATCCATCTCCAGTATGTTACATACTGTTCATCTCCAGATTGTTACACACTATCCATCTCCAGTATGTTACACACTGTTCATCTCCAGTATTTTACACTCCATCCATCTCCAGTTTGAAACACACTATCCATCTCCAGAATGTTACACACTATCCATCTCCAGAATGTTACAGGCTATCCATCTCCAGTATGTTACACACTATCCATCTCCAATATGTTACACACTATCCATCTCCAGTATGTTACACACTATTCATCTACAGAATGTTACACACTATTCATCTACAGAATGTTACATACTATCCATCTATAATATGTTGCACACTATCCATCTCCAGTATGTTACATACTGTTCATCTCAAGAATGTTACACACTATCCATCTCCAGAATATTACACACTATCCATCTCCAGTATGTTACACACTATTCATCTACAGAATGTTACATACTATCCATCTATAATATGTTGCACACTATCCATCTCCAGTATGTTACATACTGTTCATCTCCAGAATGTTACACACTATCCATCTCCAGTATGTTACACACTGTTCATCTTCTGTATGTTACACACTATCCATCTCCAGTATGTTACACATTATCCATCTCCAGAATGTTACACACTATCCATCTCCAGTATGTTACACACTATCCATCTCCAGTATTTTACACACTACTATCCATCTCCAGTATTTTACACACTATCCATCCCCACTATTTTACACACTATCCATCTCCAGAATGTTACATACTATCCATCTCCAGTATGTTACACACTAACCATCTCCAGAATGTTACACACTATCCATCTCCAGTATTTTATACACTACTATCCATCCCCAGTATTTTACACACTATCCATCTCCAGAATATTACAGACTATCCATCTCCAGTATATTACACATTATCCATCTCCAGAATGTTACACACTATCTATCTCCAGTATTTTACACACTAAACATCTCCAGAATGTTATATACTATCCATCTCCAGTATGTTACACACTATCCATCTCCAGAATGTTACAGACTATCCATCTCCAGTATTTTACACACCATCCATCTCCTGTATTTTATACACTACTATCCATCTCCAGTATTTTACACACTATCCATCTCCAGTTTTTTACACACTATGCATCTCCAGAATGTTATTTATTATCCATCTCCAGTATGTTACACACTATCCATCTCCAGAATGTTACACCCTACCCATCTCCAGAATGTTACACACTATCCATCACCAGTATTTTACACACTATTCATCTACAGAATGTTACATACTATCCATCTTTAATATGTTACACACTATCCATCTCCAGTATGTTACATACTGTTCATCTCCAGATTGTTACACACTATCCATCTCCAGTATGTTACACACTGTTCATCTCCAGTATTTTACACTCTATCCATCTCCAGTTTGAAACACACTATCCATCTCCAGAATGTTACACACTATCCATCTCCAGAATGTTACAGGCTATCCATCTCCAGTATGTTACACACTATCCATCTCCAATATGTTACACACTATCCATCTCCAGTATGTTACACACTATTCATCTACAGAATGTTACACACTATTCATCTACAGAATGTTACATACTATCCATCTATAATATGTTGCACACTATCCATCTCCAGTATGTTACATACTGTTCATCTCAAGAATGTTACACACTATCCATCTCCAGAATATTACACACTATCCATCTCCAGTATGTTACACACTATTCATCTACAGAATGTTACATACTATCCATCTATAATATGTTGCACACTATCCATCTCCAGTATGTTACATAGTGTTCATCTCCAGAATGTTACACACTATCCATCTCCAGTATGTTACACACTGTTCATCTTCTGTATGTGACACACTATCCATCTCCAGTATGTTACACATTATCCATCTCCAGAATGTTACACACTATCCATCTCCAGTATTTTACACACTACTATCCATCTCCAGTATTTTACACACTATCCATCTCCAGTATGTTACACACTGTTCATCTTCTGTATGTGACACACTATCCATCTCCAGTATGTTACACATTATCCATCTCCAGTATGTTACACACTATCCATCTCCAGTATTTTACACACTACTATCCATCTCCAGTATTTTACACACTATCCATCCCCACTATTTTACACACTATCCATCTCCAGAATGTTACATACTATCCATCTCCAGTATGTTACACACTAACCATCTCCAGAATGTTACACACTATCCATCTCCAGTATTTTATACACTACTATCCATCCCCAGTATTTTACACACTATCCATCTCCAGAATATTACAGACTATCCATCTCCAGTATATTACACATTATCCATCTCCAGAATGTTACACACTATCTATCTCCAGTATTTTACACACTACTAAACATCTCCAGTATTTTACACACTAAACATCTCAAGTATTTTACACACTATCCATCTCCAGAATGTTATATACTATCCATCTCCAGTATGTTACACACTATCCATCTCCAGAATGTTACACCCTACCCCTCTCCAGTATTTTACACACTATCCATCTCCTGTATTTTATACACTACTTTCCATCTCCAGTATGTTACACACTATCCATCTCCAGTATTTTACACACTATCCATCTACAGAATGTTATATACTATCCATCTACAGTATGTTACACACTATCCATCTCCAGAATGTTACAGACTATCCATCTCCAGTATGTGACACACTATCCATCTCTAGTATGTTACACATTATCCATCTCCAGTATGTTACACACTATCCATCTACAGAATGTTACACACTATCGGTCTCCAGAATGTTACGCACTTTCTGTCTCCACAATGTTACACACTATCCATCTCCAGTATGTTACGTTACACACTATGTATCTCCAGAATGTTACACACTATCCATCTCCAGTATGTTATATACTGCTCAGCTCCAGTTTTTTACACACTATTCATCTCCAGTATGTTACACACTATCCATCTCCAGAATGGTACACACTCTCCATCTCCAGAATGTTACACACTATCCATCTCCAGAATGTTACACACTATCCATCTTCAGTATGTTACACACTGTCCATCTCCAGAATGTTACAGACTATCCATCTCCAGTATGTTTCACACTATCCATCACTAGTAGGTTACACATATTCATCTCCAGATTGTTACACACTATCCATCTCCAGTATGTTACATACTGTTCATTTCCAATATTTTACACACTATCCATCTCCAGAATGTTACACACTATCCATCTCCAGTATATTACACATTATCCATCTCCAGAATGTTACACACTATCCATCTCCAGTATTTTACACACTACTAACCATCTCCAGTATTTTACACACTAAACATCTCCAGTATTTTACACACTATCCATCTCCAGAATGTTATATACGATCCATCTCCAGTATGTTACACACTATCCATCTCCAGAATGTTACACCCTACCCATCTCCACTATTTTACACAATATCCATCTCCTGTATTTTATACACTACTATTCATCTCCATTATTTTACACACTACCCATCTCCAGTATTTTACACACTATCCATCTCCAGAATGTTATATACTATCCATCTCCAGTATGTTACACACTATCCATCTCCATAATGTTACAGACTATCCATCTCCAGTATTTTACACACCATCCATCTCCTGTATTTTATACACTACTATCCATCTCCAGTATTTTACACACTATCCATCTCCAGTTTTTTACACACTATGCATCTCCAGAATGTTATTTATTATCCATCTTCAGTATGTTACACACTATCCATCTCCAGAATGTTACACCCTACCCATCTCCAGAATGTTACACACTATCCATCACCAGTATGTTACACACTATTCATCTACAGAATGTTACAAACTATCCATCTTTAATATGTTACACACTATCCATCTCCAGTATGTTACATACTGTTCATCTCCAGATTGTTACACACTATCCATCTCCAGTATGTTACACACTGTTCATCTCCAGTATTTTACACTCTATCCATCTCCAGTTTGTTACACACTATCCATCTCCAGAATGTTACACACTATCCATCTCCAGAATGTTACAGGCTATCCATCTCCAGTATGTTACACACTATCCATCTCCAATATGTTACACACTATCCATCTCCAGTATGTTACACATATTAATCTCAAGAATGTTACACACTATCCATCTCCAGAATATTACACACTATCCAAATCCAGTATGTTACACAGTATTCATCTACAGAATGTTACATACTATCCATCTATAATATGTTGCACACTATCCATCTCCAGTATGTTACATACTGTTCATCTCCAGAATGTTACACACTATCCATCTCCAGTATGTTACACACTGTTCATCTTCTGTATGTTACACACTATCCATCTCCAGTATGTTACACATTAGCCATCTCCAGAATGTTACACACTATCCATCTCCAGTATGTAACACACTATCCATCTCCAGTATTTTACACACTACTATCCATCTCCAACACATTACACACTATCCATCTCCAGTATGTTACACACTATCCATCTTCAGTATTTTACACACTACTATCCATCTCCAGTATTTTACACACTATCCATCCCCACTATTTTACACACTATCCATCTCCAGAATGTTACATACTATCCATGTCCAGTATGTTACACACTAACCATCTCCAGAATGTTACACACTATCCATCTCCAGTATTTTATACACTACTATCCATCCCCAGTATTTTACACACTATCCATCTCCAGAATATTACAGACTATCCATCTCCAGTATATTACACATTATCCAACTCCAGAATATTACACACTATCTATCTTCAGTATTTTACACACTACTAACCATCTCCAGTATTTTACAAACTAAACATCTCCAGTATTTTACACAATATCCATCTCCAGAATATTATATACTATCCATCTCCAGTATGTTACACACTATCCATTTCCAGAATGTTACACCCTACCCATCTCCAGTATTTTACACACTATCCATCTCCTGTATTTTATACACTAATATCCATCTCCAGTATTTTACACACTATCCATCTCCAGTATTTTACACACTATCTATCTCCAGTATTTTACACACTACTAAACATCTCCAGTATTTTACACACTAAACATCTCAAGTATTTTACACACTATCCATCTCCAGAATGTTATATACTATCCATCTCCAGTATGTTACACACTATCCATCTCCAGAATGTTACACCCTACCCCTCTCCAGTATTTTACACACTATCCATCTCCTGTATTTTATACACTACTATCCATCTTCAGTATGTTACACACTATCCATCTCCAGTATTTTACACACTATCCATCTACAGAATGTTATATACTATCCATCTACAGTATGTTACACACTATCCATCTCCAGAATGTTACAGACTATCCATCTCCAGTATGTGACACACTATCCATCTCTAGTATGTTACACATTATCCATCTCCAGTATGTTACACACTATCCATCTACAGAATGTTACACACTATCGGTCTCCAGAATGTTACGCACTTTCTGTCTCCACAATGTTACACACTATCCATCTCCAGTATGTTACGTTACACACTATGTATCTCCAGAATGTTACACACTATCCATCTCCAGTATGTTATATACTGCTCAGCTCCAGTTTTTTACACACTATTCATCTCCAGTATGTTACACACTATCCATCTCCAGAATGGTACACACTCTCCATCTCCAGAATGTTACACACTATCCATCTCCAGAATGTTACACACTATCCATCTTCAGTATGTTACACACTGTCCATCTCCAGAATGTTACAGACTATCCATCTCCAGTATGTTTCACACTATCCATCACTAGTAGGTTACACATATTCATCTCCAGATTGTTACACACTATCCATCTCCAGTATGTTACATACTGTTCATTTCCAATATTTTACACACTATCCATCTCCAGAATGTTACACACTATCCATCTCCAGTATATTACACATTATCCATCTCCAGAATGTTACACACTATCCATCTCCAGTATTTTACACACTACTAACCATCTCCAGTATTTTACACACTAAACATCTCCAGTATTTTACACACTATCCATCTCCAGAATGTTATATACGATCCATCTCCAGTATGTTACACACTATCCATCTCCAGAATGTTACACCCTACCCATCTCCACTATTTTACACAATATCCATCTCCTGTATTTTATACACTACTATTCATCTCCATTATTTTACACACTACCCATCTCCAGTATTTTACACACTATCCATCTCCAGAATGTTATATACTATCCATCTCCAGTATGTTACACACTATCCATCTCCATAATGTTACAGACTATCCATCTCCAGTATTTTACACACCATCCATCTCCTGTATTTTATACACTACTATCCATCTCCAGTATTTTACACACTATCCATCTCCAGTTTTTTACACACTATGCATCTCCAGAATGTTATTTATTATCCATCTTCAGTATGTTACACACTATCCATCTCCAGAATGTTACACCCTACCCATCTCCAGAATGTTACACACTATCCATCACCAGTATGTTACACACTATTCATCTACAGAATGTTACAAACTATCCATCTTTAATATGTTACACACTATCCATCTCCAGTATGTTACATACTGTTCATCTCCAGATTGTTACACACTATCCATCTCCAGTATGTTACACACTGTTCATCTCCAGTATTTTACACTCTATCCATCTCCAGTTTGTTACACACTATCCATCTCCAGAATGTTACACACTATCCATCTCCAGAATGTTACAGGCTATCCATCTCCAGTATGTTACACACTATCCATCTCCAATATGTTACACACTATCCATCTCCAGTATGTTACACATATTAATCTCAAGAATGTTACACACTATCCATCTCCAGAATATTACACACTATCCAAATCCAGTATGTTACACAGTATTCATCTACAGAATGTTACATACTATCCATCTATAATATGTTGCACACTATCCATCTCCAGTATGTTACATACTGTTCATCTCCAGAATGTTACACACTATCCATCTCCAGTATGTTACACACTGTTCATCTTCTGTATGTTACACACTATCCATCTCCAGTATGTTACACATTAGCCATCTCCAGAATGTTACACACTATCCATCTCCAGTATGTAACACACTATCCATCTCCAGTATTTTACACACTACTATCCATCTCCAACACATTACACACTATCCATCTCCAGTATGTTACACACTATCCATCTTCAGTATTTTACACACTACTATCCATCTCCAGTATTTTACACACTATCCATCCCCACTATTTTACACACTATCCATCTCCAGAATGTTACATACTATCCATGTCCAGTATGTTACACACTAACCATCTCCAGAATGTTACACACTATCCATCTCCAGTATTTTATACACTACTATCCATCCCCAGTATTTTACACACTATCCATCTCCAGAATATTACAGACTATCCATCTCCAGTATATTACACATTATCCAACTCCAGAATATTACACACTATCTATCTTCAGTATTTTACACACTACTAACCATCTCCAGTATTTTACAAACTAAACATCTCCAGTATTTTACACAATATCCATCTCCAGAATATTATATACTATCCATCTCCAGTATGTTACACACTATCCATTTCCAGAATGTTACACCCTACCCATCTCCAGTATTTTACACACTATCCATCTCCTGTATTTTATACACTAATATCCATCTCCAGTATTTTACACACTATCCATCTCCAGTATTTTACACACTATCTATCTCCAGTATTTTACACACTACTAAACATCTCCAGTATTTTACACACTAAACATCTCAAGTATTTTACACACTATCCATCTCCAGAATGTTATATACTATCCATCTCCAGTATGTTACACACTATCCATCTCCAGAATGTTACACCCTACCCCTCTCCAGTATTTTACACACTATCCATCTCCTGTATTTTATACACTACTATCCATCTTCAGTATGTTACACACTATCCATCTCCAGTATTTTACACACTATCCATCTACAGAATGTTATATACTATCCATCTACAGTATGTTACACACTATCCATCTCCAGAATGTTACAGACTATCCATCTCCAGTATGTGACACACTATCCATCTCTAGTATGTTACACATTATCCATCTCCAGTATGTTACACACTATCCATCTACAGAATGTTACACACTATCGGTCTCCAGAATGTTACGCACTTTCTGTCTCCACAATGTTACACACTATCCATCTCCAGTATGTTACGTTACACACTATGTATCTCCAGAATGTTACACACTATCCATCTCCAGTATGTTATATACTGCTCAGCTCCAGTTTTTTACACACTATTCATCTCCAGTATGTTACACACTATCCATCTCCAGAATGGTACACACTCTCCATCTCCAGAATGTTACACACTATCCATCTCCAGAATGTTACACACTATCCATCTTCAGTATGTTACACACTGTCCATCTCCAGAATGTTACAGACTATCCATCTCCAGTATGTTACACACTATCCATCACTAGTAGGTTACAAATATTCATCTCCAGATTGTTACACACTATCCATCTCCAGTATGTTACATACTGTTCATTTCCAATATTTTACACACTATCCATCTCCAGAATGTTACACACTATCCATCTCCAGTATATTACACATTATCCATCTCCAGAATGTTACACACTATCCATCTCCAGTATTTTACACACTACTAACCATCTCCAGTATTTTACACACTAAACATCTCCAGTATTTTACACACTATCCATCTCCAGAATGTTATATACGATCCATCTCCAGTATGTTACACACTATCCATCTCCAGAATGTTACACCCTACCCATCTCCACTATTTTACACAATATCCATCTCCTGTATTTTATACACTACTATTCATCTCCATTATTTTACACACTATCCATCTCCAGTATTTTACACACTATCCATCTCCAGAATGTTATATACTATCCATCTCCAGTATGTTACACACTATCCATCTCCATAATGTTACAGACTATCCATCTCCAGTATTTTACACACCATCCATCTCCTGTATTTTATACACTACTATCCATCTCCAGTATTTTACACACTATCCATCTCCAGTTTTTTACACACTATGCTTCTCCAGAATGTTATTTATTATCCATCTTCAGTATGTTACACACTATCCATCTCCAGAATGTTACACCCTACCCATCTCCAGAATGTTACACACTATCCATCACCAGTATGTTACACACTATTCATCTACAGAATGTTACATACTATCCATCTTTAATATGTTACACACTATCCATCTCCAGTATGTTACATACTGTTCATCTCCAGATTGTTACACACTATCCATCTCCAGTATGTTACACACTGTTCATCTCCAGTATTTTACACTCTATCCATCTCCAGTTTGTTACACACTATCCATCTCCAGAATGTTACACACTATCCATCTCCAGAATGTTACAGGCTATCCATCTCCAGTATGTTACACACTATCCATCTCCAATATGTTACACACTATCCATCTCCAGTATGTTACACATATTAATCTCAAGAATGTTACACACTATCCATCTCCAGAATATTACACACTATCCAAATCCAGTATGTTACACAGTATTCATCTACAGAATGTTACATACTATCCATCTATAATATGTTGCACACTATCCATCTCCAGTATGTTACATACTGTTCATCTTCTGTATGTTACACACTATCCATCTCCAGTATGTTACACACTGTTCATCTTCTGTATGTTACACACTATCCATCTCCAGTATGTTACACATTAGCCATCTCCAGAATGTTACACACTATCCATCTCCAGTATGTAACACACTATCCATCTCCAGTATTTTACACACTACTATCCATCTCCAACACATTACACACTATCCATCTCCAGTATGTTACACACTATCCATCTTCAGTATTTTACACACTACTATCCATCTCCAGTATTTTACACACTATCCATCCCCACTATTTTACACACTATCCATCTCCAGAATGTTACATACTATCCATGTCCAGTATGTTACACACTAACCATCTCCAGAATGTTACACACTATCCATCTCCAGTATTTTATACACTACTATCCATCCCCAGTATTTTACACACTATCCATCTCCAGAATATTACAGACTATCCATCTCCAGTATATTACACATTATCCAACTCCAGAATATTACACACTATCTATCTTCAGTATTTTACACACTACTAACCATCTCCAGTATTTTACAAACTAAACATCTCCAGTATTTTACACAATATCCATCTCCAGAATATTATATACTATCCATCTCCAGTATGTTACACACTATCCATTTCCAGAATGTTACACCCTACCCATCTCCAGTATTTTACACACTATCCATCTCCTGTATTTTATACACTAATATCCATCTCCAGTATTTTACACACTATCCATCTCCAGTATTTTACACACTATCCATCTCAAGAATGTTATATACTATCCATCTACAGTATGTTACACACTATCCATCTCCAGAATGTTGCAGACTATCCATCTCCAGTATGTTACACACTATCCATCTCCAGAATGTTACATACTATCCATCTCCAGTATTTTACACACCATCCATCTCCTGTATTTTATACACTACTATCCATCTCCAGTATTTTACACACTATCCATCTCCAGTTTTTTACACACTATGCATCTCCAGAATGTTATTTATTATCCATCTCCAGTATGTTACACACTATCCATCTCCAGAATGTTACACCCTACCCATCTCCAGAATGTTACACACTATCCATCACCAGTATTTTACACACTATTCATCTACAGAATGTTACATACTATCCATCTTTAATATGTTACACACTATCCATCTCCAGTATGTTACATACTGTTCATCTCCAGATTGTTACACACTATCCATCTCCAGTATGTTACACACTGTTCATCTCCAGTATTTTACACTCTATCCATCTCCAGTTTGAAACACACTATCCATCTCCAGAATGTTACACACTATCCATCTCCAGAATGTTACAGGCTATCCATCTCCAGTATGTTACACACTATCCATCTCCAATATGTTACACACTATCCATCTCCAGTATGTTACACACTATTCATCTACAGAATGTTACACACTATTCATCTACAGAATGTTACATACTATCCATCTATAATATGTTGCACACTATCCATCTCCAGTATGTTACATACTGTTCATCTCAAGAATGTTACACACTATCCATCTCCAGAATATTACACACTATCCATCTCCAGTATGTTACACACTATTCATCTACAGAATGTTACATACTATCCATCTATAATATGTTGCACACTATCCATCTCCAGTATGTTACATACTGTTCATCTCCAGAATGTTACACACTATCCATCTCCAGTATGTTACACACTGTTCATCTTCTGTATGTGACACACTATCCATCTCCAATATGTTACACATTATCCATCTCCAGAATGTTACACACTATCCATCTCCAGTATGTTACACACTATCCATCTCCAGTATTCTACACACTACTATCCATCTCCAGTATTTTACACACTATCCATCCCCACTATTTTACACACTATCCATCTCCAGAATGTTACATACTATCCATCTCCAGTATGTTACACACTAACCATCTCCAGAATGTTACACACTATCCATCTCCAGTAGTTTATACACTACTATCCATCCCCAGTATTTTACACACTATCCATCTCCAGAATATTACAGACTATCCATCTCCAGTATATTACACATTATCCATCTCCAGAATGTTACACACTATCTATCTCCAGTATTTTACACACTACTAAACATCTCCAGTATTTTACACACTAAACATCTCAAGTATTTTACACACTATCCATCTCCAGAATGTTATATACTATCCATCTCCAGTATGTTACACACTATCCATCTCCAGAATGTTACACCCTACCCCTCTCCAGTATTTTACACACTATCCATCTCCTGTATTTTATACACTACTATCCATCTCCAGTATGTTACACACTATCCATCTCCAGTATTTTACACACTATCCATCTACAGAATGTTATATACTATCCATCTACAGTATGTTAAACACTATCCATCTCCAGAATGTTACAGACTATCCATCTCCAGTATGTGACACACTATCCATCTCTAGTATGTTACACATTATCCATCTCCAGTATGTTACACACTATCCATCTACAGAATGTTACACACTATCGGTCTCCAGAATGTTACGCACTTTCTGTCTCCACAATGTTACACACTATCCATCTCCAGTATGTTACGTTACACACTATGTATCTCCAGAATGTTACACACTATCCATCTCCAGTATGTTATATACTGCTCAGCTCCAGTTTTTTACACACTATTCATCTCCAGTATGTTACACACTATCCATCTCCAGAATGGTACACACTCTCCATCTCCAGAATGTTACACACTATCCATCTCCAGAATGTTACACACTATCCATCTCCAGAATGTTACACACTATCCATCTTCAGTATGTTACACACTGTCCATCTCCAGAATGTTACAGACTATCCATCTCCAGTATGTTACACACTATCCATCACTAGTAGGTTACACATATTCATCTCCAGATTGTTACACACTATCCATCTCCAGTATGTTACATACTGTTCATTTCCAATATTTTACACACTATCCATCTCCAGAATGTTACACACTATCCATCTCCAGTATATTACACATTATCCATCTCCAGAATGTTACACACTATCCATCTCCAGTATTTTACACACTACTAACCATCTCCAGTATTTTACACACTAAACATCTCCAGTATTTTACACACTATCCATCTCCAGAATGTTATATACGATCCATCTCCAGTATGTTACACACTATCCATCTCCAGAATGTTACACCCTACCCATCTCCACTATTTTACACAATATCCATCTCCTGTATTTTATACACTACTATTCATCTCCATTATTTTACACACTATCCATCTCCAGTATTTTACACACTATCCATCTCCAGAATGTTATATACTATCCATCTCCAGTATGTTACACACTATCCATCTCCATAATGTTACAGACTATCCATCTCCAGTATTTTACACACCATCCATCTCCTGTATTTTATACACTACTATCCATCTCCAGTATTTTACACACTATCCGTCTCCAGTTTTTTACACACTATGCATCTCCAGAATGTTATTTATTATCCATCTTCAGTATGTTACACACTATCCATCTCCAGAATGTTACACCCTACCCATCTCCAGAATGTTACACACTATCCATCACCAGTATGTTACACACTATTCATCTACAGAATGTTACATACTATCCATCTTTAATATGTTACACACTATCCATCTCCAGTATGTTACATACTGTTCATCTCCAGATTGTTACACACTATCCATCTCCAGTATGTTACACACTGTTCATCTCCAGTATTTTACACTCTATCCATCTCCAGTTTGTTACACACTATCCATCTCCAGAATGTTACACACTATCCATCTCCAGAATGTTACAGGCTATCCATCTCCAGTATGTTACACACTATCCATCTCCAAAATGTTACACACTATCCATCTCCAGTATGTTACACATATTAATCTCAAGAATGTTACACACTATCCATCTCCAGAATATTACACACTATCCAAATCCAGTATGTTACACAGTATTCATCTACAGAATGTTACATACTATCCATCTATAATATGTTGCACACTATCCATCTCCAGTATGTTACATACTGTTCATCTCCAGAATGTTACACACTATCCATCTCCAGTATGTTACACACTGTTCATCTTCTGTATGTTACACACTATCCATCTCCAGTATGTTACACATTAGCCATCTCCAGAATGTTACACACTATCCATCTCCAGTATGTAACACACTGTCCATCTCCAGTATTTTACACACTACTATCCATCTCCAACACATTACACACTATCCATCTCCAGTATGTTACACACTATCCATCTTCAGTATTTTACACACTACTATCCATCTCCAGTATTTTACACACTATCCATCCCCACTATTTTACACACTATCCATCTCCAGAATGTTACATACTATCCATGTCCAGTATGTTACACACTAACCATCTCCAGAATGTTACACACTATCCATCTCCAGTATTTTATACACTACTATCCATCCCCAGTATTTTACACACTATCCATCTCCAGAATATTACAGACTATCCATCTCCAGTATATTACACATTATCCAACTCCAGAATATTACACACTATCTATCTTCAGTATTTTACACACTACTAACCATCTCCAGTATTTTACAAACTAAACATCTCCAGTATTTTACACAATATCCATCTCCAGAATATTATATACTATCCATCTCCAGTATGTTACACACTATCCATTTCCAGAATGTTACACCCTACCCATCTCCAGTATTTTACACACTATCCATCTCCTGTATTTTATACACTAATATCCATCTCCAGTATTTTACACACTATCCATCTCCAGTATTTTACACACTATCCATCTCAAGAATGTTATATACTATCCATCTACAGTATGTTACACACTATCCATCTCCAGAATGTTGCAGACTATCCATCTCCAGTATGTTACACACTATCCATCTCCAGTATGTTACACATTATCAATCTCCAGTATGTTACAAACTATCCATCCACAGAATGTTACACACTATCGGTCTCCAGAATGTTACGCACTTTCTGTCTCCAGAATGTTACACACTATCCATCTCCAGTATGTTACGTTACATACTATATGTCTCCAGAATGTTACAAACTATCCATCTCCAGTATGTTATATACTGTTCATCTCCAGTTTTTTACACACTATTCATCTCCAGTATGTTACACACTATCCATCTCCAGAATGTTACACACTCTCCATCTCCAGTATGTTACACACTCTCCATCTCCAGAATGTTACACACTATCCATCTCCAGAATGTTACACACTATCCATCTCCAGTATGTTACACACTGTCCATCTCCAGTATTTTACACACTATCCATCTCCAATATTTTACACACTATCCATCTCCAGAATGTTATATACTATCCATCTACAGTATGTTACACACTATCCATCTCCAGAATGTTACAGACTATCCATCTCCAGTATGTTACACACTATCCATCTCCAGAATGTTACAGACTATCTATCTCCAATATGTTACACACTATCCATCTCTAGTATGTTACACACTGTTCATCTCCAGAATGTTACACACTATCCATCTCCAGTATGTTACACACTATCCATCTCCAGAATGTTACACACTATCCATCTCCAGTATTTTACACAAAATCCATCTCCAGAATGTTACACACTATCCATCTCCAGTATGTTACACATTATCCATCTCCAGAATGTTACACACTATCCATCTCCAGAGTGTTACTCACTATCCATCTCCAGTATTTAACACACTACTATCCATCTCCAGTATTTTACACACTATCCATCTCCAGAATGTTACATATTATCCATCTCCATTATGTTACACACTATCCATCTCCAGAATGTTAAACCCTATCCATCTCCAGTATGTTACACCCTATCCATCTCCAGTATTTTATACACAGCTATCCATCTCCAGAATTTTACACACTATCCATCTCCAGTATTTTATACACTATCCATCTCCAGAATGTTACACACTATCCATCTCCAGTATGTTACACACTATCCATCTCCAGAATGTTACATACTATCCCTCTCCAATATGTTACACACTATCCATCTCCAGTATGTTACACACTATCCATCTCCAGTATGTTACACACTATCCATCTCCACTATGTTACACATAGTCATATCCAATATGTTACACACTATCCATCTCCAGTATGTTACATAGTGTTCATCTCCAGTATTTTACACACTATCCATCTCCAGTATTTTACACACTATCCATCTACAGAATGTTCTATACTATCCATCTACAGTATGTTACACACTATCCATCTCCAGAATGTTACAGACTATCCATCTCCAGTATGTTACACACTATCCATCTCTAGTATGTTACACATTATCCATCTCCAGTATGTTACACACTATCCATCTAAAGAATGTTACACACTATCGGTCTCCAGAATGTTACGCACTTTCTGTCTCCACAATGTTACACACTATCCATCTCCAGTATGTTACGTTACACACTATGTATCTCCAGAATGTTACACACTATCCATCTCCAGTATGTTATATACTGCTCAGCTCCAGTTTTTTACACACTATTCATCTCCAGTATGTTACACACTATCCATCTCCAGAATGGTACACACTCTCCATCTCCAGAATGTTACACATTATCCATCTCCAGAATGTTACACACTATCCATCTTCAGTATGTTACACACTGTCCATCTCCAGAATGTTACAGACTATCCATCTCCAGTATGTTACACACTATCCATCACTAGTAGGTTACACATATTCATCTCCAGAATGTTACACACTATCCATCTCCAGTATGTTACATACTGTTCATTTCCAATATTTTACACACTATCCATCTCCAGAATGTTACACACTATCCATCTCCAGTATATTACACATTATCCATCTCCAGAATGTTACACACTATCCATCTCCAGTATTTTACACTCTACTAACCATCTACAGTATTTTACACACTAAACATCTCCAGTATTTTACACACTATCCATCTCCAGAATGTTATATACGATCCATCTCCAGTATGTTACACACTATCCATCTCCAGAATGTTACACCCTACCCATCTCCAGTATTTTACACAATATCCATCTCCTGTATTTTATACACTACTATCCATCTCCATTATTTTACACACTATCCATCTCCAGTATTTTACACACTATCCATCTCCAGAATGTTATATACTATCCATCTCCAGTATGTTACACACTATCCATCTCCATAATGTTACAGACTATCCATCTCCAGTATTTTACACACCATCCATCTCCTGTATTTTAGACACTACTATCCATCTCCAGTATTTTACACACTATCCATCTCCAGTTTTTTACACACTATGCATCTCCAGAATGTTATTTATTATCCATCTCCAGTATGTTACACACTATCCATCTCCAGAATGTTACACCCTACCCATCTCCAGAATGTTACACTATCCATCACCAGTATGTTACACACTATTCATCTACAGAATGTTACATACTATCCATCTCCAGTATGTCACACACTACTATCCATCTCCAACACGTTACACACTATCCATCTCCAGTATGTTACACACTATCCATCATCAGTATTTTACACACTACTATCCATCTCCAGTATTTTACACACTATCCATCCCCACTATTTTACACACCATCCATCTCCAGTATGTTACATACTGTTCATCTCCAGATTGTTACACACTATCCATCTCCAGTATGTTACACACTGTTCATCTCCAGTATTTTACACTCTATACATCTCCAGTATGTTACACACTATCGATCTCCAGAATGTTACACACTATCCATCTCCAGAATGTTACAGGCTATCCATCTCCAGTATGTTACACACTATCCATCTCCAATATGTTACACACTATCCATCTCCAGTATGTTACACACTATTCATCTACAGAATGTTACATACTATCCATCTATAATATGTTGCACACTATCCATCTCCTGTATGTTACATACTGTTCATCTCCAGAATGTTACACACTATCCATCTCCAGTATGTTACACACTGTTCATCTCCTGTATGTTACACACTATCCATCTCCAGTATGTTACACATTATCCATCTCCAGAATGTTACACACTATCCATCTCCAGTATGTCACACACTACTATCCATCTCCAACACGTTACACACTATCCATCTCCAGTATGTTACACACTATCCATCATCAGTATTTTACACACTACTATCCATCTCCAGTATTTTACACACTATCCATCCCCACTATTTTACACACTATCCATCTCCAGAATGTTACATACTATCCATCTCCAGTATGTTACACACTAACCATCTCCAGAATGTTACACACTATCCATCTCCAGTATTTTATACACTACTATCCATCCCCAGTATTTTACACACTATCCATCTCCAGAATATTACACACTATCCATCTCCAGTATATTGCACATTATCCATCTCCAGAATGTTACACACTATCTATCTTCAGTATTTTACACACTACTAACCATCTCCAGTATTTTACAAACTAAACATCTCCAGTATTTTACACAATATCCATCTCCAGAATGTTATATACTATCCATCTCCAGTATGTTACACACTATCCATTTCCAGAATGTTACACCCTACCCATCTCCAGTATTTTACACACTATCCATCTCCTGTATTTTATACACTAATATCCATCTCCAGTATTTTACACACTATCCATCTCCAGAATGTTATATACTATCCATCTACAGTATGTTACACACTATCCATCTCCAGAATGTTGCAGACTATCCATCTCCAGTATGTTACACACTATCCATCTCCAGTATGTTACACATTATCAATCTCCAGTATGTTACAAACTATCCATCCACAGAATGTTACACACTATCGGTCTCCAGAATGTTACGCACTTTCTGTCTCCAGAATGTTACACACTATCCATCTCCAGTATGTTACGTTACATACTATGTGTCTCCAGAATGTTACAAACTATCCATCTCCAGTATGTTATATACTGTTCATCTCCAGTTTTTTACACACTATTCATCTCCAGTATGTTACACACTATCCATCTCCAGAATGTTACACACTCTCCATCTCCAGTATGTTACACACTCTCCATCTCCAGAATGTTACACACTATCCATCTCCAGAATGTTACACACTATCCATCTCCAGTATGTTACACACTGTCCATCTCCAGTATTTTACACACTATCCATCTCCAATATTTTACACACTATCCATCTCCAGAATGTTATATACTATCCATCTACAGTATGTTACACACTATCCATCTCCAGAATGTTACAGACTATCCACCTCCAGTATGTTACACACTATCCATCTCCAGAATGTTACAGACTATCTATCTCCAATATGTTACACACTATCCATCTCTAGTATGTTACACACTGTTCATCTCCAGAATGTTACACACTATCCATCTCCAGTATGTTACACACTATCCTTCTCCAGAATGTTACACACTATCCATCTCCAGTATTTTACACAAAATCCATCTCCAGAATGTTACACACTATCCATCTCCAGTATGTTACACATTATCCATCTCCAGAATGTTACACACTATCCATCTCTAGAGAGTTACTCACTATCCATCTCCAGTATTTTACACACTACTATCCATCTCCAGTATTTTACACACTATCCATCTCCAGAATGTTACATATTATCCATCTCCATTATGTTACACACTATCCATCTCCAGAATGTTACACCCTATCCATCTCTGGTATGTTACACCCTATCCATCTCCAGTATTTTATACACAACTATCCATCTCCAGAATTTTACACACTATCCATCTCCAGTATTTTATACACTATCCATCTCCAGAATGTTACACACTATCCATCTCCAGTATGTTACACACTTTCCATCTCCAGAATGTTACATACTATCCCTCTCCAATATGTTACACACTATCCATCTCCAGTATGTTACACACTATCCATCTCCAGTATGTTACACACTATCCATCTCCACTATGTTACACATAGTCATCTCCAATATGTTACACACTATCCATCTCCAGTATGTTACATAGTGTTCATCTCCAGTATTTTACACACTATCCATCTCCAGTATGTTACACACTATCCATCTCCTGTATTTTATACACACTATCTATCTCCAGTATTTTACACACTATCCATCTCCAGAATGTTATCTACTATCCATCTCCAGTATGTTACACACTATCCATCTCCATAATGTTACAGACTATCCATCTCCAGTATGTTACACACTATCCATCTCCAGAATGTTACAGACTATACATCTCCAGTATGTTACACACTATCCATCACTACTATGTTACAAATATTCATCTCTAGAATGTTACACACTATCCATCTCCAGTATGTTACATACTGTTCATTTCCAGTATTTTACACACTATCCATCTCCACAATGTTACACACTATCCATCTCCACTATATTACACAATATCCATCTCCAGTATGTTACACACTATCCATCTCCAGTATTTTACACACTATTAACCATCTCCAGTATTTTACACACTAAATATCTCCAGTATTTTACATACTATCCATCTCCAAAATGTTATATACTATCCATCTCCAGTATGTTACACACTATCCATCTCCAGAATGTTACACCCTACCCATCTCCAGTATTTTACACACCATCTATCTCCTGTATTTTATACACTACTATCCGTCTCCAGTATTTTACACACTATCCATCTCCAGTTTTTTACACACTATGCATCTCCACAATGTTATTTATTATTCATCTCCAGTATGTTACACACAATCCATCTCCAGAATGTTAGACCCTACCCATCTCCAGAATGTTACACACTATCCATCACCAGTATGTTACACACTATTCATCTACAGAATGTTACATACTATCCATCTTTAATATGTTACACACTATGCATCTCCAGTATGTTACATACTGTTCATCTCCAGATTGTTACACACTATCCATCTCCAGTATGTTACATACTGTTCATCTCCAGTATTTTACACTCTATCCATCTCCAATATGTTACACACTATCCATCTCCAGAATGTTACAGGCTATCCATCTCCAGTATGTTACACACTATCCATCTCCAATATGTTACACACTATCCATCTCCAGTATGTTACACATATTAATCTCAAGAATGTTACACACTATCCATCTCCAGAATATTACACACTATCCATCTCCAATATGTTACACACTATTCATCTACAGAATGTTACATACTATCCATCTATAATATGTTGCACACTATCCATCTCCAGTATGTTACATTCTGTTCATCTCCAGAATGTTACACACTATCCATCTCCAGTATGTTACACACTGTTCATCTCCAGTATGTTACACCCTATGCATCTCCAGTATGTTACACATTATCCATCTCCAGAATGTTACACACTATCCATCTCCAGTATTTTACACACTACTATCCATCTCCAACATGTTACACATTATCAATCTCCAGTATGTTACAAACTATCCATCCACAGAATGTTACACACTATCGGTCTCCAGAATGTTACGCACTTTCTGTCTCCAGAATGTTACACACTATCCATCTCCAGTATGTTACGTTACATACTATATGTCTCCAGAATGTTACAAACTATCCATCTCCAGTATGTTATATACTGTTCATCTCCAGTTTTTTACACACTATTCATCTCCAGTATGTTACACACTATCCATCTCCAGAATGTTACACACTCTCCATCTCCAGTATGTTACACACTCTCCATCTCCAGAATGTTACACACTATCCATCTCCAGAATGTTACACACTATCCATCTCCAGTATGTTACACACTGTCCATCTCCAGTATTTTACACACTATCCATCTCCAATATTTTACACACTATCCATCTCCAGAATGTTATATACTATCCATCTACAGTATGTTACACACTATCCATCTCCAGAATGTTACAGACTATCCATCTCCAGTATGTTACACACTATCCATCTCCAGAATGTTACAGACTATCTATCTCCAATATGTTACACACTATCCATCTCTAGTATGTTACACACTGTTCATCTCCAGAATGTTACACACTATCCATCTCCAGTATGTTACACACTATCCATCTCCAGAATGTTACACACTATCCATCTCCAGTATTTTACACAAAATCCATCTCCAGAATGTTACACACTATCCATCTCCAGTATGTTACACATTATCCATCTCCAGAATGTTACACACTATCCATCTCCAGAGTGTTACTCACTATCCATCTCCAGTATTTAACACACTACTATCCATCTCCAGTATTTTACACACTATCCATCTCCAGAATGTTACATATTATCCATCTCCATTATGTTACACACTATCCATCTCCAGAATGTTAAACCCTATCCATCTCCAGTATGTTACACCCTATCCATCTCCAGTATTTTATACACAGCTATCCATCTCCAGAATTTTACACACTATCCATCTCCAGTATTTTATACACTATCCATCTCCAGAATGTTACACACTATCCATCTCCAGTATGTTACACACTATCCATCTCCAGAATGTTACATACTATCCCTCTCCAATATGTTACACACTATCCATCTCCAGTATGTTACACACTATCCATCTCCAGTATGTTACACACTATCCATCTCCACTATGTTACACATAGTCATATCCAATATGTTACACACTATCCATCTCCAGTATGTTACATAGTGTTCATCTCCAGTATTTTACACACTATCCATCTCCAGTATTTTACACACTATCCATCTACAGAATGTTCTATACTATCCATCTACAGTATGTTACACACTATCCATCTCCAGAATGTTACAGACTATCCATCTCCAGTATGTTACACACTATCCATCTCTAGTATGTTACACATTATCCATCTCCAGTATGTTACACACTATCCATCTAAAGAATGTTACACACTATCGGTCTCCAGAATGTTACGCACTTTCTGTCTCCACAATGTTACACACTATCCATCTCCAGTATGTTACGTTACACACTATGTATCTCCAGAATGTTACACACTATCCATCTCCAGTATGTTATATACTGCTCAGCTCCAGTTTTTTACACACTATTCATCTCCAGTATGTTACACACTATCCATCTCCAGAATGGTACACACTCTCCATCTCCAGAATGTTACACATTATCCATCTCCAGAATGTTACACACTATCCATCTTCAGTATGTTACACACTGTCCATCTCCAGAATGTTACAGACTATCCATCTCCAGTATGTTACACACTATCCATCACTAGTAGGTTACACATATTCATCTCCAGAATGTTACACACTATCCATCTCCAGTATGTTACATACTGTTCATTTCCAATATTTTACACACTATCCATCTCCAGAATGTTACACACTATCCATCTCCAGTATATTACACATTATCCATCTCCAGAATGTTACACACTATCCATCTCCAGTATTTTACACTCTACTAACCATCTACAGTATTTTACACACTAAACATCTCCAGTATTTTACACACTATCCATCTCCAGAATGTTATATACGATCCATCTCCAGTATGTTACACACTATCCATCTCCAGAATGTTACACCCTACCCATCTCCAGTATTTTACACAATATCCATCTCCTGTATTTTATACACTACTATCCATCTCCATTATTTTACACACTATCCATCTCCAGTATTTTACACACTATCCATCTCCAGAATGTTATATACTATCCATCTCCAGTATGTTACACACTATCCATCTCCATAATGTTACAGACTATCCATCTCCAGTATTTTACACACCATCCATCTCCTGTATTTTAGACACTACTATCCATCTCCAGTATTTTACACACTATCCATCTCCAGTTTTTTACACACTATGCATCTCCAGAATGTTATTTATTATCCATCTCCAGTATGTTACACACTATCCATCTCCAGAATGTTACACCCTACCCATCTCCAGAATGTTACACTATCCATCACCAGTATGTTACACACTATTCATCTACAGAATGTTACATACTATCCATCTCCAGTATGTCACACACTACTATCCATCTCCAACACGTTACACACTATCCATCTCCAGTATGTTACACACTATCCATCATCAGTATTTTACACACTACTATCCATCTCCAGTATTTTACACACTATCCATCCCCACTATTTTACACACCATCCATCTCCAGTATGTTACATACTGTTCATCTCCAGATTGTTACACACTATCCATCTCCAGTATGTTACACACTGTTCATCTCCAGTATTTTACACTCTATACATCTCCAGTATGTTACACACTATCGATCTCCAGAATGTTACACACTATCCATCTCCAGAATGTTACAGGCTATCCATCTCCAGTATGTTACACACTATCCATCTCCAATATGTTACACACTATCCATCTCCAGTATGTTACACACTATTCATCTACAGAATGTTACATACTATCCATCTATAATATGTTGCACACTATCCATCTCCTGTATGTTACATACTGTTCATCTCCAGAATGTTACACACTATCCATCTCCAGTATGTTACACACTGTTCATCTCCTGTATGTTACACACTATCCATCTCCAGTATGTTACACATTATCCATCTCCAGAATGTTACACACTATCCATCTCCAGTATGTCACACACTACTATCCATCTCCAACACGTTACACACTATCCATCTCCAGTATGTTACACACTATCCATCATCAGTATTTTACACACTACTATCCATCTCCAGTATTTTACACACTATCCATCCCCACTATTTTACACACTATCCATCTCCAGAATGTTACATACTATCCATCTCCAGTATGTTACACACTAACCATCTCCAGAATGTTACACACTATCCATCTCCAGTATTTTATACACTACTATCCATCCCCAGTATTTTACACACTATCCATCTCCAGAATATTACACACTATCCATCTCCAGTATATTGCACATTATCCATCTCCAGAATGTTACACACTATCTATCTTCAGTATTTTACACACTACTAACCATCTCCAGTATTTTACAAACTAAACATCTCCAGTATTTTACACAATATCCATCTCCAGAATGTTATATACTATCCATCTCCAGTATGTTACACACTATCCATTTCCAGAATGTTACACCCTACCCATCTCCAGTATTTTACACACTATCCATCTCCTGTATTTTATACACTAATATCCATCTCCAGTATTTTACACACTATCCATCTCCAGAATGTTATATACTATCCATCTACAGTATGTTACACACTATCCATCTCCAGAATGTTGCAGACTATCCATCTCCAGTATGTTACACACTATCCATCTCCAGTATGTTACACATTATCAATCTCCAGTATGTTACAAACTATCCATCCACAGAATGTTACACACTATCGGTCTCCAGAATGTTACGCACTTTCTGTCTCCAGAATGTTACACACTATCCATCTCCAGTATGTTACGTTACATACTATGTGTCTCCAGAATGTTACAAACTATCCATCTCCAGTATGTTATATACTGTTCATCTCCAGTTTTTTACACACTATTCATCTCCAGTATGTTACACACTATCCATCTCCAGAATGTTACACACTCTCCATCTCCAGTATGTTACACACTCTCCATCTCCAGAATGTTACACACTATCCATCTCCAGAATGTTACACACTATCCATCTCCAGTATGTTACACACTGTCCATCTCCAGTATTTTACACACTATCCATCTCCAATATTTTACACACTATCCATCTCCAGAATGTTATATACTATCCATCTACAGTATGTTACACACTATCCATCTCCAGAATGTTACAGACTATCCACCTCCAGTATGTTACACACTATCCATCTCCAGAATGTTACAGACTATCTATCTCCAATATGTTACACACTATCCATCTCTAGTATGTTACACACTGTTCATCTCCAGAATGTTACACACTATCCATCTCCAGTATGTTACACACTATCCTTCTCCAGAATGTTACACACTATCCATCTCCAGTATTTTACACAAAATCCATCTCCAGAATGTTACACACTATCCATCTCCAGTATGTTACACATTATCCATCTCCAGAATGTTACACACTATCCATCTCTAGAGAGTTACTCACTATCCATCTCCAGTATTTTACACACTACTATCCATCTCCAGTATTTTACACACTATCCATCTCCAGAATGTTACATATTATCCATCTCCATTATGTTACACACTATCCATCTCCAGAATGTTACACCCTATCCATCTCTGGTATGTTACACCCTATCCATCTCCAGTATTTTATACACAACTATCCATCTCCAGAATTTTACACACTATCCATCTCCAGTATTTTATACACTATCCATCTCCAGAATGTTACACACTATCCATCTCCAGTATGTTACACACTTTCCATCTCCAGAATGTTACATACTATCCCTCTCCAATATGTTACACACTATCCATCTCCAGTATGTTACACACTATCCATCTCCAGTATGTTACACACTATCCATCTCCACTATGTTACACATAGTCATCTCCAATATGTTACACACTATCCATCTCCAGTATGTTACATAGTGTTCATCTCCAGTATTTTACACACTATCCATCTCCAGTATGTTACACACTATCCATCTCCTGTATTTTATACACACTATCTATCTCCAGTATTTTACACACTATCCATCTCCAGAATGTTATCTACTATCCATCTCCAGTATGTTACACACTATCCATCTCCATAATGTTACAGACTATCCATCTCCAGTATGTTACACACTATCCATCTCCAGAATGTTACAGACTATACATCTCCAGTATGTTACACACTATCCATCACTACTATGTTACAAATATTCATCTCTAGAATGTTACACACTATCCATCTCCAGTATGTTACATACTGTTCATTTCCAGTATTTTACACACTATCCATCTCCACAATGTTACACACTATCCATCTCCACTATATTACACAATATCCATCTCCAGTATGTTACACACTATCCATCTCCAGTATTTTACACACTATTAACCATCTCCAGTATTTTACACACTAAATATCTCCAGTATTTTACATACTATCCATCTCCAAAATGTTATATACTATCCATCTCCAGTATGTTACACACTATCCATCTCCAGAATGTTACACCCTACCCATCTCCAGTATTTTACACACCATCTATCTCCTGTATTTTATACACTACTATCCGTCTCCAGTATTTTACACACTATCCATCTCCAGTTTTTTACACACTATGCATCTCCACAATGTTATTTATTATTCATCTCCAGTATGTTACACACAATCCATCTCCAGAATGTTAGACCCTACCCATCTCCAGAATGTTACACACTATCCATCACCAGTATGTTACACACTATTCATCTACAGAATGTTACATACTATCCATCTTTAATATGTTACACACTATGCATCTCCAGTATGTTACATACTGTTCATCTCCAGATTGTTACACACTATCCATCTCCAGTATGTTACATACTGTTCATCTCCAGTATTTTACACTCTATCCATCTCCAATATGTTACACACTATCCATCTCCAGAATGTTACAGGCTATCCATCTCCAGTATGTTACACACTATCCATCTCCAATATGTTACACACTATCCATCTCCAGTATGTTACACATATTAATCTCAAGAATGTTACACACTATCCATCTCCAGAATATTACACACTATCCATCTCCAATATGTTACACACTATTCATCTACAGAATGTTACATACTATCCATCTATAATATGTTGCACACTATCCATCTCCAGTATGTTACATTCTGTTCATCTCCAGAATGTTACACACTATCCATCTCCAGTATGTTACACACTGTTCATCTCCAGTATGTTACACCCTATGCATCTCCAGTATGTTACACATTATCCATCTCCAGAATGTTACACACTATCCATCTCCAGTATTTTACACACTACTATCCATCTCCAACATGTTACACACTATCCATCTCCAGTATGTTACACACTATCCATCTTCAGTATTTTACACACTACTATCCATCTCCAGTATTTTACACACTATCCATCCCCACTATTTTACACACTATCCATCTCCAGAATGTTACATACTATCCATCTCCAGTATGTTACACACTATCCATCTCCAGAATGTTACACACTATCCATCTCCAGTATTTTATACACTACTATCCATCTCCAGTATTTTACGCACTATCCATCTCCAGTATGTTACACACTATCCATCTCCAGAATGTTACATACTATCTATCTCCAATATGTTACACACTATCCATCTCCAGTATGTTACACACTGTTCATCTCCAGAATGTTACACACTATCCATCTCCAGTATGTTACACACTATCCATCTCCAGAATGTTACACCCTAACCATCTCCAGAATGTTACACACTATCCATCTCCTGTATGTTACATACTGTTCATCTCCAGTATTTTACACACTATCCATCTCCAGTATGTTACACACTATCTATCTCCAGAATGTTACAGGCTATCCATCTACAGTATGTTACACACTATCCATCTCCAGTATGTTACACATATTAATCTCCAGAATGTTACACACTATCCATCTCCAGAATTTTACACACTATCCATCTCCAGTATGTTACACACTATTCATCTACAGAATGTTACATACTATCCATCTATAATATGTTGCACACTATCCATCTCCAGTATGTTACATACTATTCATCTCCAGAATGTTACACACTATCCATCTCCAGTATGTTACATACTGTTCATCTCCAGTATGTTTCACACTATCCATCTCCAGTATGTTACACATTATCCATCTCCAGAATGTTACACACTATCCATCTCCAGTATTTTACACACTATCCATCTCCAGTATTTTACACACTACTATCCATCTCCAGTATTTTACACACTATCCATCTCCAGAATGTTACATACTATCCATTTCCAGTATGTTACACACTATGCATCTCCAGAATGTTATACCCTATCCATCTCCAGTATGTTACACACTATCCATCTCCGGTATTTTATACACTACTATCCATCTCCAGTATTTTACACACTATCCATCTCCAGAATGTTACACACTATCCATCTCCAGTATGTTACACACTATCCATCTCCAGAATGTTACATACTATCCATCTCCAATATGTTACACACTATCCATCTCCAGTATGTTACATACTGTTCATCTCCAGAATGTTACACACTATCCATCTCCAGTATGTTACACACTATCCATCTCCAGAATTTTACACATTATCCATCTCCTGTATTTTACACACTATCCATCTCCAGAATGTTACACACTATCTATCTCCAGTATGTTACACATTATCCATCTCCAGAATGTTACACACTCTCCATCTCCAGTGTGTTACTCACTATCCATCTCCAGTATTTTACACACTACTATCCATCTCCAGTATTTTACACACTATCCATCTCCGGTATTTTACACACTATCCATCTCCAGAATGTTACACACTATTCGTCTACAGTATGTTACACACTATCCATCTCCAGAATGTTACACACTATCCATCTCCAGAATATTACACATTATCCATCTCCAGTATGTTACACCCTATCCATCTCCAGAATGTTTTATACTATCCATCTCCAGTATGTTACGCACTATACATCTCCAGTTTTTTACACACTACTATCCATCTCCAGAATTTTACACACTATGCATATCCAGTATGTTACACACTATCCATCTCCATAATGTTACACACTATCCATCTACAGAATGTTACACACTATCGGTCTCCAGAATGTTACGCACTTTCTGTCTCCAGAATGTTACACACTATCCATCTCCAGTATGTTACACACTATCTATCTCGAGAATGTTACACACTATCCATCTACAGTATGTTACACACTATCCGTCTCCAGAATGTTACATACTATCCATCTCCAATATGTTACACACTATCCATCTCCAGTATGTTACATACTGTTCATCTCCACAATGTTATACACTATCCATCTCCAGTATGTTACACACTATCCATCTCCAGAATGTTACACATTATCCATCTCCAGTATTTTACACACTATCCATCTCCAGAATGTTACACATTATCCATCTCCAGTATTTTACACACTATCCATCTCCAGAATTTTACACACTATCTATCTCCAGTATGTTACACATTATCCATCTCCAGAATGTTACACACTATCCATCTCCAGTGTGTTACTCACTATCCATCTCCAGTATGTTACACCCTATCCATCTCCAGAATGTTTTATACTATCCATCTCCAGTATGTTACGCACTATACATCTCCAGTTTTTTACACACACTATCCATCTCCATAATGTTACACACTATCCATCTACAGAATGTTACACACTATCGGTCTCCAGAATGTTACGCACTTTCTGTCTCCAGAATGTAACACACTATCCATCTCCAGTATGTTACACACTGTCTATCTCGAGAATGTTACACACTATCCATCTACAGTATGTTACACACTATCTGTCTCCAGAATGTTATACAATTTCCGTCTCCAGAATGTTACACATTATCCATCTCCATAATGTTACACACTATCCATCTCCAGGACATCACATATCTCCATAATATAAACATGATGCATTATAACTTATTTCAACATCTAATACCAACATAAAAACTGAACATCTACATCTCCTTGGTAGGTTACTATGCTTCCCAATTTTCTTATTCGTATCTTGGGGACATAGTGAAATACAGCTCCAAGCTGGAACAAAATCCCACAACTAAAGATTTCTGCTGTGGTTGTCACCTTCTCTGGAGAACTTACTGGCCTTCTTATGTTACACAAGAATTTCAAAATATTCTGCGCAATGTTGAATATTTTTGTGCTTACTGCAAGTAATTACTTCATATGAATCAGCTACAGACATATTTTCATCACAAATCATAGATACAGAATATCTCACAGCTGTAGCTGAATAAGATCACAATACCAGCTTCTTCATCACTCTAACCAAGGATTTTCACATTCATTTTCAGAGTTTTCAAGAAAACCAGTTCTGATGGAAAGGTAAGAACAAGCTTTTAAATTGCCTTATATAGTTTTCTTTACAAAATGCAGTTTATTTCCACATGTGCAGCTTAATCAAATGAAGAACATAATTAATAATGATAAAAAAATGGTACATACTTCAGAATTGTCTTACTTTAACGATAACAATGTAAAACAGCTTTTGGTTTTCCTGTTCTTCTAGTTATCCATCTATCTTGCAAAACGGGACTTTGTGGATCATGTCGAGTTTGTAGAGCCTGCAGGTCAGTCTCTTATATGCTTTCTTACATCACTATAAATAATATTCATAATAAGACCATGCAGCCTAATCTCACAATCTTGGCATCCTTACTGTCTCCTATCTTCCTGCAGATGGAGTGATTTTAATTGATCCAGAGTATCAAAAGGACAAGAAAGGTAAACAGAATTTATTTTCAATGTTCTTTTGCTAATGTTCCCATGGGCTTGCTCTGAATTTATTGATTGCTTTTAATATGAAGATTTATGTCATGATTTGCAATAACTACATGTATCACCTAACACAACATTATCCTTTTTTGGAAGTGTTTGATGGCAGATTGTGTAACGAATTAGAGAAGGCAAACGCTAAGATGTTAGCTATGTGGACTCTGTATAAAGGCAAATATGGAGGAAATAGTAGCTCATGTTTACCTGGGGATGGACATCTTGTGTTGGTGGCATGAATGGAGATTGAGCGACAAAGTTGATGAGATTAATCGTTACCAAGTATGTAGTCGCCTCCATTCACTCCTCCATGCATCAAAATCTTCCATCATCTATGAGGTCAGCTTTGCTGTTTTGAGCAGAGTTGCATTCTATGTAATAACTGTGGGTCTTTGTGTGTGTCAGGACTTTAAGTATGTTAGGGCTCTATGAAAATTAGGGCTGTGTATATGTTAGTATGTTAAGACTTGGTATATGTCTTTCTGCATCTATCCTGGATATACATTCTTCCCTACTCTATTTGTTTTAGTATTTGTGACATTGACTTGTGCTTTCCGCTATGGACGAGATGACATGGAGCTCATTGGCTTGAGTTTCAGAAAGGACCTCTATGCACTGTCTTGTCAGGTGTATCCCCCTTTGCCAGAGGACAAGAAGTCACTCACACAGCTTCAGGAGAAACTGCACGCAAAACTGGGAGCAAATTGCTTTCCTTTCTGTTTTAATGTAAGACATTAACAAATTTGGATATGGAAAGGAAGATCCCCTGCCAGTGACTTTTGTTTTATCTTCTTTATCTCATGTATTGCAGATGGCCAAGAACTTGCCATGTTCTGTGACTCTGCAGCCTGGGCCAGAGGATGCTGGGAAGGTAAGATAGGGTAGTACCTTCAAGGCAATACCACAAATGTGTGATAAAAATCACATATGCACTAAATAAAGCATTATTGCTAAGTACAAGACATTTGGCCATGCCTTTTTTATGATTAACCTCCATTATAAATGAAATTAAGTTCCATGTTTACTGTTCAATTTTTTTATTCTCTTATTCACAGTACTCATTCATATTCCCACATTCCCATAAGGCTAAAAAAATCCATTTATCAGTCCTAAACCCTAATTTTATACAGCTTCACACAGAGATAATTTGTATTATTATTTTCCTTAAGGCCAATGAACCTTAAGAAACATTCATTATAAATTCTTAGCCTCTGGCATTCTGTCTGCAACTTTTCCTTCCCAGTGAGAAATGTCCTTTTTCCATATGTCTCTCTGCCCACCCCAAGTGTGCTTTGATTTTGGGTGCTTTGAGGTGCAGTAGTATCATCACCTCAAGCGCCTCCAACCCACCATAATGTAACCCTTATGTTTCACAATCCACTCAAATAGTGAGCTTGGAGATATGTTGTAGAAATACAGTAGTCAACAGGACTGTACTTTCAAACCTCTGCTCAGGGCTCAACAAATCTGTCCAGAATCCAGTAGCCAACTCCAAAATGTAATGGCTAAGAGCATTCTACTGTCTTTCTATAAAGAATCATGGTTTAATTAAATAGTTGTAGTGGGTCATCTGAAAAGAGCTGCGGATATATACAGACAATACATGTACAGTTCTCATTTGGCCAGTGGACATATCCAGTGGCGTCCCTCCCCGTGGTGTCACCCGGTGCAGGGAGAGACATTGTGTGTATGGCACAGCTGCGCTCACCCCGAAAAGGGGGCGTGGCCTCATTGTAAGGGCGTTGCCTTGTGGGACAGGGCATGACCTCACGTCCCGATCCCCCGTGGTCCCGTTCTTAATATTACTAGACGGGGGTGCAGACTGCCTTCTCTTACAGTGCCGGCTCGCTCACAGTGTCAGGAGCCGGGTGCTGCACTTAATACTACAGTGCAGCACCCGGCTCCTGTCACTGTGGGGGAGTGTCAGTCTGCACCTTGGTGTCACCCCTCGGCGGGTGACACCTGGATGCGGCCCGCACCCCCCTTATGACGCCACTGGACATACCATCACACTTCATTTAATCATGCTACAAGATGGGCCCATTCTGGTGACCAGCTAAATTTGTTCCACTGGACTGTGTTCATGCTATTATTTGGAAGATCAGCCCAACCCTAGCTAACTAAACTAAATCATGGGGCCCATACATCAGCAATAAAAAAAAAACATGTAAGCTTTAATAAAACTTTACTTTTAATGGTGTGTGTGTGTCTTGTGGTTCTTTTAATATTTCTTTTGCATGTGAACTACAGGTACCAGCAGGCCCTTAATGCTCTGCCTGCTGGTATTTGTGTTTCTCCAAGTGCCCGCATGCGGGAGAAGCTTGCTGGGACCTGTAGTTCTCCAGCAAAAGACAATATTATTAAATCTATTTTTTACAATACACTTTAACACAATCAACCCGGCACCCACCGGTCAGGGGTGCCGGGGATACTTCCGGGCCCTGTTTATTGGGGGGGTCCCCACCTCCCCAGGGATCCTCCGCCTGGGCTCACTAACGGTCAGGTGTAATGCTTTGGCCAAGGGGACCCGGTGAAAGGGTTCCCCTGCATGTGGTATTGCACCCCCGTTAGAAAGAGTCCAGTGTTGGTTATGGAAAATACAGGGGACCCCTACTCATTTTGTCCCCTGTATTTCCATAACCATGACCGGCTCAGCAGAGCCTTGTGAACGTTCGTAAAATACAGGGGAACCCTACGCATTGGTCTATCAAATTCAACATGTTGGACAACCTGATTCACCAATTCCAATCACTTTTTGGCCAGCATCTGCAATCTGTGAACCCCAAATATTGCCATTTTTTTTTACATAATCATCTGCAAAATGCAGAATTGCACCAATTGATTGTTGATGTATGCGCCCCTTTAGAAAGGGACCACTTTCACAGCTTGTTTCGAGCAAGGTGTTTGCATTATTCATAACACTCATTTTATCTTTTCTTTTACTTACCGCCATGTCCTAGTGACTGTTCTTCTCTTGCAGCCCTGTGGGGTGGATTTTGAAGTGAAAGGATTCTGTGCAGAAAATGTAGAGGAGAAAGTCCATAAAAAGTATGATTCCTTTTTTTATGTTTCAAAAAATAAGTTCTGGCGATTATATTATTTGTTTATGAGTCCCCTCACCAGTGACATAAAGCAATCAATCAACTATGCACTAAAAATAATTCAAGTCAATAATATAGATGTATGTTACACAGCAATCTGTTGGCCGTCACCTGAAGATCTGGAGACCATCCATACTGTGCCAGAAGCATCTATTGTAACATACCTGTCATTTTAATGATAGAGAGAAAAGATAGAATAGTATACACCTATTTTCAATTATGTATTCAGGGGTAAATCATTTTAATTGTATATTGTGAATTTGTTAAAACAGTTGGCAGAACGTAATTACCTGTTAATTTTTATTATCTGGTATTCAGTTAGTTGGCTTGGACAAAAACATATGTATAGATTGGTCTAATATTTTAACAATTGCCATGCAAGCATATAATGCAGATTTTATTGTATTCTCATTAAGGGATCCTGGATTCCCTTTATATCTTAAGAAGGCAGCCAACCTCATTGGTTGCCTTATTTCAAAGGAGTGGCGTGGAATTTAACTCTCTGCTAGTTTCATTGTGTCTGTACTTGCAGTAGGTGCTTATTGGTATGCAGCAAATAATGTTTTCTGCTATTAATAATAAATAATAATTAATATATATAATATATTAATAATAAATACCCCTCTCTCCCTTCCCCATAACCAGGAACACAGTTCGCCTCATTATTAGAAAAGTCCAGTATGCCCCAGAAACATCAGGAATGGCTCCACGTGCAGAAATTACACGTCAGTTCATGATGTCAGACAAACCGCTGCAACTGGAGGCGTCGCTAGACAAGGAGGTGAAACTTATCTCATACCAGTCATAATCTTCTTGCTTTTACCTTTTGCTAGTATGCCTAGCATTGTCGATCTGTGCAGGGAGTCTTGTAGCATATTTGTGCCCAACAGACATGTGATACCCACACAAATTGACACAGTTTAAACACACAAGTAACCTTTGACAGGTAATGTCTCTGTCTTGGAGACTTTCTTTCCTGATCTTCCCCTATACAAGGAGTGAAAAGCGTGGCGACGTGGACCAGTGGAGAAGTTGTCCATAGCAACCATTCAGCTCCTACCTATAATTTATAGACTGTATAAATCTATAAATTACTTGATAAATGCTACTTCAAAGCTGATTGGTCGCTTTCATTGCTTGATACAGCAACCTCTGAGAGCTGTTTGTCCCTCTGCTCACAAACTGAGAGGCCATATCCATTAGTTGCCTGGTTTTCACTATGTGACTGACCCCCTGCACCCAAAGAGCAACTCTTTATTATTTAATCTTGTCTGAAAATCCTTTCCAGCTAACTGAAACCATAATTTGGATCTCCCCTTCAGGAGATGCTAAAGGGGAGGGGATCTAAGAGACAAGTGCATGGGACATCATAGCAGAATGGCCATGATGATGCACTTTGCATTGAATCATGTAATCAAGGCCCCACCCTTCCCACATTAGAAGGTGGCATACTCTGCCAGGAGGACTCCCCAAAATTCGTGAGTCTTCCAGATATTTTGTGAGAGTATACAAGTATGATTGATCATGGCCATCACAGTCACTTCTACCCAGTTCACCCTCCAAATGTTCTCCCCTCTCGTTAGCATGTAATTTCTCACGAGCAGTGTCCTCCTCCTTCATATTCCTCCACAGCACTATCCTTTCTTCCAGTGTTACTTGTTTCCTTGCCCCTCTCAGTGTCTCTGTGTGCTTGCCTTTGATGGGTACAGGCTCATTGAGTGCTGATCTCATGACCCTTCCAATGACTCACCTCCACTTGCCTGTCAAGAAACAGTGAATACCCAACCTTATTTTTCTAGACCATATCCTACCTAGTTTGTCAATTCATTTGCTCTGTAATGTCTGTAATATATCATTGTTGTACATTTAGGGGCATATACAATTGGGAACAAGGTCTTTTCCGCAAAAAATCACCTTGCGCCTAATTGTGGAATACCGCGGTTATGCACTCTCCCGATACCCACGTTATTCAATTTAGAAAAATGCACTCAGGATTTTCAGCACTGAAAACTCTGCTGTGCGAGAAAAATAAAAATACTTACCGGTCCGATGGTCTCTGATGATCTTTGCACTGGGGAGGGGGCTGCTGGGAGGCCAGGGGGCTGCTGGGAGGGGAGGTGGCTGCTGGGAGATGTAGTTCTCCCTGCAGCTACCTCTGGGGGGCTCACACATACACAAGGGATGCAGAGACACTCACACACACACACAATCACTTACACACACACACTCACACATTACTACACACACTGACACAACATACTTACACACACCGCTGCTGCAGGACACCAGGTCCCGACACTGGAGGGAGAAGACACAGCTAAGGAAGGTGAGCATTTACTGACTAATTAAGCTAATTGGAAACTTCCAATTGCTTAATTAGTCATTAGGAGGGAAGCCGCCAATGTCCCAGAGCATTTCCCAACCATTTATCCTGAAAATGTATTTTAGGAAAAATTGGTCATGCTCTGGAGGTGCTCAAAAAAAAAACTCCCGGCGCTCAAAAAATTAAAAACCCTTCACCTAATTGAATAGCAAAAATCCCACACCTGCAGGAAAAACCCAGTGGGCTATGGATTTTTGGTATTGTCGCACCTAATTGAATATGAGCCTTATACCCCTTTCACACTACTGTACCATTGATCTGTCACGTTTTACTGTTACTGTGTATATACCCTATACGGCACTGCAGAAAGTTTGTGGTGCCTTAAAAATAAAGGGTAATAGTGATGATGATGTAGATGATGATAATAAGAGATATAATATAGAATGATATTAGATAGCTAGCTATAAATGAGATGCATTGATATAGAGATATATATTACATTAATAAAGGTGAGATATATGTGAGGTATTCATTAAATACATAGGAGATAGATTAGACAGATATGATAGACAGACAGATGTCAACCTCCCTAATAAAATAGTGCATGTTTAAACTTATTTTATTCTCCTCCTATTGCTTCTCCTTGCATATGTTTTTCTAAAATCTGTCATTTTTTTGTTTCATTTAATTTACAGTAGTTATACTCATGAATGTGCTGCATAATGCTCCCAGACATTAGATATTGTTTGTGCACCTGATTCAGAGATGCATACAAGTTTGATTTGCAGATGTATCTTGCAATTTTTCGAATGAGCATAAGTAACTACGAGCAACTACGGGCATTCAGTATCTTAGCTGCTTCTCAACTGGCGGCTGAATGGGCATACCTGAGCAGCATCCGGGCATTCGTATGTGTACCATATGCTGTACGGACGTGATGTAAGCATGTAGACGGAATTGCGGGTTATGTAGATGTGAGCGTATTGTGATGTTCTGGGGTATGTCGCCCAGTAGAGTGGTCAGTGGTCAGTCACTATCACTATTATCTCAGTGCTCAAATAAGGGTCACCACACAGCTTGTCTGGGACAAAACAAACATAATGGTACTTTTAATATTGTCAGTACGCAGTATGAGAAAGCAACAATAAGCCTCTCAGGAAGCTACCTCACTTCATCTGCCTTATTTATTCAGGACAGCTAGTCTGCAAATGGCTTCTCAATAAGTCTCACAGTCCTGCCTGCTTTTTGCAGGTATGGTCACTGGCATCCGGGCCTAGCCTGGTTGCCTCAGCCCCACCTGCGTGGTGTCCTCAAGACAGCCCCCAGGAGTGGGCACACCCCCTTTTTCTTACTTGTATGGGTGGATACCTCCAGCTTAACACCGAATCAGTGTCTCACCACCCCCACCTAGCCTAACTCTACCACAGTATGCAGTGATTCATCTGAGTTTAGATGGATCTCTTGCACCAGGGATAGGGCTGGTGCAAATGTGCACTGATAATGATGAAGGCTATTTTCTCAATGAGATGGACAGGAGCAGTGTATCTGCATAGATGGTGAAGAGCCGCATTTATTTCTGTACGCGCAACGGGGACGCAATTGCCTGCAACTCTGAACCAGGCCATAAATTATCATCACTATATTCAGTTGATCTATCTTGATACTTGTAATCTTTTTTTTTCTGTGTTATAGATACATTACCATGGTGAACCCATCATTGTTAATTTGACAATCAACAACACAACCAATAAGGTTGTGAAAAAGATCAAGATCACAGGTGTGCAAATCATTTGCCAGGGTTTAGTTGTGTTTATGATTGACATCCCATGTAAAGTGTACACAATGTTCATCAACCAAGGGAAGAAATTTACACATACTTTTACAGCCGGCCAACTTTTTAAAGGACAACTAAGTCCCAAAATAAATTTTCATGTAGAGAACACAGTGGTAAACTATATTGTTCACTTACCCTGACTTTGCAGTGCATATTTCCCAAGTATATAATTATTCCCAGATCTTCTTTTCCTGCAAAACAAATAACTTTTGCTACTCACTGGACTCTTACATAGTGTACAAATGTGATTTGCTACAGGACTGGCAGCTCACATGATAAAACACCGAATAGTCATGACATCAGATTTGCCCCTGTGAATGAATTTACCAAGCTGTCTGTAATTTATTGTTCTGATACCATCTAGCAAGTCAGGTGGTCAGTGCTTCCTCAGAATTCTTAGCGCTTCAGAAAGCATAAACACATGGAGAGTGAGATCACATAGGGATCGCTACACCCAAGCATCTTGACGGAACACTTCAGGAAGAAATGTTGATGTGATTTTCATCAGAGAAAGGGGTGTTTCTCAACTACATTTATATTCAATTTATTAACTGGTTAACACAAGAGAAATATCAGTTTGAGCCACCTACCTCTGCATCAATAGACCTCTATGGGGATGGAGGTTACCGCAATTTATTACACAATGAAAAGTTTTGCTTTTTGTTGCTGGCTGATGCTATCTTGAGATGATATTACCCTATAACTGGGACATGTGAAGCTGGGAAGAGTTTGCTTTGACTCCCACAAGGTCGAGCTACTGTGGGCATCTGTGCAAACTGGTTATGCTAAGCAATTTACTGTGACCCGTCACTGGCAGCGCTAGACTGCTGGTGAGAGAAAACCCTCAAAAACGGGTGTGGCTTTCACAGTCATTCCAAAAGGATTGAAAAATAGCGGCGTAACTAAAATTTGTATTGCTGCAAAAATTGGTGATTCCGACTTTTGTTGAGTATGTTTTTAATAAATAGATCCCAAATCTGGATTTAGACCAAGATCAGCTAAGCAAAAGCACCCCAACAATTGGAGGATGCATTTACAGGCTCTCACATAAACTTACATGTTTACATCAACATTTTGTAGATCATTTTTTTTTTTTAAACAATATTTGTTATTGAGATAGAAATAGACTTACATATGTGAAAAGAAGAAACATTTGAAAGACATAAAATGCACGGATTAACCATAAACAAAAGTATATTGTGCAGTACGAAGGTTAAGTCCACGGACATTACATTAACATTAGATTATATTTTTCAATGTGAATTCAAATGTCCTTTGAGGAAAGGTTCCATATGAACAACCTGTGACAGGTGAAAAGTCCTTGTTCATTACGAGTTTCATAGATACATTTTAAAAATATATATTTAATAAAAATCTGACACAGCACAAAAATATGAAAAATAGTAAATCCTTAAGGGCACCATTTTGCACAGATCCCTAGCAAAGGAACGGTTAAAATGTCATTATTTGTGCTTTTGAGTGTACTCTTTACATGATGCGGTTGTATGCTTCCTCCATGCACTGGAAATCACTGATTCCTGTGACTATCACAATCCAAATATCTGTTCTCATATTATCCCAAGTAAAGGCGCCATAGCCCATAATGCAATGGCTCAGTGTACTTCAAAGCACAAGTTAATTTGAATGGTTCTGTGTTTTGTAGTTAGTTAAAATGTAATGACTGTCTTCCCATAACTCCCCACAGTGGAGCAGGTGACAGATGTGGTGCTGTACTCATTGGACAAGTATTCCAAGACTGTTTGCACTGAGGAGATTAAGTGAGTATATGAAAAAGAAGCTGATTAATGACATGAAAGAATAAGGAGTGCAGTCATCTGGTAACTCACAGTACAGCTTGAATTTAGAGAAAATGGTCAGCATATATTTTATATAGTAAATGCTATAATAGATAATATGGTGAAAAACACTGGCAGATGTGCGCTAATGGTTTATTTAGTACAGGTCGAGTCTCCCATATCCAAAATGCTTGGGACCAGGGGTATTTTGGATAATGGAATATTCCGTATTTGGAATATTTGCATATCATAATGATATATATTGGGAATGAGACCCCAATATACACACAGCATGCATTGATGTATTATATACACCTTATACACACAGCCTGCAGGTCATTTTCTACAATATTTTCAATAATTTTGTGGCTCAAGCAAAGTTTGTGTACAGAAATGAAATTAATTTATGTTTTCATATCCACCTTATACACACAGCCTGAAGGTAATTTTATACAATGTTTTTAATAATTTGTGCCTAAGACAAAGTTTGTGTACATTGAACCATCAAAAATCAAAGGTTTCATTATCTCATCATGACAAAATTATTCCGTATGTTGGAATATTCCGTATTTCGGAATATTTGGATATGGGAGACTCAACCTGTACTTGTAAATATGTGCTTTAAGTACACCTATCAGCTATCACTAAAGGCAGAGGGCAATATCTGCTAAATACAGAGTATGTGCATCTAGTTTACCAGAAAACATTAGATATCTTGTTCTGAAACAAGATTAAAATTATTACTGAAATTAGATAAGAGATGAAAATACAATGATGTGATGTGGAGTGCACAGCTATTGCCACTCCCCACACAGATATGATTATTGCACTAGCTCTGAGCTGGCGAATATTGTCTCTTGTCTTATACTATTAATGGGACGCACCCAGTTGTATTCCAACAGTGAAAATTAATCTTCAAACACAAAAAAGCACACAAAGCACCATATTTGATAGTCAGTTCCAATGTCCCCTCACTATAATAATTAGCTTGAAGCATAAATCTGACAGTATTTTAGGAGTAAAGCTGAAAGGATTTTTGCATTAAGCACCTAGTGCAGTGGTTCCCAAACTGTGCGCCGTGGCACCTTGGGGTGCCTCGGGACACTTGCAGGGGTGCCTCAGGTTGGTGGTTCAGCACCAAATCAAATTATTTGTGGTCAATGTAATGTAAATATGTGTACAAACGGAAGCACAAACCTGCCCACCACCACATACCTCAACCTAAGAATGACAGGATCACAGTATAGAGCAAAGGTTGTGAATACTTATGTACATGTGATTTCTTCAGTTTTTTTTTTATTTAATTTGCAAAAATCGCAAAAAAACTTTTTAAACGTTGTCATTATGGGGTATTGTGTGTAGAATTTTGAGGACAAAATGAATTTATTCCATTTTGGAATAAGGCTGTAACATAACAAAATGTGAAAAAGTGAAGCATTGTGAATACTTTCTGGATGCACTGTAGTTTGCTTGGGTAAATTTGCCAATGTTATAATAATATTTAAAAATATGTTTCTGCTTTTTTGAAGTCTGTAAACGGCACCCTACTTTGTGTAATTGATTGTTTAATCAAGTGGTTCCCAAACATTCTTGAATCACGGCGCCCTAGAGTATCAGTACTTTTTCACGGCACCCCTAGGCCAAAAGTTTAAACTGTGCTTACTGTACCTGTTATCCAGTTCTGTGGTGGTGGACAGGGTTGCGCTTCTGTTTGTCCACATATTTTATGATAGGTAAAACCAGGGCTGGTGGCTGCTAAGCATTGTCCATAAATCTGATTTGGTCCTGGACCACCTACCCTTGGCACCCCTGTAGGTGCCCCACGGAAACCAGTTTGAGAACCACTTGTTTAGCCTGTTTTCTATTCTTTATGAGTTGGAAAGGTTTGCACAAATAAGTCAATAAATAACATTTATTCCAATGCGAATAATAGCAAAGCTGCCAGTCCCAGGTGATTATGTCACAAAATCTCTGCAGACATAGTTATCTACTTACAAAACCATAACATTTTGGTAAACATGCAATGAAGCATAGAGTGTTGCATACAGTGTTGGCCCTTGTATATATTTACAGTGACAGCTCAACTCTGTGTAAACTGGGTGTATTTTAGAACAGTAATACATTTATCTTACCTCTTTATAGTGATACTGTAGCAGCTAATTCCTCATTCACCCGATCATATTCGGTGACTCCAATCTTGGCCAATAACCGGGAGAAGCGTGGTCTGGCGCTGGATGGCAAACTGAAGCATGGAGACACCAACTTGGCATCATCCACAGTGTAAATGTGAACCTCATTATTTGCACCATACCAACACAGTATTCACATTAGCTTGCAATGTCAGATATCAGGGGTGTATCTTCCTATTGACCAGGTTGGCATCGCCAGGAGTGCCGGCCGACCAGTGCCACCAACGGCCAGTTCAGTCTATGAAATGTCTGTGCTGCTGCTGATTTCTCAGTCAGAAGCAACAACGTTGGATGATGAGGGAGGGGAAGAGGGGCAATCGCCTCCCATACAGCCACCACAGTGTCTTTTTTATTAACTTACAGCAGCAGGGGCACCAGTCGATTACTTTGCCAGGAGCGCTCAGACCCCTAGATACAACCCTGTCAGATATACATGTAAAATATTTATTTATCTTTATATTTGTGCTTTACATCTATTCTACTAATAATATTCATCAAATCATCTATGCCATATTTATTAAATACACCTACACTGACTCTTTCCTCTTGTTGTTTTATATCAGCCTGCGCCCAGGGATGGATAAGGAAGTGCTGGGAATGCTGGTGTCATATAAAGTGCGAATTAATTTGATGGTGTCCAGAGCTGGGTATGTAACCTATAATCTAAGTACACAATTGTCTTTCTGTTTATACACAGGATACTTCCTATCCTAATAGCTACGTTCTTGTGTGTACCCAATTCCAATTGTCTTTTCTTTCCTTTTATCTCATTTGTGGAGTTCACTGACACAGTCCTCAAATGCTGCTTCCTAAACTCAACATAATGACATCAGTGTATACAAACATGATTTGTGAGGCAGAAATAGCTTTGTATTTTCATGCTGTTTTTGGAGTATATTGGCTACACATACATAGGCAAGTACGGAGTGTGCTAAGACTGTAAGCCCTTAGGGTCAGGACACTCTTCTCTTGTTTGCTTCTCCTAGCAATATCCCTGATACCAATGATGCCTAGTCTCCGTTTCTCCCTTTCCCCCACATGCGGCTCTGATTCTATCTGTTCCTAACTCTGTGGGAATTGGCTCACTGAGCGCTGGTTTATGTCCTACTCCCCCGTCAGACTTATCATTGGCTGCTATTACTAGCCATAATGAGTTTCCCTATCCTCTACTCCCCCTTACACCTTTATCTTGCCTCTGGTTGTATTGTTGTATTACACTTATTCTATGTATTTATGTATACTATATGCTTATCACTGTACTGCGCTGCAGACACCTTTTAGCGCCATATAAATAAAATACAATAATAATATTAAGAAAAGCAAAATTTTTCACCTGTGTTATATACATAAAAACATTACTGGGTACTATTGACTTTATATGCAATTTGCTTTCAGGCCATATTCTAGCTGCCCATCCCATTCATTTCCATCTCCGACCACTACTTGTTATGATTGTACATGAAATGCTTCCTATATAGTTCTGCTTCCTATTACAAACACCAGGTTCTCATATTCTCTACTTAACCAATGCCCAGTTTCTTCATGAACTCCGATATCATTGATATGCATAATTCATATAACTTTTCATGTTTACTAGTAATAGATTTAGTAAAAATCTACAGCTGAAGAAATAGATTAATTTCATAGAGCTAGGTCCTACAACTACACTGAATCAATTATAATAGTTCATCTTTCCAGGTTTAAAGCCTGGATGTAGTTATATAAAGTACATAGTGTACAATCTCAGAGATGGGTAACATGGATGGGTAACTTTTTTGAAGTAAGTGATAAACAAAGGCTGCATACAAAATATATTGTATACACTGTGGCAACAGGCAATAGCAGTACAGTAAAAAAAAAAAAAAAAATTACAAATTGATCCTATACAACGCTCCCCTCCACTTACTAACTTGCACAGTAAATATAGATAGTAGACAGCTAAAGTAGTCAAAAGGAGAGCAGTAATAAAAAATATACTAAAATATGTATGCAGCACGGCAAAATAATAGGTTTACTAAGATGCTTCATTCAAAATGATTAAACATTAAAAAAAAAAGATAATAATTTTCTGTCCAATACTCTGCCCTTTTTTACCCACTTCTTATTTTAAAGGGGATGTGCATATTTGGAGAGCCTCCCCGCTGAAAGCCTTGTACAATGCTTTCTACCATGCAACTGCTCTAAGAGCCTGAAGAAGCAGAGTTGTCAGTAAAAAATTCAGTTTGTGTCAGTGAGGTGTGTAGGGAATGTGTCACTTTATCACTGATGAAGAAGTTGAATTATTAACCACGGTTCCAGAGTACAAAGCAAGAGTGTATTAACACCCGAGGGGGCACGTGTGCAGTGGGGCCCACCAGCCCCGCATATACTTACCTCGTACCAGCAAGCAGGTCCCTCCTCCATGACCCCATCTTCCCAGTAATATTTGGGAAAATGGCGCATGCCTGATTTAAAAAAAAGGAAAAGGTGGTAATGTTCAAGAGATGATGTCCAAATATGTTCAGTATTTCTTTGAGTAAACTGTTGTTATGTAGGCAAATAATATCTGCCTTCCTGTATAACTGAATTTAATTTTCTTTTACAGCATTCTTGGTGACCTCACCTCAAGGTAATTTAAATAAATAATACTAACATATTCATATTATGTGCCTTACTAGTGACAATTTTAAATAGAATAAAAATATTTTTCATCCATCTTTAAAACGAAACTTTTAATTACCATACAAATATAATACTACTACTAATTACAAATACTACTACTAATATAATAATAATAATTGATATTATGGGAATTATTACTAAAATAAATATCTCTAGCTTTTAATCAATTATCTATCCACCTTAATATCAGAATGAAAACAAAATCACCAAGAAGTCAGAATTGTGACTTTGTACTGTATAATACAGGGGTATAACACTAACAATATTAGGGCTTATATACAAAAGAGTAAAACCACAGTGTATTGTGTCTACTTGACTGTTTGCCCAAATGCACCCCTTTCATGGGCAGAATCTGGGAGGACCTGGGTAAAGCGGGTGCATTCCATGCTGATTGATGATTAGGTGCATGAATGTGCTTAATTCTGCTCACACACACAAATATGAGGTTTCATTTTGTGGGATGAGACTTTAAATATGATATAGTGGTAGAGAAAGTGCATCTAGGAGGCCCTTGCCGCTTAGTAGGATAATGCAAAGTCTATTCTTAACAACCATTTTGTGAATTTCAATTTTGAATGCTGATCGCATTTCCTATACCTGTAATAGAAATTGTGATCTGTTCAGATTAACTATGCCAAATTGTAAAATACCGAAGGCTGATAGATTCTGCTACAAAACAGGTAACTTACTACTGGTCCATTAACTGAACTTGAAGTTTAGTCATGTGGGCATGAGGCTGTGGACAAAAGCAAATGTGTGTGTTAAGTCACTAGTGGGGTATCGTGATGAATCATGATGAATAGACTATGTATACGAATGATGAAGCATAGCCCAAAACCTAGAGAGTCTTTTTTTTCATTCACTGCAAAAGCAAACCTTCACACACAGTTCTAGCACTGGAACGGGGATTTTGTGTTTATCATTAAAATATTTCTCACATCTAATGGATTTGGTAAAGACAGACAGAAATTAGCACTGGACTGTTTGGAAATCATAAATAAATAAGTCTAGTGCAGAGAAGAATATACTGGCAACTTGGGGGTTCCAAAAACAATAACAAAAGGTAACCCTGAACCCCAAGAACTCTTGAAAAGCTTGAGATAACATGGACTTCCATCCATATAAAGGAATTGCTTACAAACTTTATTAATGCTATATGTTCCCCTCTGATTTACTGTTTTCACTCAATCAGCCACAGATAAATGGTGCAGAAGATATAATCAATCTGGAACAGTGGCTCAAATTTGGTGGACATAACCCAAGCTATAAAAATTTTGTCTGGACATTTAACAACACTTGCCAAAGCACTACCAATTGCCCAATCACTTCTCAGAAACCTGAAGCATTAATAATCTAGTAAGGCAAACTTGTGAAGCTGCAAACTGCCAATTACCTGCCTTCTGCGGCACGGGCACACTATGGCATCTACTTCAGCATTTACAAATGTATGGGATCTCTGGATGTCCTATTTTAGTACATCATCTCCTTTTTCTTAATTGTAGCTGATATTTTCTCCTCAAATAGTTTTATGACTATAGTTTTCTGTAAGGCAGTATGTAATGTAAATATTGTATTTTGATAATGTCTAATACAAAATTTTATTACATTTTTTTTAATAAATTGTTAATATAAAAATTGTTTTTTACTGTTTCTGTCAAGGGCACTAGTATTATATCCACTTTGCTGCTAGTAGTTGGCGCTAGCTAATCTGGGTTATGAAGCCGAGAGAGTATGTGGTCTTTCCCAAAGGACCTTGTAAGTATGCTGCGCCCACAATGCATGAAAGATCAATGACACATGATGGCTCTTGAGAAATTAATTAAATAATATAAGAATTCAACCATGAATTGGGATAAAGTGTTCTTTCCAAATCCCTGTGATTGCATGGGTTTCCTCCGGGTGCTCCGGTTTCCTCCCACAATTCAAAAATATACAGTATAGTTGTAGGTTAATCGGCTCCAAACAAAAATTAACCCTACTGTGAGAATGTGGTAGGGAATGTAGATTGTAAGCTCCTCTGGGGCAGGGACTGATGTGAATGGACAAATATTGTCTGTAAAGCGCTGCGGAATATGTGTGTGCTATATAAATAACTGGTAATAATAATAATAATAATAATAGCTAGAAGTACTCTTTCCCAATTAAGTAGTTATTTTAAGTAAGGGAAAATGTACTAGAGACAGAAACTAAGTTTATTGTAATGGGATAGGACTGCCACTACTTTGGATCAATAGACATCTACTTCAAGGCAGAAAGCTAGAGTAAAGGGCCACAATGTGTTATACTGGAGCTGTATAGAAAGCTTTCCTCTAAAACAAAAAGGCAGACACTGCTTTGGAGACCAGCTAGAAAAAGATGCCCCCTTCTTAGTGACAGTAATAATGACAGCAACCAATGATAAATTGCTGAGGTACAGGGGAAATTCCCAGTGGTTCCCACTGCCTGAGGACCCTACCTATTCCTCTAGAGGTCAAGTTCTAGACCATGCACTTAAGTTATACGTTGTTACTCTACTACTAGATGGTCAATAACTTGGTAGAGCAGGATCGTGGATGAACTTGGGTGCTTGCTTTATATCTGTGAAAACTACACCAAAATTTAGCCTCCTGCCAATCAAAGTGGGTGGTCCTGACACCGTTTTCTCCCCTCCATATAGGAGTCTTGATCTTTGCATACCTTCTCTAATGGTTGGCAAAATCCCTCTGTGGTGGCTGTCCATACCCATGCAGTTTGGACCCCTTCCACTGTATTCACTTGTGGGCCTTTCATGCCCCAGTCCGACACTGGGTTCTACGAAAACAATCAAAAGAGTACCAAGATAAACTGAAGGAGTTTTTTACAGTCATTTTATTCAGTAACCTATAGTGAATACAGGAATATCTGCAACTACCAAAGAAATTGATTGATCTTTTTGTTTTATGAAATATTAAAACATGAAGCACCTCATGAAAGACTGGAATTCTAATCAATGGCTTAAGCGCATTATTGGAGCTAAGGCGAGACAGGTTTAGACATCACATACAAGGATATTTTTTCATATGCAGAACTCTGAATTGTAAGCTGTTAACAATGTTTAAAATAATTTCTGCATAACCACTTAGGCTTTGGAGTTTTCTGGGGACACTGGCTGACAAAACTGGCCCTTGGTGCCAAAATGCATTTTGTAAAATAGGGTTGTTCCTTTACCAAAGGAGTGAGGCCCAGACTAGAGCTTTACCTGGGTGTAGTGACACGTTGTATGCTCAAAGATGAAGTTTACAATGTCACGAATAGAGCTGTTGTACCTGGTGGGTCGTGGTCTCTGCCTGTGCGGGTGCTTTGGCGTGGTCCTACCGGTGGGGGTACTGGTGTCTGGAGGTTGGCGCAAGGTGCACGTGGATGTCCGAAGGGTACAGGCCATGAGGTGACAGGTGAGACTGGCAGCGCTGCCGCGCTGGGGATTGCTGAGCACCGCCATCTTGGTTTTGGGCATGTGACCTGAATGGGCCAATCAGGTTGGAGCATTTTGTGTGTACTCTCAGCAGCCTATCATGCACTTTCCCATGGTACTTAAAGGTGTTAAGCAAGCCCTCTAGTTGCCAGTGCAACGTATACACAGCACAAGCTGTGTGAGAGTTATCGGTGTGATATTTGCAGTCCCAGCAGTGCTCCGTTTCCTGCTCTGTCTCCATCACAGGCTGTTCCCGGATACCCGCATCTACCCTGCTATACCCCATTACTCACCCCACGGTTTATGAACCCTCCAGCTCTCCAGACTCAGAACCCACTCCAGTACTTCAGACCTCTGTTTATCAGTCACACCTCCATTGGACTTTGTTTTCTCTGCCTAACACCTGTTTCCAGCCTCACTAATTGGACTTTGTTTTCCTGCCAGACATTTGTTTTCAGCCACACATCACTTGGACATGTTTATTTCTGCCAGTTTATATATCTATCACCATTTCATGAATTATAATACTCCTATTAAACCTGCTGCATTTCAATACTGCAAACTCATTCCAGTTTCTTCTCCTGCGTCCAACCCGGGTTCAAAAACTACTCCAAACCCGACATACAAGCTCTAACTGAATCTGTATAACACTTTGATTGAAAAAAACTCTACATGCCTGGGGATTTCAGTTGTGGCAATGGTTGAAAAGGAATGTGCAATGGCTTTACAGGCACAGCAGGTAATAGAACAAGAATGATGGAAAAAGCTCAAGTATGCTTGTTGCATTGAGCTGCCATTGCAATACAGTGTGAGCAGATAGGTGTGCAGTCTCAGACATGCTCCTGGAAAGAGGGCAGTGATCATAAGTGGATCATCAGCACAAAATGCACCAGGATCATCGCCTCTATCATATACACAGAGATGGTGGTGCACAAACCCAGAGAGGACTATGAACAGAAAGGTGTGTGAGGCCAAAGGCATGGTTGCATAATAGTGGATATGGCCACAACACCCAAGTGGTGTTTTTCCCAAAAGAATGTCATTCGGTCTCTGCAGCAGGGATATACCCCCCTACCAAACCCCTAAGGACACTTTATTATAGTGAAGATTTTGCATCTGAACCATCCTCTTGTCAAAACATTGAGCTTCAGAACTGCTCTAACCTGCAATAATAGGCAATCACCTACCTTCTATAAGACATACTTGCTGACCCCTCAATGTGAAGTAGACACCATGTATTAATGGGAGTTCTTCCTGAAGAGTCTAAAAAACTCATTGAGGCCAGGCTAGGTTTGCACAACACAGTAATGATGTCATCACTCTCTGCCCACCAGGGATGAAGCACTTGGGAGAAGAATAAGCATGAATAAGAGTGGCTTAGGCCCTTTCGTATGTGATGAATAACTGGTGATTTGTGCCCAAGAAAATGTGCTGTTTTACTAGAGATGCTGTTTGTGCTCCATTACAGGACTTGAGTGTTGCATTACAGTGTGTGTGTAGTTCACTAGTGGGAGTGTGGGGTTCATTAAAGGGTATCTGTTACCAAGAATGTGTATTACATTACATTGGATGTGTGATGAATTGCATTAATCTGTTGGAAGAGACAGAGTTAGAGGGGATCATTTAAGATGCTAGAAAATAGTAAAGGGCAGCATATTTATAAAGCAGTCATGTCTATGCAGGGGCAAATTACACCTCCTTTACTGAGTGCAGGCAGTGATAACATCTAAATACTGAGATCACATGAAGTACCACTGCAGATCTGCACTCTGTTTGGTATAATTTTCTATTTATTTTAGTGTATGTTAAAGTAATTGAGCTTAGTTTGCTTTCATTATATAGCATAACAACTACACTATTTTATAGAGCCTTGAGGTTTTTTTTCTGATTTGTAAAAGTTTCCTCATAAACTAGTTAATATAGTATGGAGGGTTGTAGACTTATAGAATTGTACAAGGCTTATTTGTATGGTTTTTAGTTTTAATTTGGACACTCTCCTTTGATTCTTTAGTGATGTAGCGGTGGAGCTGCCACTTACTCTAATGCATCCCAAACCACCTGAAGGTGAGTCCAGATAAGGATATATTGGACATTTGAAACATGTAATTTAGACAACTGTACAATTATAATAACAAAATAGGTAAGGAAGTATAACAAAGATGGAGGAGAGAATGTTAGGATTTGTTCAGAACTACACAATAAAAACTGTTGGGAATTTGACACCAACATAGATAATTGCCTGTGGGAGAAGGACAGTACACATAAACTCAATTATCTGGGCTAGTAAAGTTCCAGCAAATATATATAAAATATTGTTGCAACACTACAACTCAACTAATCCTAATTTGTTAAATGGTGCAAAATTATTGTTAATTGCTGCTATTATTATTATTATTATTAATAAATATATAGGGATTTTCTCCACCAAAAAAAAAACAAAAAACTTTTTTTTTTCAATAACTTACTTAGAACTTAAAGATCATTTATAGTGTACAATTGCTTACTTGTCATTGACATAATTTAACATATAATGGATCTTATTTATCAATGAATATTTGTGGGATACACCTGTTTTTCGGGGGGGAAGGGGTACCCACAAATTTTGAGTATCCCAGGCATTTATGTACAGGTGACTGCAGCAGTTATTGGAGATATCTGCTGCAGTCTTCCATCTTTGACTGCAAAAGCAGGCCCTATAGGTTTCTAAGGGGGCTGCTTTATAGCCGATGGCATAAGCCACAGTAGCCTATGGGCTGCTCTTTGCAGAAATTACCAGAAGAGGGTTCCGTAGGAGCTGACTGCGTATGTGCAGTAGTGCTGCAGCCTCCTGATCGAGAAGTCAATTGACCTTTTACACATCGCAATTACAGGTGACTTTTGGAGCTCCTGTCCCTGCATTAGTTTTTTAATACATTGTGACAAATCTTAATTTCTTATTGCCATGTATAGCAGCAATAAGAAATTATAATTATCGGGTCTAATGCTGCACATCCACTACCCGACCCAGGGAAGACAGTACGATTATGACATCGTAATCGTACAGTCATTCCCCATCCCCTGCAGTGCCTACGCTGAATGATCAGTCATTCAGTGTAGGCACCCTCCATCATCCCCGAACATGGGCAATCTGTCGTTATTGGCAGATTGACCAGCATGTTCGGGCGATGATTAATGTCAGAAACGACCACCGGGTCGTTTCTGACATTTGCATGCCCGATTTGTGCACGATTAACGAGCGATTGAACGATAACGATGTCATTATCGTTCAATCGCTCTGTTTAATCAGGTAGTGGATATCTGCCTTAAGACCCGATAATTAATAAATATGCCATTAAATCTCAAGAGCATCTTTCTCTGATGAAAAATATTTTATATGGGAATCCATATGAACTGCAGGGATAATAATGATTCCTGATTTCACTAAATTTTTCAAAAACCCAATGGTAGTTATAATTTTGTATATAAATGACTCATGATCCAAGCATTACCCTTTAAACATTGACACTTTGGAAATATTTGTTATTATTTATTACATATTAGTTATTACTTGTAAGCTGCAGCTAGTTTTAAACTAAATCTCTAAATTAGCATTTTGTTTTGGCAAGTGTTAGCTAATAACCTATTTAAGAATCAGTTAGTTGTGGTGAAAGACACATCATGACTTTTACAAACGTTTTGTTTTATTGCAGATTTTTTCTACGTGGTGAGATTTCATAAAAGTCCATCTCACCTACTGTAGCACTCTGTGTTATATACTTTTTTCCTACAATAAAGCACAAACAGCATTGCTCCTGTGTGACTGATCCCTAAGTTAGACAATTGTAGCTTGTCATGTAAAAAAAAAAATAATAATTTGAATCACAAAAGCTAGAAATCTGGAACCACACTAGGGAAAAACACAATTGTAATCTAAAACAAAAGATTAAGTTCCCCGCACTTATGGAAATTAATATTTAATAATATATCCTATAATATAAGTGTGTGCAAGTCCAAACTATCTATGGATCCCTACCAAAACTTTGTTGGGTTTGACTGACCTGCAATTTGGCACAATAGAACATGCAGTAGAGTGATAACCACAATTTGCTAGTGATCACTGATGAAGCCACCATGCAATAAACTTTTTTTGGTGCGAACACAGACTGGTCTGAACTGTATAATTGTAACTTGTTGCTCACCATTCTGAAGAACATAAATAAGTCCTATGTGGGCAGTTTATTATGACTTGTCAATTCTATTCAGGAATATGAACGCTGTCTTGCTTTATCTCTTTCTCCTTTTGCCTGAATCTTTGAAACTGAAAGTTTCAGCAAGGTATGTGGAAACAAATTATTACCGGTATATTATAATTATCACATTCAACATGTTACAGACCCTCTTGGCTGCTTTCGTTACACTTATCTAGGCAGCGTGCAAATGAGTGTTTTACAGTTTGTCACCAGCCACCTGCAGACCTCAATGCACTGCTTGGGTTAGTGAAGAAAAAAAAACAGTATTGGAGCATACACTTACATTAATGCTAAAAATAACTCTGAAAGTAAAAATGTAAAACAGTATCTACATGTTGCAGTGATATGCCACTTTTTTTTAATGAATACACGTATATTATAAGAATGACTAAGGTACATGCACCCCGTACTACAGCTAGGGAAACCCTATCACCGGGTTTCCCAGCCAAAACATTACTCTAACATTAACCACTAGTCAGCCCAGGCCGGGAATCCCTGAGGAGTTGGGGACCCCCTCAATAAAGGGGTCCCTCTCTCCAGGGCACCTCAGGCCTAGCTGATAGCCCGGCACCCGTGGGCTGTGGGTGCCGGGTTGATACTGCAAAAGTGTAGTTTAAAATGATAAGTGTAAACATTGTCTTTACGAGCAGAACCGCAGAATCACCTTCAGTAACCCTGCGGTCCTCACCATTGACTTCAATGGTGGGAGCCGTTCATTGGCTGAGAGAGGTGGGGGCTGACCTCTCTCAGCCAATGAATTCTCAGACACGGCACTACAAAGGGAAAAGCCGCATCTGAGCCCTTCATTCAGGAATTACCATCCATTGTGGTTGGTACCTAATTTGTGGGTTGTTTTCTTATTTTACGAAGACCAAGGATGCCTACAGGGAGAAGAGGACCAGTCCTGGTAATGTAGGTATGTGTGAGTGTGTATGTATGTATTAAAATTATACTATCACGGTGTGTGTGTATTGTCTTTATTTAAACATTTCTTTACATGTGAACTACAGGTACCAGTTTGCCCTTAATGCCCCGCATGCTGGTACTTGTGGTTCTCCAAGTACCAGCATGCAGGGGAGGCTTGCTGGGACCTGCAGTTCTAATTGTAAAGACAATGGCCCTGATTCAGAGCCGGACGCTCTGACCAGAGCGCTCGCTCTGAATCAGGGCCCACCTCCATTAATATGGAGCGTCCTCCTGGACGCTCGTATAGCTGTGGGTCACCACCCACAGCATATACGAGCGTGCTGGATGATGGTCGCGATGGTCTTGACCATCGCGACCATCGAAACTGCGAGCAAAAGCCTGCGGTTGAGTTTTTCAACTGCAAGGCCAGGAGTGATTTTGGCTCTATCAGAGCCAAAATCACTCCCACTGACATCACTAGTGATGTCAGTGGGGCCGGCTTCAGACGGTAGGCGTTCCCTTGGGAACACCTCCGTCTGGCAGGCACGCCCCCGGCACGCCCACCAAAGGGGGAGTGCTGTCAGTCAACATCGACAGCACGCCCCCTTTGATGAGACACTCCGAGCGAAGGAAAGTCCTTCGCTCGTCGGGTCTTGCGCATGCGCACGACGGAGCTCCCTCCGTCGTGCGCATGCGCAGTGCGGACCATCGACCCACTTGCGAGCGGACAGCCGCTCGCGAGTGGGTCTGAATGAGGGCCAATGTTTACACTTATCTTTTTACACAACACTTTTACACTATCAACACAGTTATCAGTCTAGGCCTAGGGTGCCCTGGATAGGGGGACCCCTTTATTGGGGGTTCCCCAACTCCCCGGGGATCCCTGACCTGGGCTGACTAGCAGTCAGGAGTAATGTTTCGGCTCGGGAACCCGGTGATAGGGTTTCCCTGGCTGTGATATCACCCCCCCCCCCCTGCTAGAAAGGGTCCTGTGCTGGTTGTGGAAATTACAGGGGAACCCTATGCATTTTTTCCCCTGTAATTCCAGAACCAGGACTGGCTCAGAGCCTGGTGCTGCTTGCGCTAAGTACAGGGGAACCCTACGCAATTTTTCCTCTGTACTTACACAACCAGGACTGGCTATGAAAAGTTTAGGGCTGGTTATGACCCCACATCATATTTTTTTTTAACATTAACTCTTTACAAGCTTTTTACAGTAAGATACATGCATGCATCTCACTGATGTATGCATGTATCTGTGTCAAATCGAACTGCTAATGCTGAAAACGAAAGCATGAAGTTCTTATATTCATATGGGGATTTGCAGTTTGATTTTGTTTGAGTTAGTGTTTCATTCGATTTGCAAATCGAATGTTAGTAAATGAAAGGATCCTATAGTCCTCTATGGGAAAATATTGATGTTTTTCAGAATTTCATTTGAATTTCATTTCATTCCTTGTTCTGTTCGATTTGACATTCGATTTGGCCTTTAGTAATCCCTTCTTTAAAAAATCAAACCAAAATCGAATGCAAAATGGAACAGAAAACAAAATCGAACCTTTGTAAATATACCCCCTGGTGTCTCTGGAGAGTGACAGGTTATGGACTTGATGCTCTAAAAGGGGCTTTTGGCGTGATTTAAAAGGTATTTGTCCAAGGTGAGAATAGAGTATAGTGAGTAGGTAATAAAATATCACTTTTCACGGTGTGTGTGTACCCTCTTTATTTTAATATTTCCTTTACAGGGGGAATATAGGTACCAGCGGCCCCTTTATACCCCGTATGGTGGTACGTTTGCAAGTACAGCCATTCGGGGAGGCTTGCTGGCACCTATACTCCCCATTTTAAATAACACTATTAATTTATTTCTATATTATACCCCTATCAACCCCGCACCCAGGGGACTGAAGCACTGGGCTTCAGTCCCGGCCTGGGGTTACCTGGAGAGAAGTACCCCTTTATCAGAGGGATCCCCACTTCCCCAGGAATCCACTGATTAAGACGGGGTGCGGAATGCTTTGACAAGGTGACCCTGTAAAGCGTGTTCCTCTGCTGTGGATTACACTCCTGCTACTAAGAACCTGGTGCTGGTTGATGAAAATACGAGGGACCCTTACATCTTTTTTCCCCGTATTTTCACAACTAAGACGGCTCACACAGCCCGGTGCTGGTTGTGCTTTTGGGGGGGACCCCACATAATTTTTGTTTTTCTGTTTCAACACTTTAACACACAAGAACCATGCTAAAATCAGCAGCATGAAGCAGGTCCATTATTCTGGGAATGTTGCATTCGATTCTCTATTTAATTTTTTAGGGGATTTTATGTTCGATGCTGAAATGGATATCAAAAACCCGAACAAGAAATCACTAGTCATAAATCGAATAAAATTTAATTAGATTCTGAAATAGAAATGAAAATCAAATTTTTGTGAATATGTTTTTTGACATAGCCGTATATTTACAAAAGTTAGATTTTGGACGATTTTGGATTTAGATGACTTTGCATTCGATTTGTGATCAATTTTGGTCATCAGAGAGTTACTAAAGTCAAATTCAAATGTGAAATTGAATATAAAACCGAATCCCCTTCAAAATTGAATATCATCAAAATATTGGTACTTTCACATAGACCAACATAGGATCCCCGGATTTACTAATATTCTAATTGAAAATCGAATTTTAGTAAATGTGAAATCGAATTTCTATTTGATTCGATTTCAGGTGAGTTAAATTGAACATAAAATCGACTGCAAAATCGAACTTTCATAAATATACTGTACCCCTAAATTCTGTTTATAACACATATAATAAGAAATAAAAATCTCATATTATGGGATAATGTACTCCTTATTATTAGTTATGAGTAATATACCGAGTTATGTAACCATAGAAAGATTCTAGACTGGAGGCCAAATGCTTTTCTACAGATCACAGATCTGAAAGGTGATATCTAATAAGCAAAATAATTTAAGGTAGGGAGAGCATTATTCCTTATAAAATATATAGGGCCTGATTCAGAGGCGCACGCTATTGCAGCCGCAACTGAGTGTCTTGCCCATCTCAACTGCATCTTCATGCTAATGCTACAGCCGATGGTATTCATACAGAGACGGCCACTGGCTGCAGGGTAATCTGCCGCTGTGCGTGTTAAGACCCACCATCGGTCGCACCATCAGACATTGCACCAGCCCTATGGAGGCACAGATAATCTGTCTGAATATGGCTGCCTGAGTCAGTGTAACCGCGTCCTTATATGCAGTCCCTGACCGCGACACATCTGCGTCTATTTAGTCACCCCTTTGTTACCTCCCAAGAACGCCCACTAAAATCCCTAGCTCTTGCATCCAAATTCATTCTGGGGCTCCCATCTGTAACTCGGCCGCAGACTGAAAACATCGGCCGCTTGCAAACGGCATGGACATTACGTGCACCCCTGGATCAGCCCCAAATTCTCCTATTAAACACTGAAGAGATGACCACAACTTAGCAATTGTAAGCAATAGTATAAGAATTCAATGATAAAAATGGGTATTATTTACAGGAGAGTACACACACATACTACAACATCACTTATGTATTGCAAGGTTATTAACAAGCAGCAACAATCATTATTTTTTCTCTTTCTGGTTTTTGGAATATTCTGGATAAGTTAGGACTCACTGTCTTACTAAGAACAGTCTATCAATATGTAGCTATAATATATGGAACACAGAAATAATATGATAGAGTTCACTGACATGGGCAAGCAATTTTAACATATTACAGAGGCGTTCTGCTTTACAGGAACACCTTTCTTCTATAGCTCTGCTCACTAAGCTTTGTCTTTGCTTCACTAATATGTAACCCTGTTCTGTCATCCAATTACCAGTGCGGAGGACGTGGTGATTGAAGAATTTGCTCGGCACAAGCTGGAAGGAGAGCAACAAGATGATGAGGAGGAGGAAGTGGAAAAAAGTTGACCTGATTTCCCTTACCTGCAGAGAAATCATACTGCACATCACTCCCTCCTGTCACCTTTACTTGAATGATCACAATGTTGTAGAAGCAAGTCTAAGTAGGATTAAACTTAATCGGTATATTTCAAGATGATTAAATCAGACATTTCAAAAAAATAAATATAAATTTTAACATATTGCTATGCTTGTCTTGTATACGTTCAATGTCCAGATTACGTTTACAAAGGATATATATTGGTTCAATATTTGCCACAGAAATTGAGATGGCTTATATTTAAGATGTTCAAAAACATCTGAACAACAGCTGTGGAAACTTTTTGAATATCTTGAAGTGAAGGCTTCCAATTGTAAAAGGGGGGATATTCCTGTCAGTAATGGGGGAGTGGTATAATAGATCGGCAAGTAATAGTTCGACATTGTGTAGCTTGACACGAAATGGTCAACAGGGTCAAAAGGTACACATGTACAAAACGTCGACTGACAAAAGGTCGACAGTGCAAAAGGCCGACGGACAAATGGTCGACACACATTTGGTCGACACTAAACAATGATCTACTTTTTTTATGTTAAACTTAATTCTAATCCTCTCCCATGTGCCTGAACCCAACCGCAGCCTAACCTTAACCCTCCCCCAAGTGTATAAACCTAACCGTAGCCTAAATTATACCCTCCCTCTAGTGCCTAACCCCAACCGTCCCCTCCGGAAGCCTAAACCTTACCCTCCCCAAGTGCCTTACCCTATCCCCTAACCCTAAAAAAAAATTTTTAAAAAGCCACGCGTCGATCATTGGTGCATCGACTATTGAACATGTCAACGTTTTGCCAGTCAACCTATTTATTGTCGACCTTCTTACTGTCGACTTGTCATCCGGATACCCTGTAATGGAGACGGACTTGATCTGCTGTTTCTACTAATTTGACCAAGGTTTAGTTGGACTTCTCAATTGGCAGTTACAATGTGAAAATGGCTGATTACCCATTGGTGTTAGAAAAACACCAATGACATATAGGGTCTGATTTTGAGTCTGATGAAGCAGCGGCCATGTGTGCGTCTTTTGCCACTGTAGCATCTATGACTTTATGCTAAGGCTGTTAGAAAGCCCTTTCCTGTGATTAACTGTCTGTGAACTCAACCACTTTCAGGGACATACCCATGGCCCTCCTATATCACTCCCATAAGACGTAGCATCTCCATGGGTCGGAATAGCCAACCCCTTGTCACATCCCAGGATCACCCAATAAATTTCAGAGACGGTGCGTCAGAATCAGTACTATGTCTCTGTGGCAGACAATTGGAATGCATGCACGGAGCAACTTAGACACCTGCACATTCCAAAAACATCACGTCACTGCATCCGACATCTACAGTGCATGAAACTCAAAATCAGGTCCATAATGGTTGACATTCAGACCTAACCGGTGCTTGCATGAGAGGTTGGGAGAAAGGAGGTCAACGGAGGACACTGTTGACCCCAATGCATTCACTTGCAGTGAACACAAGAAAACAGAGCTGGGTGAGTCCAAAAAACATTGCTATACCACAATAGCTCCCAACAATAAATGTAAGTTGGCATGGAGTTTGCTCCCATATGCATTTACATTATAGAATAAGGGGGTATCCAATTAGCCGCAATACCGATAACTTTTCACCGGCGAAAACTTTTCGGGCCCATTGCACGAATTTGCCGCTTATCGAATGTATGCGCGCTCCCGTTTATTGTGCAATCCAATTACAACACCCAGGGGCATTTCTAGAGAAGAGGGGGCCCGTGTGCAGTCTCCAACACGGGCCCCCTCCTCTCTGTCCGGCGGCCGGCAGCGCACTGAGCTGTGCGTGGCCAGCACCGGAGTTATAGACTCTGGGCACTAGAGTGCGCCCAGAGTCTATAGAGTATGCACAGGTCACCGGGAAAATGGCAGCGGCGGCCATTTTCCCTGTACTGCCACGTCGTTTTTAGAGCGCCGGACCCCCGCTCCGACGTGGGATTCCGGAGAGGTAAGTATGCTATGGGTGCAGGGTGTGTGGTGCGGGGCCCCCGTGGACCCAGGGGCCAGTGTGCCCCGCACACCCTGCACCCATTATAGATATGGGCCTGACAACACCGGCGATAACACATTTGCACAATAATTCTTGCAGGGATGACAGGCGAAAAGTACAGGTGAAAATGGGGAAATCAGCCTGTACCCCAAAAAAAGGTAAACTAATATTGAGTAACAGTGTAGAAGTCTTTTATTGGCCATAATTAAAGGGTTTTGAGTTCTTAAATAGTGACAAATGGCTGTTATGTACATATTTCTATAACAGTAAAAAAAAAAGATATAAATACATTCTTGTTGGCCAAAGGTAATGCTCTAGTTAAATTAAGGGTACATAAAATGGGGGTAAGTATATTTTTAGAGTAATTTTAGGGCACTTTTACAAAATTTTAAAAATACACCTGCTGCAATGCAATGAAATGTTTACAACACCTGCCCCATCCATACAGCCCCCCAAAATACCTAACTCACTACTTTGAATCCATTTTACTGCACTTTTTACTTTTTCACCCCAAAAATGACATGTCATTAATGGCCCAAATAAGCTAATTAAAATAATATTTTTGTCTAATTAGTCATTAAGGGGAGTGTCCCTGGGGTTCTGCACCAAGTCCAGACATTTTAGACCAAAAATGGGAATTTTGCCCAACTTTTCATCTACTCAGAGATGGTGAAAACTAATTCGCGATAATTGCATATGGAAGACTTCAGAAAGCAGCTAATTGGATAGCACGATAACCATTTTTGGAGAAAGGTTTTCACAAGTGACAACTTTTCGCCTAAAAACTGGTTATCGCGGCTAATTGAATACCACCCTTAGGGCCATATTCAATTAGAGGCGAAAAAACCTGCCGTATTTCCTGGGGATAAAGTATCGGGCGTGTGCCCGCGTATCCCCGTATTCAATTAGTAATCGGCGAAAAAGGGACCCTGCGGAAAGGTAAGTATCGAAAAGTCCTGTCACTTTTGGGGAAATCAGCCTGTCACCCCCCAAAAGGTGGTCTGACATAGAGGATCACTATGGGTACCCCCAAATTGGTTTGCTAAAGGTAATTAGGGTTTTTAAACGGCTGCAACAGGTGAATTAATGCGTCTTTCAAGAAGTGATGAAGAATAGCATTTAGCTTAATTTTTTTGAAAAATAACTAGTCCCATCAAATTTTGGGTACATGAAAATGGGTGCAAGCATATTTTTAAGTCCCTAAAGTGAAGTATTAAAATTCTTCAAAAATCCACCTGCCGCAACCAACCGCATTCTAGAAAACACCTGCCGCATACTTGGGGACCCCCCTGACTATTTAGTTAGTTTTTAAATATGTCCCCCAACTTTTTTTTTTGGCCCCCTAAACGAAACCTCTTTTTTTGAGGTGTCCTATTGAACTTTTGAAAACATTTTTGACACAGATAACTTTTAGGGGACATTCAAAGGGCTGCAGGGTACTTTTTTAAAGTCTGCACCCATAAACCCCAATTCTGCACTTTTTTTCGCCATCTATTCTATGGTGAAAACTTATCCCAATTTTTTGACAAAGACTTTTCGCACCTTTGAAAAGTCTTTGAAATTGAATATGGGGATAAGTGAAAATGGCGAAAATGACGTCATCGGACGAACTTTTCTCTCCAAATTGAATATGGCCTTTAGTGTTAAAAATAAAAAAAGGAAACATTTTTTGTTGTTGTTTATTTTACAACAGTTGGAAAGAAGCCTGAGACTGAAAACGCTCAGATTTTTGACAATTGATTTTCTGTTCAGGTGACCAACTTAGTCAAAGGTCAGGTTTTTTCAGACACTGCATTAAACACTGGATAAAAACACACATTGGCCCTCACAGAAAAAATAGAACACACATAGGCCCCCTCAGGAAAAAGTAAAACACACATTGGCCCCTACAGTAAAAAATGAAATAAAACATACATTGGCCCTATCGATTCCTACCTATCTATACACTCTAAAAATGTCGCTATTTAGCGATATGAGTCGCACAAGAAATAATTGCTTTCAGACTTTGATTGTGGTTCCAAAGCACAAAAAGATATTATTCAACAAAAAGCAGATGGTTACACGCTGTGATCTAAATACAATTAGCGCAAACAAATTATACAGTCACAAGGTACAGTCATTACATACGCATGCGCTCTGGATCCAGATCCCGACATCAAAGATGAAACCTCTGTCAACAGCAAAGAAAGGATGACTGCTATCTAGTTTCAGAGAGCCTGCATATATACCCTTACAGAGATAGGCAATACAATAGAACAGGTTGGCATGATTCCATTGGTTCTTCTTCCTAGTTCTTCTGTTACAGTACAGTTCATAGGTCAGTTCGTATGATCACAGTCCAGCCTCCAACAGCTATTTGTGTCCTTTTTCCTGCTGTATAACAAATCTAAACTGACTGCATTACATAGTCCTTTTTAATGCCTAACTCTCTATGATCCATAATTTGCAGACACATGTTACGATTTCCTCACCAATGGAACAGGAAATCTGCAAATACACAGTAGTTTAGAATGACACCAAACAGGGTCTGCTTATCATGTACTAAACCTCAGATATCAAATAACATGTATTCCACAACATTGCTGATAATGAGTAAAACCTTAAATATTAACCTTAATACTAGAGAACCTTTTTATGTAAGTGTGCAGTGTGTAAGTGTAAGGATAATGCGTAAAGTCACTAATTAGCGTTGTGCATCTACGTGTTTGTGAAGTACACCGTGGTACGTGTTTTGCAGGGTTGGTCATATTATATGTTTCAGTAAATGTATGTAATTGTATAATGAGGACTTTTAACCTGGGTCAGCTACGGATGCACAATGCTAATAATCATTACAGCGTCATACACGGGGTATCGTACAGTCGCTACTATGCGTGTTGTGTTCACAGCGCAACTGTGCGTATTGTATATTATATGTATAATTTTAATGTGCGCATGGGGTATGGTGGGACTTTAAATAATATGCGGTAGCAATGTAATCGCACGATGCTAATAGTAGCATCGCCGTATGTACTGATATTGTGAGATTCACTAAAATGGCGCTGGGCGGTCATTCGCAAAATGGCGTCTCGTTGCCATTCGCAAAATGGTGTCGTGCTGATTTTAATTTTAACAAATTCTGTCTCAGCCAATTATCCGGCTTCGACAGCCCCTACAGAAATTTTTTTATAAAACATACATTGGCCCCACAGAAAACTAAATAAAACATACATTGACCCCACAGAAGTCTTAACTGACATGATATGAAGACAGACTTTGGCGCCACTTCGCAGAACTAAGTTGTAAACTCACAAAAGTGAAGTCAGGATCGGGGTGACAGGACCGTGAACGACAATCCTTTGGTAACAGAGTGAAGACATTTAGGGGCGGATTGGGATGGAAAACCAGCCAAGGAAATTTATGGAAGCAGCCCTAATGGGGCGGGGTCTGTTGAGTGGGTGGGGTCTGTTGAGGGGGGGTGGGATCCCTTCTCATAGGGCCTGATTTTGAGTAGGATGCAATAGCAGCCTCCTTGCATCTTTTGCTGCAGTTGTGTCTGTGACTTTAGGCTAATGATGCTACAATGTCCTTCCCTGGTGTACTGCAGTGCGTCAGAATATGCAAGGACTGAGATGCCCACTGTCAGTGTCTAATGCCGGGTACACACTAAGCGACCGGCAGATCGTAGCAACATATCTAGCACATCTTCAAGTGTGTACCCACTATGTCACTGACGATGTGCGCTCCCACACATCATCAATGACATCGCCCATCGGACCTGCATGCAGGTCTTACGGGCAACATCGTAAGCGAGGGTCATGCTGCCAAATGCAGCATGGCCCCCGCTCTTGCGCCGTTGCTCCTGGCATCAGCAAGTGTGAATGCACTTGCCGATGCCAGCACCCAGCCCAGTCTCGTTGCTAACGAGGTCGGTACATACTAGACATCGTCTAGTGTGTACCAGCCTTAAGTCTTTAGACGCCAACATCAGTCGCAACATTTGAACTTTCAACAGCCCTATGCTAGGTGCAGATCATCCATCTAAGTATGGCCTCCAATGTGAGCAATTCAGCGTCTCTAGAGCCAACCCCCTGTAACCACCTAGGAACACTCAACACATTTCTAATACTCTACTTGGTACATGCGCCTGATCCGCACTCAGGCCTGGTGACAGGGGGGACTATGGGTACACCCGTACCGGGCCCTGAGGTCCAGAGGGGCCCCAAAGACAGGACAGGCACAACACAAGTCCGCCTTGTTCCTGCTGGGCCGCATCTGCCGGGACCCATAGTCACCGCCCAGCCTCAGTCCGTTTCCCTTGTAACCAGGCCCGAGCAGCGCTGGGCTCTTCCAGCGGGCTCAGCTGCAGCCCAGGCTGGGCCTGACCTTTAAGTGGGCAGCGCGGCAGCGTGACGTCATAGGTCACGTCGCCGCACATCTTCCATGCTGGGCCATCAGGTAAGGTAAGCTGCGTGGTGCGCGTTTTATACTCTTCCTAAGCTGCGCTGTAGAGGGGATGGTTGCTCATACTACTAGGGATAGGTGATTATAGAGGAATAGGGGCTGCGTGCTGAGGACCGAAGTAGCTGATAGGAGCTGGGGCAGAGGAAGCTGATGGGGGCTGGGGCAGAGGAAGCTGATGGGGGCTGTGGCAGAGGAATCTGATGGGGGCTGGGGCAGAGGAAGCTGATGGGGGCTGGGGCAGAGGAAGCTGGTGGGGGCTGGGGCTGAGGAAGCTGATGGGGGCTAGGGCAGAGGAAGTGTTACAAGTCCAGTCCAGGACTTGTCTCCTGCCAGTATTCCTCCTGCTCCTGACCATGCTTCTAGGTTGCCGATTGCTAGGAGACCCAGACATCAGAGGATTTCACATGTTTCCTCCTAGTGTTGCCTGATTGGCAGCTGATCCTATTTGAACTTCCTGGACTGTCGCCGCCCTGTCGGCTATAGAGTTTTCATGTGGAACTTTTGGTTATGCAACCTGTTTTCTGTGCATCCAGACTTCCAGCTATAATTTGTACATGCTGCGTGTATTCTGCTCACCGGCTTCTAAGTGACTAAAGTACCCTGGGTTCAAGCATCGCTGTCTGCAGAGCCCTCCAGGCCATACAGCTACCCTGCTTCAATACCACGTTTCAGGCACCGCTGTCAACTAGGCCCTCCAGGCCGTACAGCAATCCTGCTTCAACACCACGTTTCAAGCATCGCTGTCTACTAGGCCTCTCCGGGCCATACAGCAATCCTGCTTCAACACCACGTTTCAAGCATCCCTGTCTACTAGGCCCTCCAGGCCATACAGCAATCCTGCTTCAACACCACGTTTCAAGCATCGCTGTCTACTAGGCCCTCCAGGCCATACAGCAATCTTGCTTCAACACCATGTTTCAAGCATCACTGTCTACTAGGCCCTCCAGGCCATCCAGCAATCCTGCTTCTACACCACATTTCAAGCATCGCTGTCAACTAGGCCTCCTGGCCATTTAACAACTTTAGTTTGGACTGTAAGTCTACAGTATATTCTATTGACTGTCCTATTGTTTCAACTCCTTATTACATCATGGACATGTTGTGTTTGTACTGGCCCTCCTGGTCCACTATATCATTTATTAAGTAAACTGCCATTATTCTAATATTCTGCTTGTGACTGTTCTTCTATGTGTCACGTATCTTCAATACCTCCATCTCGGTCCTAGCAATTGCTAGAGGATCGTACCATTGTAGCCGACCAAATCTTTGGACTACGATGAAGCATACACAGAATCCAGCACAAATTCTGGCAGCTCAAATTCAGACTCTTACTCAAAAAGTTAATGAACTCTCACTTCAAATTGAAGATGTCCATACCTCCTTATTACAAGCTGCTCTTACAGAGACCAAAATGAACTTGCCTGATCGATTTGCTGGAGACAGAAACTTGTTTGTGAATTTCCGTGAGGGTTGTAAACTTTATTTCCGCATGCGTCCAGTCTCTTCTGGTTCTGAGACACAAAGAGTTGGACTTATAATTTCCCTGCTTCAGGGTGATCCGCAAACATAGGCATTTGGACTGCCTTCCTCGCATGTTGCCCTTCAGACTGTGGATGCCTTTTTCCTCCAGCTGGGCCTGTTGTATGATGACCCAGATAAGGTATTACGTGCAGAATCCAAGCTTCGCTCTCTTAAACAGGGTCAAAAAGCTGCAGAGGATTATTGTTCTGAATTTCGTAGATGGGCAATGGAATCAGGCTGGAATGATTCAGCTTTGCGTAGTCAGTTTCGGATTGGTCTTTCTGAGGTAATAAAGGACATTCTTGTACAACATTCCCCGGCAAAGACTCTGGATGACTTCATGCAGACAGTTATCCGTATTGACCATCGTTTACTTGAAAGACGGAGTGAGCAGCAGTTGCCTACTAGGTCTCCCCGATTTTCTTCGTGGCCCCCTTCACTGGATCATGAGGAGCCTATGCAAGTTGGAGCTTCTCGCCTGTCTCCGGGAGAAAGGCATAGAAGACGTTCACAAGGTCTCTGTATATACTGTGGAGACAAGGCTCATTCCATAAAAGACTGTCCTTTGATATTTGTTAAAAGGCAGGGTCTAAGTGTACAGAAGGGATTACACTTAGGTCTAGCCTCAATTTCCTCCAAGAATTCAGTACTTGTTCCTGTATCCATTCATTTAGCTGATAAAGACTTCAAGACACAGGCTTCTTTGGATAGTGGAGCAGCAGCTAATTTTATGGACTATGAATTCTTTCAGAAGTTAAAGATTCCTGCAGTTCCATTAAAGCAAGAAGCTTCCATTTGTGGCCTGGATGGAGGCTTAATCTATAAAGGAACTCTTAAGGCTAAGACACCTCTAATTCGGCTTACCGTGGGTGTTTTACATATTGAACTCATTTCATTTTTTCTTCTGCATTGTCCTTTGGTTCCAATTGTATTGGGCCTTCCATAGCTTAAATTACACAATCCATCCATTTACTGGTCCTCTGGGGAGATTATAAAGTGGAGCCCTGAATATCAGTCCTCATGCCTTTCACTCAGTGTGCGGATGTTACAATGTCCTGAAGTTTCGTCCGCTTGTAGCATTCCTCCTCAATATTTGGATTTTGCTGATGTGTTTTCTAAACAAAAAGCTAATGCATATCCTCCACATCGATCATATGATTGCGCCATCAATCTGGTTCCTGGAGCCAAGTTGCCTAAAGGTTGTTTGTATTCTCTGTCCATTCCTGAGAGTAAAGCTATGGAGGATTATATTAAAGAGGATTTAGCCAGAGGATTTATTCGTCCATCCAAGTCCCCGGTCGGTGCAGGCTCCTTTTTTGTCCAAAAGAAGGATGGGTCTCTACGTCCATGTATAGACTTTAGAGGACTTAACAGTATAACCATCAAAAACTCATACCCGCTACCTCTTATTTCTGTACTTTTTGATCAACTCAGAGAAGCGACAATTTTCTCCAAAATTGATCTCAGAGGAGCTTATAACCTTATTCGCATTAAGGAAGGTGATGAGTGGAAGACCGCTTTCAACACCCATTCAGGTCACTATGAGTATCTCATCATGCCATTTGGACTCGCTAACGCTCCTGCTGTTTTTCAGGATTTAATTAATGACGTCCTTCGAGAGTTTCTGGGTGTTTTCGTGGTTGTCTATTTGGATGATATCCTTATTTACTCCAAGACAGAAGAGCTCCATGTTCAACATGTTCGTTTGGTTTTGCAACAGCTTCGTGAGCATCATCTTTTTGCTAAATTGGAGAAATGTGAATTCCACATTGCTCAAGTATCCTTTCTGGGTTATGTCATCTCCACTGAGGGATTTCCAATGGATCACAGTAAAGTCAAAGCAGTTCTTGAATTGGTTCAGCCCAATACTTTGAAGGGCATCCAGCATTTCCTTGGATTTGCTAATTATTACCGGAGATTTATCAATTCTTTCTCTACCATTGTGGCTCCTATCGTGGACCTTACCAAGAAAGGAGCGGATACAGCTAATTGGCCTTTGAAGGCTATCCAGGCCTTTGAAGATCTGAAGACTGCCTTTACTCATGCACCTGTTCTACGTCATCCTGATCCTGAGTTGCCATTTATTTTGGAAGTTGATGCATCAGAGGTTGGGGCTGGAGCAATTCTTTCTCAAAGAAGACCTCCAGATAAGAATTTGCATCCATGTGCTTTTTTTTCACGCAAATTTGCCACTGCTGAACGTAATTACGATGTGGGGAACAGAGAATTGCTAGCCATTAAATGGGCTTTTGAAGATTGGAGACACTGGCTTGAGGGGGCCAAACATCAAGTCACGGTTCTCACTGATCATAAAAATCTGGCCTATATTGAAACAGCTATGTGTCTCAATTCCAGACAAGCACGTTGGGCTTTATTTTTTACTCGTTTTAATTTTATTTCCTTCCGTCCTGGTTCTAAAAATGTTAAAGCTGATGCTCTCTCCAGAAGTTTCTTCTCTGACCAACAAGTCTCCGTTTCTGAAGAACCCATCATTCCTAAAGATTTCATTCATTTTGCCTTAACCTGGACTCTAGCTGAGACACTCCAGAGATGCCAATCTAAGGCTCCATCGAATGTTCCTGCTCATCTTCTTTTTGAAAACTGTCCTTTTGGATTTTCATTCTAAAAAAGCCTTTGGTCATCCAGGCATTACAAAGACTATGGACATTCTCTCTCATTCTGTCTGGTGGCCATCCTTAGCTAAAGATGTCCATGAGTTTGTGTTAGCATGTAAAGTCTGTGTCCGTAATAAGACTCCTCGGAAAGCTCCTCCTGGTCTTCTTCCGTTGTCTACACCTAAGAGACCTTGGACGCACATTGCCATGGACTTCATTGTGGATCTTCCAGTTTCCTCTGGATGTTCGGTTGTCTGGACGGTTGTGGACCGATTTAGTAAAATGGCACACTTTGGGCCTGATTCAGAGCTGAACGCACTGACCAGAGCGCTCGCTCTGAATCAGGGCCGTCCCAGCTAAATTTGTAGCGGCCTCCTGGCCGCTCGCATAGCTGTGGGTGACCACCCACAGCTTATGCGAGCGGCCAAAAAGATGGTCGCGATGGTCAAAGACCATTGCAACCATCGGGCTTGCGACGAGACCCTGCTGTAGGGTCTCGCTTCCGCAAGCCCAGGAGTGATTTTGGCTCTATCAAAGCCAAAATCACTCCCACTGACATCATTACTGATGTCAGTGGGGCCGGACTCAGACGGTAGGCGTTCCCATGGGAACGCCTCTGTCTGGCAGTCACGCCCACCAAAGGGGGCATGCTGTCAATCAACATCGACAGCACGCCCCCTTTGGTGCGAGACCCGGAGCGACGGAGAGCCCATCGCTATCCGGGTCTCGCGCATGAGCACGACGGAGCTCCCTCCGTCGTGCGCATGCGCAGTGGGGCAACATCGACCCGTATGCGAGCGTCCTTTGCTTGCGAACGGGTCTGAATGACCCCCTTTGTTCCTTTGTCCAAGCTGCCATCGGCCAGAGAACTTTCTTCATTATTTATACAACACATTTTTAGACTTCATGGATTGCCTTTAGATATTGTGTCTGATCGTGGCACTCAATTCATTGCACAATTTTGGAGAGCATTTTGTTCCTCGATGGGTATTTCTATCAGTCTCTCTTCAGGATATCATCCACAGTCCAATGGTAAGATGGAACGTGCCAACCAGTCTCTGGAGCAATATTTACGTTGTTTCATTTCCAAATGTCATTCAGATTGGACTCTGCATTTGCCTCTGGCAGAATTTGCGTTCAACAATGCTTGTCATTCAGCTTCATCTGTGTCTCCATTTTTCTGTGTCACCAGTAGGCATCCCAGATCTAACTCCTTTGAACCTAATGTTTCCAGTGTGTCTACTCCATCATCTGTGTCTCGGCTTCGCTGTATTTGGACTTTTCTTTCAGAAGTTTCCTGATAAACCTGGATCTGGGGGTTCTTCAACCCCGCATCAAGGGGGGGGTACTGTTACAAGTCCAGTCCAGGACTTGTCTCCTGCCAGTATTCCTCCTGCTCCTGACCATGCTTCTAGGTTGCCGTTTGCTAGGAGACCCAGACGTCAGAGGATTTCACATGTTTCCTCCTAGTGTTGCCTGATTGGCAGCTGATCCTATTTGAACTTCCTGGACTGTCGCCGCCCTGTCGGCTATAGAGTTTTCATGTGAAACTTTTGGTTATGCAACCTGCTTTCTGTGCATCCAGACTTCCAGCTATAATTTGTACATGCTGCGTGTATTCTGCTCACCGGCTTCTAAGTGACCCAAGTACCCTGGGTTCAAGCATCACTGTCTGCAGAGCCCTCCAGGCCATACAGCAATCCTGCTTCTACATCACGTTTCAAGCACCGCTGTCAACTAGGCCCTCCAGGCCGTACAGCAATCCTGCTTCAACGCCACGTTTCAAGCATTGCTATCTACTAGGCCCTCCAGGCCATACAGCAATCCTGCTTCAACACCATGTTTCAAGGATAGCTGCCTACTAGGCCCTCCAGGCCATACAGCAATCCTGCTTCAACACCACGTTTCAAGCACCGCTGTCAACTAGGCCCTCCAGGCCGTACAGCAATCCTGCTTCAACGCCACGTTTCAAGCATTGCTGTCTACTAGGCCCTCCAGGCCATCCAGCAATCCTGCTTCTACATCACGTTTCAAGCATCGCTGTCAACTAGGCCTCCTGGCCATTTAACAACTTTAGTTTGGACTGTAAGTCTACAGTATATTCTATTCACTGTCCTATTGTTTCAACTCCTTATTACATCATGGACATGTTGTGTTTGTACTGGCCCTTCTGGTCCACCATATCATTTATTAAGTAAACTGCCATTATTCTAATATTCTGCTTGTGACTGTTCTTCTATGTGCCACGTATCTCCAATACCTCCATCTCGGTCCTAGCAATTGCTAGAGGATCGTAACAGGAAGCTGATGGGGGCTGGGGCAGAGGAAGCTGATGGGGGCTGAGACAGAGAGAGCTGATGGGGGATGGGGCAGAAGAAGATGATAGGGGCTGGATACAGAAGAAGGTGATAAGGGCTGGGGACAGAGGAAGGTGATGGGGGCTGGGGTGGAAGGTGACACTGGCTGGGGGCAGAGGAAGGTGATGTGGGCTGGGGATGGAGGAAGATGAAGGGGCAGAGGAAGGTAATGGGGCTGGGGGAGTTAACAATATTGCGCTTCACATATCACACATGCAGGGGTGGAATGTGTGGGATCGGGGGTGGTGGTGAGATGGTGGTGCCCCCAGAGACATCAGTGTACCAGGCCCCGAGATTTCTGTTGCCCAGCCTGTCCGCACTGCAACTCAGACTCATGCGCAGATGAAAAACAATGCACAGGCAAAAAAATAAAACACTTACAGGAAAAAAACAAACACATTGAACTCCGACAGGGTAAAAAAAAAATGATCCCCCACAGAAAAAAATAAAACACATTGGTCCCCAGTGGAAAAACAAACACATTGGCCCCTACAGAAATCAATAAAACACAAACCCTGACATGTAAAAAAAACTCAACAAATCACTGGCCCCCACACAGGAAAAAAACAAACAAACACATTGTCTTCCACAAGAAAAAAATAGAGTGAGCAGTGTATGTCCCCGGGGTTGGCAGAAGGTGGGGCCCTGGGGATGGTGAGTAGTGTATGTCCCTGGCCATGGAGGTACTGTATGTCTAGGGGGCCAGGGGGTAGGGTAGGTTATGGGTATGTTCCAGAGGGGGGATGGTAGTTAAGGTGGGTGCTGTACTGTGAGGCCAGGGGGTAGGGTTGGTGAGCAAATCGCCCCCTCCGGAACTAGCAGCAGAAGCACGTGCTTCATAAACTTCTCTGCTGCTGGGGTCAGGATGGGAGTAGCAATAGTGGGAAGCAGGATGGGAGTAGTAATAGTAGTGGAATGCAGAGGGCAGGATGGGAGTAGTAATGGGAAGTGGGGGCAAGATGGGAGCAGTAGTAGTGGGAAGCAGGGGGTTGAATGGGAGTAGTAGTAGTAGTGCTGACCAGGGGCAGGATGGGAGTAGTAGTGGGAAGTAGGGGCAGGATGGGAGTAGTAGTAGTGGGAAGCAGGGGGTTGAATGGAAGTGGTAGTAGTGCTGATCAGGGGGCAGGATGGAAGTAGTAGTGGTAAGTGGGGGCAGGATGGGAGTAGTAGTAATGGCAGAGCAGGGACAGGCTTAGAGTAGTAGTAGTGTTGGGCAGGCTGGGAGTAGTAGTTCAGAACAGGGGGCAGGATGGGAGTAATAGTGGAAAGCAGTGGCAGGCTGGGAGTAGTACTGTTGAGCAGGGGGCAGGGTGGTTGTAATGGTGGGAATAAACAGGCAGGATAGAAGTGGAACTGACTCACCAGGAAGAAGCTGAACAAGAATCACCTAAACTCCAGGGTCACTTCAGCTCACCGCAGCTCATGGTTCCCGGCTGCAGTCCCTCACTGCTGACAGCAGCCTCACACAGCCAAAGTGAGTGGGCCTCTGCGATCCATGTCCCGCTCCTCCGGCTCCTACTCAGAGGCCCTGATTCAGAGCCGGACGCTCTGACAGAGACAGGGCCGGGTATTTTTATTTTTTATTTTAGAACGGCCACCTGGCCGCTCGCATAGCTGTGGGTGACCACCCACAGCTACAGCGAGCGGCCATGATGATGGTCATGATGGTCAAGACCATCGCGACCATCGGGCTTGTGACGAGACCCTTGTGGTAGGGTCTCGTAGCCACAAGCCCCAGAGAGCTTTCGGCTCAAACAGACCCGAAAGCTCTCCCACTGACATCACTTGTGATGTCAGTGGGGCCGCCGCCAGATGGTAGGCGTTCTCATGTGAACGCTTCTGTCTGGGCAGCCACCCCCCGGCCCGCCCACCAAAGGGGGCATGCTGTCACTCAACATCGACAGCACGCCGCCTTTGGTGTGAGACCCGGAGCGAGGGAGTGCCCGTCACTATCCGGGTCTCGCGCATGCGCACAACGGAGCCGGCTCCGTCATCTGCATGCGCTCTGGGCCACTATCGACCCGGTTGCGAACGCTCAGCGCTTGCGACCGGGTCTGAATCAGGCCCAGAGTCCATTCCAGGCACAGTTGCGTGGTTCACCTCATGATCTCCAGCAGTCCCAGGGGACGGTACGGCCCAGACCGACTCTGACCATCCCAGAGAAGGGGCTGACAGCGGGCGGCAGAGGGAGGGAGGGGACACCGCGGCGCACATTGATATTGGAGCCAGGAGCTTCTGGTTTGCGTTCCTTCGCGCAACACAAATCTCGAAAGTGCGGCAGCTGGCAGGCATCCGCAGTGTCTGCCCAACCCAGCCAGCATTGTCCTCCAGCCCAGCAAAGGAGTTCATGGAGCCGGCCCAGCGGGAACTTTCCCGCTTTCCCTGCAGCCCCTGAAGACATCAGACACAAGGATAGTTAAAAACCCAAACAGTGGGTGTTGAAGCATTCAAGAAAAAATGCTTCAACTACAAGATTCCTTCTTGGTGCACTCTGGGCCTGATTCAGACCCGCTCGTGAGCGCTGAGCGCTCGCAAACGGGTCGATGTTGCCCAAGTGCGCATGCGCACGACGGAGGCGGCTCCGTCGTGCGCATGCGCGAGACCCGAATAACGGCGGCCAAGCCGTCATTATGGGTCTCGCACCAAAGGGGGCATGCTGTAGATGGTGATTGACAGCACGCCCCCTTTGGTGGGCGTGCCGGGGGCGTGGTTGCCCAGACGGAGGCGTTCCCATGGGAACGCCTACCGTCTGGGGCCGGCCCCACTGACATCACTAGTGATGTCAGTGGGAGTGCTTTTGGCTCTGATGGAGTCAAAAGCACTCCAGGGCTTGCGGCAGCGAGACCCTACCGTCTTGACCATCGCGACCATCATTTTGGCCGCTCGCTATGCGAGCGTCCAGGAGGCCGCTCCAAGAAGGAGGAGGGATGGCCCTGATTGAGAGCGAGCGCTCTGTTAGAGCGTCCGGCTCTGAATCAGGGCCTCTTTTCTGACAATACTGTCTAAAACTTAGCTTTTAATACAATCAAAAAATATAAAATGGACTAAACAACAAAAACAGTTTGCTTGTTTTCAGGCTTGATCCTGCAAACGATTTTTAAACAGATATATCGCTGCAAGGGTCTTCTCCGATTCTAGAGAGAATATTTAATACATGATTAGTATTATTCTGGCTCAAGGTAGTGTAGGAATACTTAGCGTTCCCGCTAGGCTGTTTTAGCGGGGAGTGGCGCCCTGCCCTCTTTCTGGAAGGCAAAAAGCGCCCTGCCCTCCAGAAGGAGGGCAAAAAGCGCCCTGCCCTAACAGCCTGCGGGAATTGTCTTCACCCGTGGGTCGCAGTGTCCCGTGGGTGAAGAAATGTGCGGTGACCCGGTCACCGCTGGAGAATAGACGCCAGGCGCATGCGCCCGGCATCGATTCTCCCTGTCTGCAGGGCTTGGGGGCTGCCCGGCGTGTCCGTAAGTGCCGGGCACGCCCCCAGGAGTGACGAAAAGGGGACGCGTCTTACAGCTATGCCCCCTTTTCAATGACCACGCCCCCTTCTCGGACGCGCCCTCTCTAGCTCCGGCGCCCTGCCTCGCGCCGGAGCTAGAGTGAACACTAAATACTTGTGGTATTTATAGCAACAAAATATTTTTCAATAAAGAAGCTGCATAGCTTTCAATATAAACACATTGTTGCTTTAGTTAAGTATCAGGTATTCCAAAAGACAAGGGGCCTGATTCAGAGCCGGACGCAAGTGGCCGTTCGTTCGGCGTACGAGCGAAAAAATTTAAATTCAAGCGCTCGCTCGTATGTTCGCTCGCAGCTAATCTTCCGCCCCACAGTCTCCCAACCCCTCCTCTAGCTAGCGAACGTTCTAAATAGCGACCGTCCATCTCCTCTTTGGTTGCAGGGAACGCTCGCACAAGTCAAATCCGGAAGTGGGCCTGTCATTTTTTGATTGCCTGCTATTTCATTCTGCAAACATACTTGAATCGATTAATAGCAATCAGTATATTCATTAGCTTAATTGGTATTCACATGTTTGCAATGTTTTTTTTTTTCACTGTCAATAAACTTTATTATTGTTCGTGTGTGTCATTCCTTCCGCAGAATACGTACGTTTGTACCAAGGGGATGGTTTATCAAATTTTAAAGTTTGTTTGAATGCTACTATTGTTTTGCGTTAGTTTATATGCAGATTTTTCATCTTTATTAATAATATTTAAATTAGCTGACGCATGTCACTGCATCAAGCCTATCATAACTCACATTATATTTGTGAGGGTGTAGGTCACATGACTCATACAATAACCAATACAATGCTTTCTGTTAATTTTCAAAGTACATTAGCCAATCAAATTTTTTCTGGGACTTTTATTAAAACTGTTTTGTGTTGAAAAAATCATTGCCATCATGAGAGCGGCAGCATTTACTTGCAGAGAACTCCTGGTCCTCACAGATGTGATGGACCGGAGAATCACGGAGCATCCGGCCCCCATCACTAACCTCCGCAAGCGGCTCGCCTATGCGGAGGTGCGGCGCCACCTGCGTAACTTGGTCTACCGCCGCAATATCGGCCAGCTGGAAAGGCTGGTCCGATCTCCACCGCAGATCCCCACGCCTTTTGGCCAATTTGCGTCAGCAAATTAGCGAAAGTAAGTGTATTTTTTAAACATTTTAAATGTAAGCATACCTGCTTGTGCATGTTTTCCGTCTAGCCCTGTTTCTTTATTTTGGACATACCTGCGTGTGCATGTTTTCTGTCTAGCCCTGTTTCTTTATTTAGGACATACCTGCGTGTGCATGTTTTCCGTCTAGCCCTGTTTCTTTATGTAGGACATACCTGCGTGTGCATGTTTTCCGTATTGCGCTTTTTTTTAATACATTTTTTGGTTGGGTTAATTTTTTACAAAACCAAAAAAAAATTAATATTAAAAATTTTTATCCATCATTTAGGGGCTGAGCGCAGACTACGATGTCTACTACGTCAACGACGTCGGCCTCGTCCCCTATCCCCCACTCCCACCCAAACCTCCTCTCCCCAACCTTCCCCAAATTCCCCCTCCACCCCAGACCGGCCAGACCGTGATGCCCCTCCCTCTCATAATATTCCCATCCCTCAAAATTCACCCTCCCCTCCACCCCCCCTCTCTTTTCATCACCCTCCCCTCCACCCACCCCTCTCTTTTCCTCCCCCTCCACACCAAGCCAAATCACCCCTCCTCCATCCAACCAGCACTGGCCCACCTCAGAGGAGGACGATGTCGGGGCTCCAGGACCAGTCATCATTCTGACCGGTATGTTTCCCTTTTAAACTATGGTTGCTTTGGCATTTTTTTGTTTTTGGGTGATGTTGTCCTTTTGCCTGTGCATTTCCAATTTGTTAAGTATTTCTAATGTTTTGGATATATATCTTTGCCAAACAATGTCTAGGATGTTTTCCCCTCACACATATCACACATGTCCAAACACTCATACTTGTGTCTTTCTTCTTTATGGAACCAACAAATGTAGTTTTTTGGCGTACTTCTCCCTTTTATTTTTTGGATTTTTATGTGTAATTTTTAAAGTTTTGATTTATACAATCTTTGCGTTTGCCATTACTTTGTTTTTTTAGGATTTGTTTCTATTTTTGTAAAGTATAGTCTGATTTTTAAGTTGCTTGGTAACATATAAATTAAGGTGTCAGTTTAGTAATCCACACATTTTTTTAACCCACAGAGGACCAGAGGCGGATGCAAGAAATGCAGGATGGCTTGCACAGGTTGAGGGGCCATGTTGTAGGCATGCTTGTGGTCCTGGATCACATGTTGGCGCTCCTGCGCCACTAATTTTTTTGTTTTTTCACCATAAAAATGTTCAAAAAAATTAAATATATTTTGATTTATTAAGGTCTCATTCCTTGTCTGTAAATATTAGATTGTTTAACCTTACATAATTCGACTATTGGAGCATGTTTTTTGAAGTAATGTAAATTAGATTGTAGAAAGCTCAAGTAAGTATGTAAGCTGGCACATTAAACACCTAACAATACCAATAGGTTTATAGAATTACCAGCAATTTTGTTTTCTTTTTTTTGGTGGGTAATGTAAATATTAAATCATACCTGCTTAGGCCTAGATTAGAAAACATACTGATTCACCATAATACCTTTGGTGTTTGTTTTTAGCCACAAAGCATGGTAAAATACTTTACAATTTAACACATTACAGGATTAGCCATTAAGCAAGTTTGCCTTTTTTGGACCAGGTTACACTTGCTTGTAATTTACCAAGGAAATGTTTTTTTCACGTTAACCAAAAATTTATTCCACACAAATAATAAACACAAAGTGAATTGTCACAATCAATTCACACAGTGAAAGCACACTCAAAAATACAACCAACACCAAAAATAACAAAATAACAACAACAATCAAGAACTGTTTGAAGAAGTAGCATGCCAACATCAATCCACAAATGAGGCGAAGAAATCATTGTTCCAGAAGTCATATCCAATGTGGCCACATGAAGTAAATTTTTAGGATTAGGTAGTAGGCATCATTTTTTCGTTTAATTTTATGGAATAAAAGACAAATAAAAAATAATAAAAAATTAAAATTGCCCATTAAAATCTTACATGTCTACATTGTGTCAATTAACTACATTTTTAACAATAATTACCTAAAAAATCTGGCCCCCACATCATCGCGTATGGCCCCCCCACATACTGACCTCCGACCAACCTCGGGGGGGCCATCCTCAGGCAAAGCATCCTCTGGCTGCATTGGGACACCGCTCCTTATGGCGATGTTGTGAAATATCCCACACAGGACCACAATTTTCGAAACCATATCCGGCAAATACATGAGCTCGCCACCAGAGCGGTGGAGGCATCTGAATCTGCCTTTTAAAAGGCCGATACAGCACTCCACCACCTGCCTGGTGGCTGTAAGTGCGGAATTATACTCACTCTGTGGCCCTGGTGTGGGAGCCAAATAAGGAGTGAGCAGCCAGGGCGTGCAAGGGTAACCACTGTCTCCTGTGAAAAAACAAAAACAAACATCAGGACCATTGTGTAACAAGCTTTGCATTGGTTGCAACAGAAGGTGTCAACTTATCCAGAAGCCACGCATCACCAGCGTGTAGGTTGTCTAATTTGTGCCAAATCCCTGATTGCCGGATGACGAAGGAATCATGTGCACTCCCGGGGAATTTGGCATTCAGGGACAGGATCTGGAGGGAGGCATCACATACCACCATTACATTCAGTGAATGAAAGTGTTTGCAGTTCCTAAGAATAGCCTCCAGCCTTGCTGGAGGCTGAAGTGGTATGTGAGTGCCATCCACAACCCCTATGATGTGTGGGAAGCCAGCTATTTGGTAAAAATTGGCCTTCGCCACACTAAGGGAACCCATATCCAATGGCACTGTAATAAAATGATGGAGGTGTTTAAAAATGGCCTCCATCACTGCCCTCAGGATCCTTGAAAAGGAGGATTGGGAGTTTCCTGGCAACTATTCCCACAGTGGTTTGAAAGGATCCGGAGGCACAGAAATGTAACACCGACATTAATTGCGTAAGTGGTGGTATTGCTGTAGGACTGTCAATTTGCTGCTCAAGATCACTCTCTTAATGAGAGAGTGTCTAGGATGATTTGGGGAGGAAGACGGTATCGTCTTAATACCTCATCATCTGGCATTGCAAAAAGGGTGACACGTGTTCTATATATCTGGGGCCTTGCACGCCTACGAGGCCTATGCCTGGGACGAAGTTGAGGTTGGTCAGGTTGTGGAACCATGGCCAATATAATACGACCAACATCAACCTGAAATGGTAAGCCAGGTAGTTATTGTTTTAGACAAATGTGTAAGGAAAAATATACTTATCTTTTCTAAGAAATCCAAAGATGCTTACAGGCCGGGGTCTTGTCATGAGTATAACAACCTACATTTCAAAAGTAGAAAATATTTTTAGCTTTTTTTTTTAAAACTTGGATTGTAAAAACATTTTTTTGGGGTAAAAAATAGAGAAGGGAGCACACATTAGTTCGGAAAATCGCATGCTACATTTAGTGGTAAAACATGATTTTACAATGAAAAAAAAACAAAACACATTAGTGCGCTAAATAGTACGCATTTTTTACAGTAAAATAAGGAGACATTAGTGCGCTAAATAGTACGCATTTTCTACAGTAAAATAAGGAGACATTAGTGCGCTAAATAGTACGCAATTTATACAGTTAAATAAGGAGACATTAGTTCGCTAAATAGTACGATTTTTTTCAAAAGTTACATAAGGAGACATTAGTGCGCTAAATAGTACGCATTTTTGACAGTTACATAAGGAGACAGTGCGCTAAATAGTACGCATTTTTCTACAGTAAAATAAGGAGACATTAGTGCGCTAAATAGTACGCAATTTATACAGTTAAATAAGGAGACATTAGTGCGCTAAATAGTACGCTTTTTTTACAGTTACATAAGGAGACATTAGTGCGCTAAATAGTACGCATTTTTGAGTTACATAAGGAGACATTAGTGCGCTAAATAGTACGCATTTTTGACAGTTACATAAGGAGACATTAGTGCGCTAAATAGTATGCATTTTTGACAGTAAACTAAGGAGACATTAGTGCGCTAAATAGTACGTTCATTTTAAATTAAAAACAACTCAAACATTATTTCGTAAAAGAGTACGCTATATGTAGTGGTAAGACATGATTGGTCCAAGAAAAAAAACAAGATTACTTAGCGAAACATATGCGAAGACCAACACATCGAAATTGTAACTTCATGAAACTAAAAACACTTACCAAAAACAGACAAATATCCCAAAGTACAAAAACTTCAATGGGGCAATGCCAAAATAACTGTAAAAAGAAAAAAAAATTAAAATAAGTACTAACATTTGTAAACTATTTACTATTATTTTTTACGGTGGTTTTTAAAAAGACTTACTCAAAAACTCCAAAAAAAAAAGCTAAACAATAAAAAAAAGCGAACGGAAATTAAATAAGTAAGAAAACAAACAAAACGATCACAAGTGTAGACAACCGCCTCAAACTCCAAATACCGCCAACAATCAACTCCTACGCCAAACCTCCAACATTCATAACCCGCCACCTCGACTCGAGTCACACCAAGCCATAAATAGTCTTTATTTTCCCGCTCAAATTAAGGACGGACAATAGGAGCGCACAATCAATGATGCGGCCTAATAATGCTGACGCATGTATAAAAACGTCACTGAAAACCCCAATCGGTCTGCTGTAGTGAGACCTGAAAGTCAAAAATTGCTACAGAGCAGCAAAGCACTGGCCAAGAGGCGCCAGGTAAGTATTTGTCTTTTTGGGACTAAAGGTTTATGTTTAACAATAATTTGGGTAACATTTGACATTATAATTTTTACAATCTTTTTAAAAAAAGGAGTGGAATATGCCATGGAAGAGGCTGCTGGGCCTAGTAGGCCAACTAAACCCCAAAAAAAAAAGGCAGCCACAATTCACAAGAAAGGAGATGGAGGTTTTGGTGCAAATGTGCAATGACAACCTGCCACAGGCACCAAGGAATATGGGTGCAAGCCAGAAATGGAAAATGTGGGATGACATAGCCAGTGGTGTCAATAGGGTGGGTGATTGTGAACGTTCAACCCGGGAGGTCAAACGCCGGTACGTAAAAACTACATTTTAGTTAAAAGTGTTTACAGGTCCAAATACTGCAGGAATAATGCCAACTTTTTACCCCACAGATGGAGCGACTTCAAATATCGTCTTAAGCAAAAACTGGCTGATAGGGCTAGGCATGCAGGGGGGGCAGGTGGGGGTCCCACCCCTGTGTCACTGGAGCTCACAGATTTGGAGGAGCTGGCCCAGGGGTGTGTGCAGGATGAGGAGGTGTTTGGCGTGTCGAACATGGATACCGACATGCCAGACTTTGCGGCTCCTCATGTTGCCCCAGGTAAATGCTGTAATGTTAACTCAGAAATGTGTTTGGGACAATATCTAGATTATAATGTTACTCTTTTCTCCTTTTTCTCACAGAGACACAGGCGGATGAGTCTGCTCCAGAGGGGAGCTATGGCCGCAGAATTTCTGCTGGCTCTGCAAGGGAGGAAGCAGTAGATCCGGCTGTGGACCCTGTGGCAGACAGTCCAGGGCATTCCCCCTCGCAGACAGTGGGCCTCCTCACTGATCTCAATATTAAAACGGATCAGCAGACCGAGATTCTGCTGAGGATGGACGCCAATCTGCTACGGGTGGCGGACGCCCTGGAGCAAAGTGCTGCGGCCAACGTGACCATTGCTAAGGCCCTGGCGGAAAATACTGGCGCCAACGTGCGAATAGCAAATGCCCTGGAGCAGCTCGTTCGGCAGCACATGTTGGAGCCGGCCTCCCTTCCTGCCGGAACATCAGGACCCTCCACCTCTGGCACAACAACAGCCATCCCTCCAAATGTGCCTAGCCCTATGCCTAGTCCAGAGGCCACAACATCTGCCTCTGGCCAGGCCAGCAGAAGGACATCCCGGACCCGTTCAGGCTCCCTCCCTACCCCGGCCAAACGGGCCAAAAGGCGATGACAGCACTGGCTAATTTTCCCACAATCCTTCTCTGTGTTTACCCCATATTCCTTAATGCCCAAAACCTCCCTCTCCTTTCTTGTGAATTTTTTATTAATTGTGTTTGTTTGTTGATTTCAAATGCCACTTATTTTGTTTGTGTGTTTTTAAAATCATTTGTTATTTGTTTTTACGTTATCAAGTTTTTTTTATTTCCCCAAAACTTGTTTAGAAATAAACAAAAAAATAATGTTCAAAATCTGCACAATTCTATTGTTAATTAATTCAAAAACTGGTTAAAAGGTAATCCCGCAAACAACATTACAAACTATACAATGGAAATCTAAACATTTTTGAGGGAAAAATAAACCAAGGGTTAAAAACAATTTATGAGTTTTAATTAATACTTAGCAAAAAACAAAAGGACGATTGTTTTCTTGGCCCCTAAAAAATGAAGAAAAACTACAAACCTGCGTACAATATTGTTGCCTCAAAAAAAAAAAACAATTTGGAAAAAACACGCAAATGTAAAATAAATTTGTAAGCTAATTGATTGTCTAACCCAGAAATTATCAGCTGAGTAGTTCACCTGCGTACGGTTTTTTGCAACTAAAAAAAGGCTATTTACTAAACACCTTACAAGCATTTTTGCAATTCAAAACTGATTGTTTTTGAGGCCTCAATTGATCAATCGGGAAACCATCGATGAGCCACGGGAAGAACGAAGAGACCACCATCATTGCGGTAGACCACCAGACCACAAGCTGAGCAAGCAGTTTGAATGGAAAGTGGATCAGACAGTGACGTAACGCTTGTTCTGTTCACATTGGCCGTTCGCATCAGATAATTTATGTACGCCCAAAAAACGCCTCGACACGCCTGCATTTTCCCATCTCCACCCCCGTCACCGCCCCAAAACGGACAGTTCTGTCAATAACATTTGACATGTCACTTCCTGTTCGCTATTCGACGAACGACTGGAAAAATGATCGCAAACAGCCGTACGCACATGCGCACTGTTACACCGACGCATGCGTGGTTTAACAACATCGGATGACTACGAGCGTACAACCGCTCACGGACGGCTCTGAATGAGGGCCAAAGAGTGAAATAACTATTGTTACCAATTTTTTCAAATAATAGTATTTAAATGACATTAGACCATATACCAGATTTGTTTATATTTCATGCATCAGTTCAATACCTTAATTTTTGTAATCTGTGTACATGGTAAATTGTCTATTGCAAATGTCACACTGTTGTAATAAATCTCTATTAACTGCTAATTAATTCCCAAAAGCATTTGATCAGGCATATGCAGATTCATATTTTCCTATCTCAAGTCCTGTCACCTATGACATATAACAATTCTTACTACAATAGTCATCAAAATGTAATTGCCTCTACTGTGTTGCAAAATTAATATCAGCTAGTTTACAAACAAAAATAGAAAACAATTGATATTGCATACTTGAATAAAGGCAGGACAAAGAGGTCAAAGGATTCTGACTTGTTGGAGGAAGACCCCTCACCTCTGTCCCTGTTTACCTGTTGGTATTGAACAGAGCAGAGGGAGTGCAATACCCCCTACGTTTAGAATAGAAGCAAGGAGAATAGGACCGGCTTCTTCTGTCCATGCGGTCTCCAGTTATTTCCTATTGTGAGACCACATTGCAGGGTGAACACACCGGAGATCCCTGGATAAGAGAGCCAGCAGAAATACCTGTACAGTTGAGGGAGCAGTTTGAGTACGGGTGTGCGGGAGCATGGTCCTGAGTTGCAGCGTTCAGGTGCTGTCGAATGCCGGGTCACGTGGGCACCATACAGAGGCCCGGCAGTTCAGACCTCACAGATAGATGACGTACGTTTCACTGAGAAGCTTGTTCACATCAGAGCCTGTGAGTTCTCTGTGACAAAACCTCTTTTAAAGCAATTGTGGGCGTGTTTAATTAATTGTAATCATACTCATATGATTGCCATTTTAGATAGATACATTGGGACTCTATATCCCAGATCTAATTTCATATGATTGGTTATTCCGAACTTAGGGGGTCTCGCTCTCCCTCTGTTCAATACCAACCGGTAAACAGGGACAGAGGTGAGGGGTCTTCCTCCAACTAGTGAGAATTCTTTGACCTCTTTATCCTGCCTTTATTCAAGTATGCAATATCAATTGTTTGCTATTTTTGTTTGTAAACTAGCTGATATTAATTTTGCAACACAGTAGAGGCAATTACATTTTGATGACTATTGTGGTAAGAATTGTTATATGTCATAGGTGACAGGACTTGAGATAGGAAAATATGAATCTACATATACCTGATCAAATGCTTTTGGGAATTAATTAGCCGTTAATAGAGATTTATTACAATGGTGTGACATTTGCAACAGACAATTTACCATCTACACAGATTACAAAAATTAAGGTATTGAACAGATGCATGAAATAAAAACAAATGTGTTATGTGGTCTAATGTAATTTAAATACTATTATTTGAAAAAATTGGTAACAATAGTTATTTCACTCTTTTGGTGCATACACACGGTCAGATTTTTCTTCAGATCTGAACGATAACGATTTAAAAAATCGTTTAATCGTTCATATCTGAAGGAAAATCTGACATATCTGACATGCCTGACCGATGAACGATGTGCGTTCCCGATAACGATATCTGACATCTGATGTGTTTGCAGTCAGACTTGGATAATTCCATTAATTTTAATGCAGTCAAAAATCGTTCAATCGTTCAAATCTTTGGTAAAATCGTTCAATCGTTATATCTGACAAATCTGACCGTGTGTATGCACCATTTGTCTTTTAGAATACCTGATACTTGACTAAAGTAACAATGTGTTTATATTGAAAGCTATGCAGCTTCTTTATTAAAAAAATATTTTGTTGCTATAAATACAAGTATTCCTACACTACCATGAGCCAGAATAATACTATTCATGTATTAAATATTCTCTCTAGAATCGAAGACCCTTGCAGCGATATATCTGTTTAAAAATCGCTTGCAGTATTAAGCTTGAAAACAAGTAAACTGTTTTTGTTGTTTAGTCCATTTTATATTTTTTGATTGTATTAAAAGCTAAGTTGTAGACAGTATTGTCAGAAAAGAGTGCACCAAAAAGGAATTCTTTTTTGTAGTTGAACCATTTTTTCTTGAATGCTTCAACACCCACTGTATGAAGTATACTGTACTTGCCCGTGGTGCACCGCCAACCATTGAAATATTAGATTAAATTTCAAACCCTTAGAATAGAGACAAATTAGGTTGGTTTAATATTCTATAAATGTATTAAAAAAATGTTTCCTGTGCAGAATCAACAAAACCCCCCTCCATATAGTTCAAAACCCAGCCAGCCGATGGGGATAGTACATACAGTAAAGAAAGATAAGTCGTATCTGTATGTGCTGGACGGGAGGTGTGGCCTGGAGTAGCTAGGAGAAGGGTGCATGTGGCTGGCTCTCCTGCCTATATCCTGTTAAAAATCCTGTTATTTACAGCTAATTCCTTTTCAAGCTGACAGCAGTGGTGGGCTACCTTTTCCTGCATGCCGGGAGATCAAAGGTGGAATTCTGCTGGGCGCCTGTGGTGATATATCCCTGGTGTTTTCAGAGACCAGGATCTCTGCCTGCAGAGTGAGCTGTCCCTGATTCCAGCTCCGGAGGCTGCATCGTGTATTGTACTTACCTGAAGTCTCCGTCCTGCGCCCCGATCGTATTGTGATCCTGTTGTGGTTTCCTGATGTCCATCTCATCTTCGGATCTCATCCGTCTGTTGTGGCGTTTGGGGAGTGTTGGTTGCTGTGCGCCGCCATCTTGCTCCTCCTTGGCTGATGTGTAGATCCTCCTGCTGCTCTGTGCTCCTGATCCAGCATGTTGAACTCTCTCTGCTTGGATTGTTATTGCTGATGTTGTGGCTGTTCTGTTCCATGGTTTCCTGAGCCAGCAGTCATCCTGCATGGTACTTTTCTATTTAACTGCTGCCAGCTGCCTCCTGTTCATATATGGTGAGCTCCGGTAGTGTGCTAGCCACCACCATATTTGCAGCTGGTTACTTTCTGACCTGATATATTTTTTTCCCTGCTGTGCTGGACTCCCAGTATTTTACAGTGTGGTAGCCTTTATACCACGCTCCAAAATTTGCTCATATCATTGTCCTTACTGTGTTGGACTTCCTATATGCTGATAAGTGGAAGCTTTTAAGCCACACTCCATTAACTCCACCTATAATCCTGCTATTATTCCTGCTGGGTATTTGTAAAGACGGCTGCCTCTCTGTTACATCTTATCCGGGCTATTAATGCCTCTACTCAGAGGCTTCTTATTCAGATTGATGGCGTATTGGATAAACCCCAGTGTTCTGCAGCAGCTGAGTCCACATCCTTAATTGAGGAACACTATAGATCTATCCTGTTCAGTGGCGGAGCCCACTCCTGAGTTTAATACCATCCAAGCTCCCGACGACTCTGCTCTGAATTATCTGAAGTTCAGTCCAATTTGGTTACAGCTACAGATTTTATCCAAAAATCATTTGTTCTACTTTGTGTGTCATTGGATAGTCGGGAGTTTTCAGGATTTATTGTTAATGTTTTATGTGTATTTTTCTTTGTTTTTCTGGGGAGTTGGGGACAGGACTGTCCATACATTCTCGCAGGAAGCCGAGACCTGGCCAGTCTAATATATTAAATATTTTTGAAACCCATCGCTCTGTATTAATGTTTGGTCACTTTCTCTAAGTAACTGTTTTATATGATAGTTTGAAACATAGTATAATATATGAAAGGAACGCAATTTTCTGTTTATAAGGTGTGAGAGTTGGTTTCACCTAGCTTAGGGCCATTAGTATATTGCCTCTGTTAGTTATGTGTTTTTTTTCTTTTGATATCCCTTAATGAGGGAAGAGTGAGGGTGTTTATGTTAGATTAGCATAGTATAGCGGGTTGGGGGGGGGTGTTTAGGGATCCAAGTATGCCTGGGTTGGGGTTAGGTTATACAGGGTGGCGGGTCAGGGGGGGTTATTTTAATTTAGGGGTATATACTGTATATTATTTTGATATTTGGACAGGTATGGAGATTTTATTATATTGATGCTTTTTGTTATCTTGATATGTGATTTCTATATCTAAGCGGGCTGCGATGAGAGGTCTGTATCACTTAATTCTATATATGGTATTTCTAATACTTGTCATATTTTCTGATTTATGTGCTCGAATGGCGCCTTCGAGCCCTTTTTGATATAAATATAGATGTTAGGAAGTAAATAATTAACATTTCCTGTTATTTCTATACCATAGTGCTTATATGTACACTAAAATGTTTCTGATCAACATGTGATACATTTGTCTTCCATATCTGCCTCAATTGAATTGCTATATATCTGTAATGTTTGTTTTTCTTTTTTGTATGTTTGAAAACTATAATAAAAATTACTGAATTTTAAAAAAAAAAAAAGTATGTGCTGGACAAATATGAGTTATTCAGACACTGCATGTTGGAGCACAGAAGTAGTGGGACAGGGGGAGTAGGGGAACATAAAGAACAGGTGTCTCAGAGAGTTGAATGTTACATCAGTGCTATGAGGAAGCAGGGACAGGGACCATGATCCAATCTGGCCGCATACAGAGATACTATCGTAAGGTGGCCTCTCTACTGCGAGACTCGAGACCCAGTTCCTCCCTTAGCCGTGGTACGCAGCAGCCTCAGTCAGTGACTCCGGGGCCCATTTATCAAAGAGTATTTGAGGTAAAATACTAAGTATCCCCTGTATGAATTAAGGAGGGACCGCAGCAGGTACCTCCGATACCTGCTGTGATCCCGCCAATACCGCTGGCAGCCGCCTCCCCCATAGATTTCTATGGGGGATGCAATGCTGCTAAATTTACCAATATCGGGAATGCGGTGCATTCCAGATATTGGCCCCCGCAACTACTGCCATCTGAAGATGACGTTAGCCGATGTAGCCTATGGGCTACAAAGCGCACTATTAGCCGGCGGAGAGTGCCGCTGGATCCCTCCCCAGCTATGGCAGATGTGCATATGATATAAACACAAAGAAAAAAGAAACCCTATATGAGTGCACAGATTCTTGCCATTAACCACTTAAAATATAACCTTTATTAGAATGATTAAATAACCACCTCAGTGGTAAAGTTTAAAAACACAACAAAATATAAATCAAAAGAAAAAATTAAATAGTATGTATAATACTAATGCGTGCTCAGTCATGTGTGTTCTACTTATGAATACTCAATGGTATGCTAAAGATATGTTGATAATGTACATTATATATCAGTGTCTCATGATGGTGATAATATCAGCTGTGCATATGAAGTCCAAGGGACTGCGCATTTGCAGCACCCCCTGCACTGGCCGGCAGCTCTCCGGAGACATCGCAGGGACACGGGTTCCTTTCAGAGCCCATGTCCCTGCATGCCTATGATGATACATCTGGCCGATATGATCGCTTTTTGCAATGCGGTCATGGGCGTTACTGGCATGCCCTGACCGCATTGCAAAAGCGATCATTGATAAATGGACTTCTCAGTCACTGTATTGCAGTGCACTGAGCAGAGCATTGTGCGCTGCGTGACCTATGACATCACACGGCCCAGAAGATGAGCTCAGCGCTGTCCGGGTTAGCCAGACATTAGTTAACTGCAGAGGTTGTGTCGCAGTGCTGTCAGTTGCCGCCATACCCACCAGTCAAAAGTCCTGGGCCCTGGCGTTGGCCACACTGCACCCCCTATGTATGAGGAGGCGCCCTTGTGTGGCCGCACTGCTGGAATGGCCCTGAAGCCAGCCGTGACTTCCAATCTGGCATAACTGCTGAGGCTTCTAACCCTAAACGTCTATTTAATGTATTTTAAATCTCTTCTGAAAACTCTCACACCGAAACCACCAATTACCAATTATACATGAAAATGAAGAACTATGTAAAAATTAAAGTGATGGGTTATTTGATGCATTAATATTTCTTTATTTGTATGCACGTAATAAATATGTATTTTTTATTGATTTCAAAGGTGGTTTTAATTTTTCTATAATATTCAATCTAGTAAGCGCTGTATAATCTTTGGTTTTTGCCCTTAGTAGTATTAGAAGGAGACCGGCCAGTCTCCAATGGTAGCAGCAGTGTACGTGACCTTTCACACTGTGGACCTCATTCAGAGTTGATCGCTTGCTGCAAGCGATCGCTCTGAATGAGGGCGGCCACTTACTTTTTTAAGTGCCGCCTTCTGGTCGATCGCTAGGCTGTGGGTTACCACCCACAGCTCTAGCGACCGACCAGGGTGATGGTCGCGATGGTCATCACCATCGCGACCATCGGGGCTTATGACCAGACCCTAAGGTTGGGTCTGGGCTCTCGAAAGCCCCAGGGAACTTCCTGCTGTTTGAGCAGGAAGTTCCCCACTGACATCATCAATGATGTCAGTGGGGCCGCCCCCAAACGGCAAGCTTTCCGACCGGAACGCCTCCGTTTGGCCGGGCACGTCCCTGGCCCGCCCAGCAAATGGGGCGAACTGTCACTCAACATCGACAGCTCGCCCCATCTGCTACGAGACCCCTAGCGACGGAGCGCCCGTCGCTAGCCGGGTCTCGCGCATGCGCACGATGGAGCCGCCTAGAGATGACCATTGGTGGGGTGTCCATCGGTGATTACCATCGATGGCACATAAACCATCTATGGTGCACTAGCGATGATTTGCACCCCTCGATAGCCACTGCTGCTGTGGGCAAAGCAGACCGTGGGCCTATCAAAAATGGGGGTGAGGCTTAGTGGCCACTAGGGGGCAGGGCTAAGCTCCGTCTCGTCATGGGAAAAAAAAAAACTATCGGCTCCCACTTGATTGCTACCTATCGATGACCATCCCTACTTTGAGCCACATTATCAGAGTTGTACAGATCTCAGTTGTATGTCCACTTGCGGTTAAGAGGCTTTAAATAGGTGATGGCATGTAGGATAAGGGTTTAGAAGGCACGTCATAGGCTCATACAGTGTTCTCCCCAGAAATTTTTTCCAGCCGGGTGGCATCCAAAAGTAGCTGGGTGGGGGCCTCCGCAAATATGCACGCGCCGGGAAAAGGGGTGTCTCTCTTACCAATCCAGCCCGACATGTCTCAGGCTGCTCCCCCACTGGCTCTCAGTCAAAAGTGCCCATTATGCAGTGCCCCCTGTATTTGTGTTCTTTATACAGTGCCCACTGTAGTTTAGCTTTGTCCTTATGCTGTGCCCCCTTGCTGAAGTAGTGCCCCTCTCCTATACCCGCCACCGAGCCAAGGCATCTCAGTTTCGTTGGTGTCCGGCCAGGAGTCGGATCACTTGCAAGCAGAGTGGGGCTATAATGGCCCCTGAAGTTTTTCTACAAGCAGCTGTAGCTGCACAACTGAGCTGTACAGCATGGACAGTCAGTACTGACGTCCTTGCTGTCGCTACTGCACCCTGCCGGACCAAAACACCGGTACTGATCCGGGGATGCTGGTAGGTATCTGGGGTCGCAGCTAGCGGTGACCCCTGATTACCTGGTCTGTGGCCGGTTTCAAGGGGGAAGGTAAGCGGCGGTGTCCCACGGAGGGTACCCGCCGGTAACACAGTCCTGTAGGTCTCCAGGCAGGGAGCTACCTGGGGACAGGCTACGCGTGGAGTCAGGTATTAACCTGCGCTTCCACTAGACCACCAGGGACAGTGGGCCGCAGCATGTGCAGTACAGCGCGGCGTCCCCGGGGTTAATAGCATGCCAGGGGAGCACGCCTTCCCTGTCTAACAGCTGGCGCCTCTCCACAGCAGTCTGTCAGTGCTCCTCCCCCGGGCCCGGCTCCTCTCTGCTCCTCGGCGGCCATTTTCTAATGAAGTGTGCAAACCCTGTTGGAAGCTAATACAGGTGGCATCGCGATCCGTGTCCCCCAGCATACCTCTCCTCCAGAGTAAGGTCAGAGTATGCTGCACTGTTTCCTACCAGGCTCTGTGTCTGCATAGTTGATCTCAGTGCTGATAGTGCAGGGATTTATTTCTGCATTGTATGTGACTTAATGCTAGCGCTGTCTGCCTGTACTTTCACTTTTGACTGTCAGCCAGGTGTTGCAGGGTATTCATTGCCTCAAAATATTGTCTGTGAGGTATGTCACATACACTCCGTTACACTCATCATGTCTGAGAGTGAACATGAATTTCCTCTCCAGCTAAAGTGTACCGCGTATACTGTACCAATAGCGGAGGGTGAGGGGCACACTGAAGGTTTATGTCGGGCATGTTATATAATTTCACGCCCGATTTCTGTAACTGCGCCTGTGCAGGAACCGCCCTGGGCTTGTTTTGCTAAAGCACTTACAACCTTTGCGGGCCAGCTGGCGGCGTCCCCTGCGTTTCCCCAAATGGGGTTATTGCAGCAGTCGGTAGGGTCATCACCCATGCAGTGGTTCCCTAGACTGCTGATGGTACCCCAGTGTCTCCCATTTTCGCCCTCCCCAGGTCTCCCAGGAACCTTCGTGGGTAAACTCATTGTCCAATACGGTACAGCACCTGACGGATGTTTTACAGGGGGTGTCAACATTGCGGCCTGCTAAGCACCCTTTAATGTCTCAGACAGGTCATTATGATGAGGATGACATAACGTCTGATGACGGGGAGATTTTTGACCTCTTAGACCAGGAGCTCCCTCGTACTAAGGAGGTGGAGTCCAAGTCTAAAATATATATATCTGGCCTTATACGGGCAGTCCGTGCGGCCTTAGTTATTACAGATGACGATCCCCCCATGGCCAAATCTAAATATGCCTTCTTTAAGGATATTAAGGGTGATGCCACTGTATTCCCTCTATTTGGTCAGTTAGTGGATCATTTAGAGCAGGCGTGGAAAAATCCAGGTAGGCGGTACCAGCCTCAAAAACATTTGGCTTTTGCATACCCCTTTGCGGATATTTTTCCAAATGGGAAGCCCTCCACAGGTGGATTCTCATGTCACACGCCTAGTGAGGAGTGCTACATTGCCCATGCCCTCCTTAAAGAATGCTACGGATTGCAAGGTGGAAAAATGCCTGAAATCCATTTATTCCCTTGTGGGGGGGCGTCCAGACCGGCAATGGCCGTGTGCTGGGTTGCCAGAGCCATGGAGCGTTGGACTGATAGCTTAGAGATGTCTCTAGACACTGACTCGTCACCTGAGCAGGTGGAGTTAGTGGGTAACCTCAGAGACTCAGCTACGTACATTAATGAGGCAGCCTTAGATATAGGGCTTCTCACTTCCAGAATCTCCTCAGCAGCAGTGGCTACGCGCCGCACCCTCTGGTTGCGTTTTTGGAAAGCAGACACAGATTCCAAAAAGGGATTGGAATGTTTGCCCTTTAATTGACAGGTCCTGTTTGACCCTGATCTGGACAAAATTGTGGCCACTTTGACATCAGCTAAGTCTGCGTGTCTGCCTAGGGTATAGGGCCCAGGGTAAGTTCAAAGTGCAGTCCTTTCCTAGACAGGCAGGGGACAAGAAATCTGCCAAGCCAAAGAAGCAGGCTTGGAGTACAAGACGTCCAACTCCCAAATCGGATAAGCCCTCAGCCTGACGCGACCCCAAAGTGGGAGGCCGGCTTCTTTAGTTCGCCCAGTGCTAGTGTCTCACAACCGTAGACACTTGGGTAACAGAAGTGGTCTCTCAGGGGTACTCCCTCTCCTTCCGGCGGAGGCCTCCCAGCCGGTTTTTCACCACGGGCCTTCAGTCAGACCAAGACAAGGCCAGGGAATTCTAGAAGGTGATCCACTCTATGCTCCAGGCTGGAGTTATAGTGCCGGTCCTGTTGTCCCAGAAAGGATCGGGGTATTACTCCAATCTTTTTCTGGTATAGGAACCCAATGGGTCTTACAGGCCCATCCTCAAATCACTCAACAAATTCTTGAGAGTTCCTCGGTTCAGGATGGAGACCCTGCGTTCCATCATTTTGGCGATGGAGCCGGGGGATTTTATGGTGTCGCTATTCAGGATGCTTACCTGCATATTCCCATTGTCTCAGCACACCAGCATTTCCTCAGGTTTGCAGTAGGAGACCAACACTTCCAATTTCAGGCACTGCCCTTTGGTCTGGCCACAGCGCCTCGAGTGTTTACCAAAGTCATGGCAGCCCACCTGCGGATGCAGGGGGTCCGCTTGTTGCCCTATCTGGATGACCTTCTGCTGTTGGCACGGTCTCCAGAGATCCTTCAGCGCCATCTGCAATTGACAGTCTCTGTGTTGCAGGCTCACGGCTGGCTGATAAACTGGAAGTCATCTCTGGTGCCATTACAGAGGATGCTCCATCTCGGAGCCCTGTTGACTCCCAACATCAGAGGATCTTTGTGCCGGAGGAAAAGATCTCTGCATTACAGACAAAATTACGCATTTGCCTGTGGAGTCACCGGGTGTCTATTCACTCGGCGATGAGGTTACTGAGTTCCATGATGTCGATGTTCGACATGGTGGAGTTTGCCTAGTTTCACTCCAGACCTCTGCAGAAGTTAATAGATTGGAGAGCGCTAACACAGTTTCAAAATATAAAAGTAATAATTTATTAATACCTTCTTTAAAGAAGATCTACCAGCTCTTTAACACATATGTATAGCCATTGTTAATAAACCAAAAATGTACAATATTAAAATTTGTGTCAAAATATCTATGTTGTGATGACAACAAAATTAAATATCTAAATTTTTACGGCCACAGTGAATCTGTATTCAGACAAAAAGAAAACTCCCTATTAGGCTGTTGCCTCTACGTATTAAACACTGCTGTTTTCTCTGTTCTGACTATTAATTAGCAGCACAACGTGAAGACAGTTAGATTTTAAACCTTCAACTATTTGTGTTTCCACAGTCAGAAGGATGACTTCTCAATGTTCACATTTGAATTAATGCGTACATATTTAAAAAATCATGGCCATGAAATATATGTATAAAAATTATTAACACGTCCTCCTAATTCAACAGGGTTAATGGGTTATGTAGATTTCAGGTATTTCTCCCCTTTCTTTATAGCCACTGCTCTGTGGTTTGTAAACTGCGGCTGTGATTGTGATTCAGCATCCAAAGTGCCGGGGAGTAGAGGAGGTTTCAGGAGGCAGGGAGAGGGCCGATTTAGGTACCCGGAGGCTCCCTCTCGGGGTGACTCCTTGCCGTGTGCTCTGTAGCCGCTATGTATTAGCGGCTGCCTTCCAGGTCTGTATGAACAGATCGGACACACTGGTAGTTAGTGTCCGCCTCCTTCCCTTTGCCGTCCACTCCGTAACCACTCTGTGATTAGCGGCTACCTCTCAGGTCTAACAATCAGACACTGGGCCACCAGGGGAGACAAGGGCTCTCAAGGACGTTGAAAAAGACAGCTGGTCTCTCAATGGAAATTAAAACAGCATAAAATGCGTTTCTCCACCTCTGTGCATGCTGAGTTTACAAACCACAGAGCGGTGGCTATAAAGAAAAGGGGAGAAATACCTGAAAACGACATAACCCATTAGCCCCGTTGAATCAGGAAGACGTGGTAAATCATTTTTACACATATTTTTCATGGCCATGATTTTTTAAATATGTACGCATTAATTCAAATATGAACATTGAGAAGTCATCCTTCTGACTGTGGAAACACAAATAGTTGAAGGTTTAAAATCTAAACTGTCTTCAAGTTGTGCTGCTAATTAACAGTGAGAACAGAGAAACAAATGTGACATATCACTTTGAAACAATGTTTCAATTCAAGCATTATGATATGTAACTTTTAAAACACAACAGTGTTTAATACCTAGAGGCAACAGCCTAATAGGGGGTTTTCTTTTTTTTTTTTGTCTGAATAGATTCACTGTGGCAGTAAAAATTTAGATATTTAATTTTGTTGTCATCACAACATAGATATTGTTACACAAATTTTAATATTGTACATTTTTGGTTTATTAACCATGGTTATACATATGTGTTGAAGAGCTGGTAGATCTTATTTAAAGAAGGTATTAATAAATTATTACTTTTATATTTTGAAACTGTGTGTTAGCACTCTCCAATCTTTTATTTTTGTAGTGCATTTTATGGGGACTGACTAATCCCCCTTTATGTGAGAGCAGCAGATACTCTAGTTTTTAATCTACTATTGGCGCTATTACTTACACTCTATTTTCTATTGTTATTAATTTATACTCTGCAGAAGTTGATCCTCTCCAGATGGAATGGGTTGCCCCACCGGATTCTGGAAGAATTTACCACCGAGTATGGCATATTTTCTTTAAATGGTGTTGACCTAGAAGCTATGATCCTCAGGTTTTTAGGATATTCAGGATTTGGGCTTTCCTACAATCAGGCATAGATCACGGTCTTCGCCTTGCTTCACTGAAGGTGCAGGTTTCCACCCTCTCAGTGTGGTTTCAGCGTAGGATTGCTACTCTTCCTGATGTCCACACTTTTATGCAAGGTGTACTTCGCATACAGCCTCCCTTTGTTCCACCTGTGGCTCCTTGGGACTTGGCTGTGGTCCTTAGGGCTGTCCAAGGACCGCCATTTGAACCACTGGGCTCAGTGGATTCAAAATGGCTCCAGCTAAGACTGTGTTTCTTCTGGCTATTGCCTCGGCCAGAAGAGTGTCAGATTTGGGGGCTCTTTCATGTCGCCCACCCATTCCTTTTTCATAGGGACAGGGCGGTGCTGTGCACTCGCCCTGGGTTCCTACCTAAGGTGGTATCTAGTTTCCACATCAATAAGAAAATTATAGTACGACCTTTAATTACCCAGACCTATCTGCTGGTGAGGCCTCCTTGGATGTGGTATGGGCTCTTAGGATTTATGTTGACTGTACCAGTTCATTTAGGAAATCGGACTCTATGGTTTCCATAAGAAGGGTTGACCTGCCACTAAGCAAACCTTGGCAGGATTGATTCACAAGGTAATTTCTGAGGCTTACATTCATGAGCGCCTGTCTGTACCATCCTCTCTTAAAGATCACTCTACTCGGTCTGTGGGTCCTTCATGGGCAGCTCACCTTGGTGCCTCTGCAGTTCAGCTGTGCAAGGCAGCCATGTGGTCTTCTGTCTGAATCAGGTCTAAGTCTTGTTTTATTACTTGTTCCCAATTGCAAAGTGCATCAGAATATGCTGTCAAACTACAATTAAACAAATGTATAGGCAATGTAGAATTCACTATCACTTGTGGTATTTATATCATGTTAGTAGACTTTTGCAGCAAACGGCTTAGACCATCGCAAAAATAATCAGGCTTATAATACCCCATTCAGATATAAAATCCAGGCTTCAACCCAGCTCGGACCCAGGACACTAAGCACGGTTGAAGCCGGGATACACCTTTCATTCAAAGGTGACGACCTGAGTTATTTCCGGGTTGTCACGCTTCACACCGGATCCGGGTCTTTCAGTGACCTGGGTCTTCCGGTATTCAGTGGGCGCTTGGAGATGATGACAGCTCCAAGTGCTACTGTCCCCAGTCAATCGATTTATTTTAGGCATGACCCGAGTCGGTCGCACCTTTCAGACTTGAGCCGGGTCGTCGTTCCGGGTTGCAAGTCCTGGGAAAAAACGATGGTTTTGCAATATTGCTAAGTATTACGGATGTGTATAAGGTAAGGTAGACGTCCTTATATTGTGCTGCGACGGCATAGCAATCGCAGAGGATTAGCATATCATCGCAGTGAGACTGTGCGTAATCGCTATTGCATTCGCAGTTGCGATCCGTAATGAATCAGGCCGATGGTTTCAAGCCGTGTCACAGCTGCTCAAAACCCTTTCACACTGCACGGTGGACCCAGGTAGTCCCCTTTCACACTGCATCCATGTCTGTCCTGCAAACCCCTTTTACACTGGCCAAATAACCCGGGTTATTGCCGCGTCAACCCGGGTCGCGACTCAGTGTAAACAGGTCCCTGGAAAATAACTGGGGTCCATTGACCTGGCAATCCAACCCAATCCGGGTAAAGAGTAGGGTTGAACTCGGGAAAGAACCTGTTTACAGCATAGGAACAGTCAGCTCACCAGCTCTTGGAGATGATGTCATCTCCAAGTGCCAGCAGAAAAGTTAATACCGCACCTGCGTGCAGTGTGAACTGCAGCTGTGTGCAGTGTAAATGGCTCCTCATACTCAGAAATTGCTAACCTCGCCACGTGCAGCAAGTACACAAGCTGCATAAGCCGTTGCAGTGGCTAATTTATGCATGCCCATACGCTGTACACAACAATCGCCCACCTGCGTACACTATCACAATAGCGATCCATGCTGAATCAGGCCCATTGTTTGAAAAATTACAGGAGCTGTTTGGTTGGTACTTTATCTCTCTCCAAGCTTTGATACATCTCCTCCTAAGGCCCGTTCTCAATTTGAGGCGAAAAGCCGAAATCGGCGAAAAAGTTTTGCCGATGACGTCATTTCGCCAGGCGGAAAAATATCTCCGTATTCAATTTGAAGGACTTTCCGCCTAGGCGGAAAGTCAATGCAATGTAATAGCGGAAAAGTTTCGCCTATGAATAGCAGGCGGAAAAAAGTGCAGAATTGGGGTATAGGGGTGCAATCCTGCGGGAACCCCCGTGCAGCCTTCAGACAGTCCCCCAAAGGTAAACTGTGTAAAAAAAAAAACTTAAGGACACCCCAAAAAATCACTTTGAATTTGGGAGTGAAAAAAAAAATGTTGGGGGACAAAGTTCAAAACTAGCGAACTAGACTCCAGGGGGGTCCCCAAGTATGCCCCAAGTGGTTTTTTCATTGCAGGTGCTTGCGGAAGCTGTATTTTTCACGATTTTTTAAACAAGTTTATCAACTTTTAAATATGCTGGCCCCCATTTTCAAGTACCCCAAATTTGCTGGGATAAATTATTTTCTGCAAAACAAACTCCTGAATACTATTCTTCACCACTTATACAAAAACGCTATTTAGCAGCTATTGAGCATGTTTAAAAATACCAAATACCTTCAGCAAGCCAAATCGGGGGTAACCATAGCTAACCCCCATGTCAGAGCATCTTTTGGGGTGGTGTCAGGCTGATTTCCCCAAATCTGACAGGACTCTCCGCTGGTTTAAGTTTCGCCGGGTCCCGTTTTCGCGTACTTTCAAATTGAATACGGGGCTACACAGGCACACACGCGATACCTTTCCACCTGCAAAACACGCGATGGAGGCGAAAAGTCAGAAAGGGCAGAAAAGTATCACGGGTCCACTCAAATTGAATACGGCTCTAAGAGGGGAATTCAATTAGAGGCGAAAAGCCATATTCGCCTGTTTTTTTTGTGAAAAATTCACCTAAAAAAAAATTCGCCAAATTCAATTCCAGGACAATTTCGAATAAGTGGAAACAATTGTCCAAAAATGATTCTCCAATCAATAGCTGGTGAAAAGAAATGCAAAATCTTTATTTTGGGGTGCAAACGTGGGGAAACAACTCAGACCCCTTGGGACAGCCCTCCAAAGGACAAATACGCAAGAAAAACAGAAACTAAAACCCAAGAACACCCCTAAAAAGACATGTCATTTTTGGGGTGAAAATTTTAAAAGTGGGGGGATAAACATTAAAAGTAGCGAAAAAGACTTTTTGAGGGTCCACAAGTATGGGTCAGGTGTTTTTGGGATGCAGGTGCATGCAGCAGGTGGATTTTTCACGTTTTTTAAAAGTTCACTTTAGAGACATAAAAACATGCTTGCACCCATTTTCAAGCACCCCAAATTTGACAGGACTACTTATTTTCACCAAAAAATATAGCTTTATGCCATTCTTCACCACTTTTACAAAGACGCTAATAGCAAGCAATTTACACAACTTAAGTACGCAAAATAGTTTTATTAGGGCTATTAGTACACTTCTATATTGATTCCCTATGTTAGAGCCGTTTCCCCAATTCTTTCAGTACTTTTCACCTGTTCCGCATTTGCCTATTTCCGTTTTCGCCTGTTTTGCAATGAATTAGGCGAAAAGCGGGGACAAGCACGGAGTAAATTCTCCTCTGAAACAGGCGAATAAAGCGAACAGTCGGACAGGCGAAAACTTCGCCTCTAATTGAATATGGCTCTAAATGTCTAACATTGCAGCAAATTACCTCACAAATGAGTAGAATAAGTTGCACTGTACAGATTGTCGCTTATAGGGAAAATAAAATGATATTCTCAGAAGAATTCCTGGGACTTCCCACGGAAATGAAGAAAACTATCTGTGAAAATAATATAATAATTTGAATGCTTGCCAGATTTGAACAATATCTAAGAGACTCTTCTCTCCGAGATTACCTAATGCTCATGCTTCAACAAAACGCCCAACCTCCCTCAATACCACAGTAGACGCCAGTACGTCGTTTTTCCCCTGGGTATAGCAACATGGCGGCCTGAACGCAAGGCGCGATCACAGTGCGAGAGCGCGCACGGCCCCTCCCTCCCACGCACAAGGGAACGGAGCGCGCTCGAACTCGTCTGCGTGCCCGCGCTTCGGTATTGCTCGGTTCTGCTCCAGCCTGGTGATTCGGCGCCATCATCATGAGCTCGGCAGGCGGTGGAGAGTTCGGCAACCCCTTGCGGAAGTTCAAGCTGGTCTTCCTGGGAGAGCAAAGCGGTCAGAGCCTGGGAGAGGGATGGTCTTATTGTTTATGTGCAGCCAATAATAATCCCCAATAGTTACATATGTGTTTATTATCATATATATATATATACAATACATCATACATACGGGAGTGGTTCTATAGACAGGCAGGAGAGGCTCATGCTACTGACAGCCGTGCAGGGTACATAAGAACGGTATGGGCCGTGCAGAATATGTATGTATGAAAGCTATGGGCCGTGCAGTATCCTGGCACAAGGATGGGCGTCTTCATATACCTTTGTGCTACAGTGTATAGGATGCATGTCACTGTGATCTCTGTTTATCATATGAGAGGTTGTTAATGTTCCCTACATCACGAGATGGCTATACATGCCACTAATGCAGCAGTAATGTGTATATGAAATATATTATTGGTGTTCATGAAAGTGTCATTTTTGCATCAAAATTGTCATAGTGGATGATCTCTATTTGTGTCTAACGTCATAGCTTATAATAGCTTGCTTCATTTATTTTCACAAAGCTTTTTGGATACCAACTGTTAACTAGTCTTAATGGAAAATTGCTAACTTACCCATTGGCCAGAGACTAGCTTTGTACACACAGCTGTTGATAAGGGCCTGTCTGTGTTCTGTCTACAGAACTGTTTGTAGCCTATACCAACATGTTTGAAATACCTTCAATTATTGTTGGGCAATATTGTTGCTGTTTTGTGTGAGTTGGACACTAGGTCCTTCCACCCTTAGAGAGGAGGGTTGGGTATGATATCCTGGCTGTCGGGATGCCGCTAGTCAGAATACCGACAGCTGCATCCCGACAGGCAGAATCCCGACATCCATTTGAGTGAATGGTAAGTATTTTTGTAACCCCTACCCTAACCTCCCCCTCTAGTGCCTAAACCTAACCTCCCCCTCCCATCACCCTAATCCTAACCCTCCCTCCCCAGTGCCTAACCCTGCTAGGTAACGCTACCCTCCCCTTCACCCCAATACTTACCTTCGGGATGCCAGTGGTAGGGATACTGGTGTCCTGACCTGTTGGGATGTCGACGTCGGTATTAGGACCATCGGCAACTTCATTTTAGTTAGAGCCTGACAGGCTAGGATTTATATTTATGATTTGGTTTGACTTTTTTTTTTTTTTTTTTCCCCCTCTCCAACACGGTATATATTCAGCATGAAGGGAAGGCTGGTCACATAAAACTGGCATATGAGTTAAAACTTGGTCCATTAATGTAATCTCAATCATGTCTCTTTAAAATGGGACCACATGGTGCTCAGCTTATTTGGTTAAAACTTTTTAAGTTGGCTCATCAAATCCCTGTTTTGCCAGTGTTTACCCCTAGCTGGATACCTATCGGGGCATTATTGTACTGTGAACATGCACTAATGGGAGGTTCTGTAGCCCTGTCCTGGTGTTGCCATGTGTTCAGCTGAATGGCCCTTCAGCTTGCAAATTTGTTTAAATAAAAAAATAGTGAATAGATCACAATGGTGAGTGTCTTAAAAACAATTTAAGTATCTTTGGACTGATCATGAACTTATTGGGGGAGATTCAATTGTTCTCAACTGCGGCTGTGAATACTACGCACACTGCAGAGCAATTCAATTGTTGCTTCGTTCGGGTGTGAATGCCACTGGTGGACACATTTCTGCTTGCACCCTCCTGAGGTTGTGAGCATAAATCTTCAATGTCCTGGTTTTGGGCGACCAAACTGCTATTTGGACACTCTAGCCAGGACTTTTAGATGGGTTTAGCTATTTTACATGGCTAAACCCGGTCCATTTGGGTGCGACACGCGCGAAAATAACAAAAACAATACAATATCTCCCCCCTGATCTTCCGCCACTTTAGAGGGGTGAACGGGCGCGATAAAACAGTTTAATCGCCCCCGTTATGTTTTTGGTCAACTTAGTGGAATAGTTGGTGTTTTGAACAATGCTGTATAGCATTTATTTAGAGGTCTTATTATTTTAGTGTCTTTTCTTTTTGTTTGTTATCTTTCCAATCTTCCAGTAGATATCCCCCAAGGTTTCTTATAAGATTTGCTGAGGTTAAAGTTGGCTACTGAATTTTAAAAGAGCCTATGTTTCTATTGAGTTTTGAACACGTCATTCCCAGTCTGGGTAAATTCATCGTAACCTTTTACTAGATTTGAAAAATGAAAAAATCTGGAATAGGTGAAGCGGATGACTTAATTGGTAAATTACTATTTGCTTGTGGTCTCTCCTGAACCACTGTGATATTCATCTCGCTTGTCCAGTGTAAATAAGCAGCAGAGCACTTTGGATAACTTTATTTTCCAGAAGACAGTTGACTAATTTCTCTTGTATATATGTTTTATAATACAGATAACTTTGTTTCTTTTAAGATCTATACTGTATTTCAGGGGTAGGCAACTCCCAGCTTATGTGAAACTACACATCCCAGCATGCCCTGGCACAGTTTTGCCATTCGTGTATAAAATGAAAGCAACACAAGGCATGCTAGCAACCTATTCCCCACTTTCGATATGGAAGAAGTGCAATAAGGTACATCGTGACCAGTAACATTGCTAGTTTTTCTTCGCCTCCCATATAGGTGCGCAGGAAAAGTAGCATTGTTGCAGTTACTGGATATATGCACAGATTAGTATCGCCATGATGCTCAACGGCACAGTCCGTTAAATTGCCCCCAAACTATATCCGCATATGACGCATACACATTACTGCACACCAAGCAATGCTGTACATTTTCCATACAGCAGGCCAAATGCGGAGTGTATCTTGTGTGTTTGTGAACCGCACATTCTCTAGTGTATGCAAGTATAGGTAATGCGGAAACGTACGCATTTCAATTGCATTGCTACACTTATAGCTGACGATGCATAACTGTAATGTATCAAGGCATTCTCACGTAGGCAAGTTTTAGGGGCATATTCAATGCCGTGACAAGCCATTTTCGGCGAAAAGTGTTTCGCCTGTGACGTCATTTCGCCAGGCGAAAACTTATCCCCGTATTCAATACCAAAGACTTCGCCGGTGTGGAAAGTCAATGCATCGGACTAGTCGAAAAAGATTTGCCTATGAAACTAGGTGGAAAAAAGTGCAGAATTGGGGTGCAAAATTGCGGGAACCACCCTGCACCCTTGGGACAGCCCCCCAAAGGTAAACTGTCAAAAACAGTTAAAAAAAAAAAAAAAACCTTAACACCCCAAAAAAGTACTGTACTTTAATTTTGGGTGCGAAAAAGTACAAAGTTGGGGGACAAACTTAAAACTTGAGAAATAGACTCCAGAGGGTCACCCTAGTATGCCCCAGGTGTTTTTAAGATTGCAGGTGGATTTTGTAAGTTTTTTTTAAAACTTCACATTAGTAATTTTAAAATATGCTTGCACCCATTTTCATGTACCCCAAATTTGCTTGGGCTAGTTATTTTCTCCAAAAAAACCTGCTAAATGTTATTCTTCACCACTTGTGCAAACATGCTAATTAGAAGCTATTGAGACCATTTAAGTACCCCAAATACCTTCAGGGCTATTCAGGGGCATCTATAGTGTTCCCCAATGTTAGTGCAACTTTTGGGGGTTGTCAGGCTAATTTCCCCAAATCTGAGAGCACTTTTCACTTGTTTGAGTTTCGCCGTGTCTCGTCTTTGCGTCCTTTGGAATTGAATAGGGCGAAAAGCAGCCACGTGCACGCAAAGTCTTTTCTCCAAAAACACGCAATTTAAGCGGACAGTCCGGCAGGCGAAACTTAGCCTACTTTTCGCGGGTAATTGAATATGCCCCTTAGTCAGGGTGCGTCAATGATGCAACCACCATGTGTAGCTAGCATGAGCTGTATGTGCCATGCCATTTAGTTTACAAATGTTTTGATTTGTGCCACAGGTATGCAGCAAATGTCTTTCAGTATATGCCTTTTTTACATACTGTCTGGGAATAAGCCCATAAATGCCTAATTGGATTAGATCTGGTAACTGGCCATGACATACGGATAATGCTGGCCACACACATGGCGATCTGCACACGATCAGCCGATGTGTACGATTTCCCTTGAAACTCTCCCCGGCAGCTCTGCACACGATCTCCACACGATCTGCACACAATTTGGTGTCCAATCTTCAAACGATCTCTCCTGCATCCAGACTTTCACAGTGCATCGCCTCCTAGATTGTCAGATCTGCCCTACTGCACGGCAGATCCGATGATGCGATGTGCGACCAGCGGGGACGCGCATCTTGGTCGTGAGTGGAGACTCACGATTTACTCAGGATTTGGCCATATTTTACACGATCTGTCGTTCCAATGTGTTGGAATCGGTCAGATCGTGTAAAATATCGCTATGTTTGTGGCCAGCTTAACTTCCGTTTCGTGCACATTGAACTATCACACCATCACATGCATTTTGTATGGCTACATTGTCATTCTGAAAGGCACAACCTTCTGTCTAAAAAGAGGATTACACGGAACACCAAGAGGTCAATCCTATTAGCCGCGATGATCTCGCATAGGGCTACAAGCAAAATTCCGCAAATTCGGGCTCAGAGCGGGCCGCGAAGGGTGCGAGGTGACGGTCCGTTGCCGCCATTTTAACGCCGTTGCAACAGCAACTCGCACCCCACGTGGCTAATTGGATTCACCCCCATTCAATTGTTTTAGTGAGCCGGATCTTCCGTCTAAAGTGACGGGACTCTATTCAATTGATGCCGATTATCTCGCACGTAGAGGTCAGGTTTAGCCGCGATCGCGAAAAGTGCCGTTTGGGCGCCCAAACGGGTCACTTTTCGCCCATTCCAGCTCAAACCCCCCTGGTGGTGCGAGCTGAAATGGTGCGCCGGCAGCTGATCGCGCCTGACAGGAGCAACAATTGAATAACTCTGTCGGGCATGAAGTGGGGGGGGTAGAAACAATTGAATACCGCCCCAAGCTGGGATGTTATTTGCTTAATGAATGCATTAACCACTGCTATTTGGAAGCTCTTGCTTCCTATAGGCATGATTCCCCTCTAATTTATACTCCTTTAACACAAAAAACCCGGCTTCATTCCGGGACACTGACCACAGAGTTTTCACGTGTCGGAGCTGAGTTTTACCCCTTTTACACTGGTGGCTGGAACCAGGTTATTCCCAGGTCTAGCCATTCTCATCAGGTCTTCCAGCGTTATAGTGACGCTTGGAGATGATGTAATCTCTAAGCCAGGGGTTCCAAACCATGGTCCTCAAGGCACACTAACAGTCTAGGTTTTAAGGATAGCCCCACTTGAGCACAGGTATCTTAAGTACAGCAGTTATTTTGATTTAACCGTCTGTGCTTAAGCTTGGATATCACTAAAACCTGGTCTGTTAGTGTGCCTTGAGGACCGAAGTTGGGAAGCACTGCTCTAAGCACTACTAAAGGCAAACAATCTGTTTGTTTCAGGCAAGACCTGGGTCGCGCTGTTTCCACTGCACAGTTACCCGGGTCTTTCAATTGCCCCGGGTCATATTTCAGGGACCCTTTTTCACTGAGCTGCGACCCGGGTAGACCTGGCAATAACCCAGGTTATTGTGGCAGTGGAAAAGGGGTATTATACATCAGTATTTAACAGGAACATACTAGTGCTTGTATACATGAGTCTGAATACCAGCATACAAAGCAACGATAATGGTATTGTGAATTATGCATACTTACTTACACTGTAAAGATGGCATACACTGTCAGATAAAATGTTTGTCAGACCAACAGACATTTTATCTGACAAGCTGAAACCTATCAGATATCATGGCCATACACTGAGAGATATTTCAGAGTGTATAAGGCCGCGATATCTGTGTTCTTCCCCTAGGGAGGAAACATTTCCCTTTCCTCACCTCTGAAGGAACAGGGGAAAAGTCAGGCAGTCGGCTGCTGCAGCAGCCAACCATTTACCAGAACTATCGGACACACTGGACGATTTTACATGCCAACAGACTAATAATTAATGATTGGTCGTGGCAATACACTGTTCAGCTTATTGGCTGGTAGGACCATAAACTGGATAGTGTATGATCAGCATAACCTAAACTGAGAGAACAATATGGTATTGTGTAGCTGTCCATAAATAGAATTTACCTGCTGAACAGTGCAGTTTTTGCCACGTTGAATATAAAAAGATGAAATCAAACACTTCTCCTGTCCTGTATGTGTTATGCCATTCATATGTGCAAAGTAAGACTGCATATGAGAATTAAATTGGGGTATAAACAGGGTAAGTATTCATTGCTGCAGATTATTAAAGAAGGTTATGAAGAATTCACTACAGTAAGTATATTAGAGTACATTTTATAAATTGGCTATTGTTTTTGAAGTTAAAATGAACTCATTTAGCATTAATATTTTGGCAATACTGTATTCGAGGATAGATTTAGTGCCACTATCTACCTGGGAATTAAGTTTCTCCTTGCAGACTCTTTTTTTTTCTCTGAGCTACACGTTTGTTCACGCAACCATGCTGAAAATTGTACTGTGTGAGGTTTTAACAGGATGGTGTTAGCTGGAGACCAGTAAGTAGCTGCAGTCACTGAATCAGAAGTCCTTAATTCATGTATCTCTGCTGTATGCGCTACTTCCTCTTTTCTATCTCAGTGAATGTATGCCCCGCCACTGTGCACTTTCTGGTCTAGTCAAGAAGTTAGAGATGTGTCCTGAACACTAGCCTCAAGCCGAGATGTCTGGTGCGAGTAAGCCGCCAGGTCCTGTGCGGCAAGTGTTTTTTTTCTTCCGAGATTGCTTAGTATACAGATTCACTCACACAGATACACCAATGTCGCATATCAAATTAAACAGTGTGGTTAGTTGCATTAGTTTGCGACTAAGGGCCGGATTCAATTAACCATGGGCTTATGCAATGGCTGGAGCTATTCAGTTGTAACCAGCTGCAGGGTGCACTTAACGTGGATTTCTGTTTGATCAGATCCGCGGTAAGTACCCTTATTGTGGTTGTCACGGACGCATTAACCCATAGTTACAGGCACTTATCCCAGAATCTATAGGCTAACGTTAGCTGTGGATTTACTTTGTAATGTAAAGGCCTTATAATTTAATAGCTCTGGGCGTAAAAGTCCAAGGTTACTAGCACTTTTCCTCGCGCTGTAAGTTTTGTGATTAATTGAATCTGGCTGTAAGATTCATTTGGGTCATTCCATGAGCTATAGGACCCATGAAAATTAAATTGTATCACAGAAGATGCCAAGACATTTTCAACTTCATTTCTTTCTACTGATGAACTTAATGTAACTGTTACAGTGACTTCAGATATTGTAGCTAACATTGGTGACTGGTTCTATGTAGAATATGATGGAAAGTTACCCAGCTGAGATCGAGGACATCAGAGATGGTGAATACTTAGTGAGCAGAATGGAACAATCTGGCAGCAATTGGAAATGACCATAATCACCAGATTAAATATTTTATACAGTTTGTTAGTCAGGAAGATAAACAGACCTATATTGATTAATTAACGTAGAATCTACAGGTTAGAGTAATTTGTTTTAGAGCCCGACTGGGGACAAAAATGTAATGTGAGTCACATTTATATGTAACCTGAGTCACATGTCAAAATTGATTTTAAGTATAGTTTGGTTAACATTCAGATTTTTGTTTGCGACAATCATAAGTTTAGTCTTATAAGTGTAAAGTATAACAATAATATTGTAAAAATTATTAGAGCAGGTTTAAATATGTCCATTCTGTTGTAACATGAGTCACTCATATAAACAACAAAATGTAACTACTAAAGCTGCATACACACACAATTTTGTTACCAACGATTTTCTGAACGATTTCAGATTTTTTAAAGTGTTATGAACGATTTTTTTTTTTGAACTGCAAACGATTTTTGCATATTCCCTTAATGAAAATCGTCAGTTGGTCAGTCTGACTGAACTACAAACATGAACGCGCATGAACGATAATCGTTTTAACTCAGAAAGTGAACGATTTTTACAATGATTGAACGATATCGTTAATGATCATTCAAAAAATCGTGTGTGTATGCACCTTTAGAGTGTACATTTTTTCTGCTTCTAAGCATTGATTATGACTACCTACGCCATATATTATTGTCTTATTTTTAAAATGTTGAATTTCAGCTTCATTTTTGTGTGTGGTGCATTTAAACTTCAAAAAATTAACATGAAATGTAACGTGAGTCACATGGGGGCGAGCTCCCGGAGCTATTCAATTCAGTGCACTGTGTGGTCGGAGAATGCCAGTTATCGCGCCTTAACAAGGGTGTGAAGGCGCGGTAACCGGCATTCTCTGACCAAAGTGCCGGGCGTGCAACTGTTAGCTCCGCGCTATGTATAAAAACAGCCGCGCACCCGGCACTTTGGTCGGACTTCTCTTCGCATCCCCAGGGGGATGCGAGAAGAAATCCTTAGCGCGTCCAAACAGCGCGGTGTATTGAATAGCTGCTGGAGTCCCTCCCGTCGCTATTCAATAGCGCGTTGAATTGAATCGCCCCCATGGAATTACCGGTTTTCGGGCAAAAAAGATGCTCTGCACAAGCTGTATAAAACGTGACCTGGCACACACAGAAGGGCTCTTTGGTGCGGCTGCAGTAATAGTGTATGAAGACACATCTGTACATACACCTGCCACTTCACGGTGCTTCTAATAATGGTGGGCCTAACTCTATACAATGAGTATCCCTACATTTTATCATACATTTGTGTTTTTGATATGTAGCTCTGAATTACCTGAATGTACCCCAAGAGCCTACAGTACAGTGCTACAAGGAACATTACTTTCTGAAAGCTACTAATCCAATATATATGCCTCTCAGACATTGATACACAAAATGTATTATTTATTTATTACCAGTTCTTTATATAGCGCACACTTGTTCCGCAGCGCTTTACAGAGAATATTTAGCCATTCACATCAGTCCCTGTCCCAGTGGAGCTTACAATCTAAATTCCCTACACACACTTACACACTAGGGTTAATTTTGTTGGGACCCAAATAACCCGCCAGTATATTTTTGGAGTGTGAGAGGGAACTGGAGCACCTGGAGGAAACCCACGCAAGCACAGGGAGAATATACAAACTCCACACAGGGCTGTAGAGAGAAATGAACAGCTCAGTGCTGTGAGGCAGTAATGTTAACCATTACACCATCTGTGCTGCTCAAGAATGGAAATTGTTAAACTCAATATATACTGGAGGCAGGTGAGGAAAGCTCACAATAGAGGGGCATGGCATTGCCACAGGTTCAGGTCTTTTCAAATATTTCATACCTGTTAAGTATATGTGCAGCACAGTATCGCAATGGTTAGCTTTGTTGTATCGCATCAACAGCCCCGTGACCGGCACTTTAGTCGGAGAATGCCAGTTCTTGTGACTAACACCCTGCGTTAGTCTTGAGAACCGCCATTCTCCGACTTAAGTCAGACTAGTCTGACTAAACTGCAAGGTGACTTGAATAGCTCCGGGACCAACTTCCTGGTGCTATTCAGCTCGCTCTTAATTTAATTGCCCCCATAGATTGTAAGATCACTGGGGCAGGGAATGATGTAATTGACATGTAGCTCACGTCTAAAGTGACGGGAGCTATTAAAGAGCTTTTGGGTGCCCATCACGTATCACGGGTGTTGCGCCCAAAATGCAGGGGTCTAGTTACGTAAACTGGTTTCTTCCATCTGAAGTGCCAGTTAAGGCGCCCAAAAGCCACACTTAGCGTGTATTTCTGCTCGTGACTCAAGCTGGGCTGTCAGACCGACAGACATTTTATCTGGCTGCCTGCCAGACCGCAGATGTACGCGGCATACACTGTGAGATAACTCACAAAGTATTAGCCTGACATCTGCGCTTCGCCCCCGGAGGAGGAGACTTTTCCCTGTTCCTTCCATGGGAAGGAACGCAGGAAATGTCTGTCTGCTGCGGCTGGGCATACACTGCCCAATGCGACTGACATTTTAACTCATAAATATTGCATCAGACGAGCATGCTGGACAATCCGGCATGCCTGACTGAGCGATATTTAACCCTCGGTCACCAGCACACACGCTACAATTATCGGGGCGATCCGAAGATATCGGGCGGATCGCCCCGATAATTGTAGCGTGTATGGCCAGCATTGAGAAGGTGCAAGCAGAAATCTGCGATAGGAGAAAACAAATGAGTAGCTCCCGGTCACTTATGGGCGTCGCATGCCATTAAATTCCCCCCTCAAAGTTTATTTTCTATTTTATTGGAATCCGCCGGATCCAAAATTAATTATTGGGTGAAGTTATCTTTAATTTTCTTCATGTATATAATCTGTTCTGTTTCAGTCGTAGTGAGCAGACACATTACTTTAATGTCTTTCCAACCTTCAACTTATGTTTATTTCCTACTACAGAGTTTTCCGAACTCCGCCATTACAGTCCAGGTTTTAAGGATATCCATGATGAAGTTCAGATGGTTAAATCAAATTGACTGAGGTACTAATTAAGTCACCTCTGCTCAAGCATGGGTATCCCTAAAACCTGGACTATAATGGCAGAATTTGGGAACCTCTGCCCTACTGGTTTTCTGGTGGAAGTACTATTGTATCCATTGTAGGCACATATTTCCCCATTCCCTCTATTATGCTTCCCTATGACCTCAGACTGCCCGTTTTTGTATACCTATTTACATGGTTATGAACGGGCCCCAGTGAGCAAAACTCATTCTGTTAAGGCACTAGTATCAACGCAACAGGGGACCAAAGCCAACGGCTTCAGTGCAAGATGGTATTTAGCAGAGGGCAATAATAGATCTTCAATCTGCTTAGATTGTACAGTGGTCTGTACTACTGTAAATTACCATCGCACCAGCTAACAAAACACTTAAGGGGTGATGCACAGAGTGTCTTAGCTGCGAGGTGCTGTTCTGGAACATCATACTATGGTCAACGTTGCTAGTTAGCTATATCCCCTCCAAGGAGACGAGCAGGAAAAAATTATGTTGAGCCTAAAGTAATAGGCCGTTACGTTAGTACCAGAACATCGCGGGACAGCGCCTCTAATCAAATCTGTTCCATAGTCTGAAAGTGCTGGAGGACTTACTCATTAAAAAAAACAATGTCTGAGATTTATGTGTTTGGCTGCATATAATATATTGTTCTGTAAATATGAATTAAGTAAATAGACAATAAGTAGGGAAAGGGAAGGTGGGGTTCCCGCACTATAGATAGATAGTAATTAGATAGACAATGGGCTCTATTCAATTGATCACAAAGTAAATAGCGCCGGGAGGGAGCTCCCGGCGCTATTCCAATCTGCACGCTGGTAGGTCGGGGAATGCCTATTCTCCCACCCCTCGCACCTTAAACAGGGTGTTTAGTTGCGAGAACTGGCATTCTCCGACTAAACTTCCTGGCGCAATGCTGTTTTCTCGGTGCTAAGGGCAGATAACAGCATCGCGCCTGGGGTGTGAGCAGAAATCCTTAACGGCGCTCTGAATTGAATAGCGCTGTGAGCTCCCTCCCGGTGCTATTTACTTTGTGATCAATAGAATCGAGCCCAATGTCTAGATCAGAGCTCGACAAATCCCAGGGGCCAGTTCGCCATGACTACCAGATTTTGCTGTCTGGCTACCAGATTTTGCAGTGAGGGAGGAAGCAGATCCACATCAGCCTCGGCAGAGGTTCTTGCCTATAGTATTGTGCATTCGTTTCATGCACAGGAGTGCATGTGCTGAGTGTCGCCTACGGTGACTGCTGTGTCTGTGTCCGTCCTGGCCTGCGCTGACTCCTCCTCTCCATCCTGGCCTGCTAATAGGGTCTATGCGTTGCCAGATATTGTGGCGTGGCTTCGGAGTGATAGTAGTGTGACCACGAGGGGAGGGGGGTTTTGTTGTACTTTCTAGCACCATTGTTTTATGTGAAATGTGGTCTGTTATTACTGGAGGGTGGAGCAGGGGAGCTGTGCAGAGTAGTGGGGGGGGCTCCATTTTACTGTATCCATTCAACTGCGACCATTTTGTGGACTAGTATAGTGTGTATAACAGTTGCATAACACACAGACCTGTGCTCCTCACTCACGTCATTTTTTGGGGGGGACGGTGGTCTGGCTCCTACACTTACATCCTGGCTCCTAGATTTTATAAAAATTTGTCAAGCCCTGGTCTAGATAGACACCAGATGTTAGTCAATAGTTAAACAGGGACAAAAGTCAGACACACTACAGTTAGACATGTAAAAAGATCGACAGGTACAGAAGGTCGACCAGGTCAAAAGTTCGACATGAAAATGGTTGACAAATTTTTATTTTTTTTGGTTAGGGTTAGGCACTTACCCAGACGGTTAGGCATCGGGAGGGAGGGTTGTGTTTTCATGTCGAACTTTGGACCATGTCAACCTTTTGTACCTGTCGACCTTTTTACATGTCTGACTTTAGTGTGTCTATCTTTTCTCTGTCGACCTTTTGTCCCTATCTAGCTATTGACTGTCTAACATCTGGTGTCTACCTAGACATTGTTTCTCTCTTATACCACACCCGAAAAGGTGATGGGAAAAGGTAAAGATGTGTGATTAAGCTCGAGGTGGGGGCAGCTTTTAGAGATCCACACCTGATGCAGTACCCAACAGTGGGAATACTAAAGTATTGGAGTACCAGGTACCCCATGCCAGATGAACGTGAATGTTTTTTTTTTTTTTCTTGGCTAGTAATATTCTCCGTTTTGGAGACAAACCAGACACAACTGACATATTTTTTTATACTGTTGTGCAACATATGTGTAATATAAAACTGTTGTCGAAATGTGATTATGATCGATATATCGGCACATAGTAATCCCATCATGTTATGTGAACTTATTGATGTCCAAAAAGAGGTAATTTTAGGTCAGGTCCACCATGTGTAGGTAAAACTGCCCATCTGGTCACATTTCCTTAAACAGTGGCTGGTTATGTTGGGGAAGTTTTTGTGGAGATGGTCTGGGATCAGATACCACCTACAGCAGGCTTTCTGGGATATGTCTTTCAACACTAAGCTTATTGTACATGTAGAATCTCTAGTTTAAATTTTAATCTACATACCTGCATAGAAGGGGGAGGCTGGGTTATGTCCATTTTCCAATACAAGTTGGAAAGCTGTTTTTTTCCAGCTGAAGAGCTACTAGAATAGCTCGATAGAGTAATAAAAAGGAGCATTTATCAATGGAGGTGTGTTCTATTTGAGTAAGTTGCCATGGTGCTTACTTTAACTGATGATTTGACAAAAAAGATGGATGTGAAGGTACTGACAGAATATCATACGAGGGAGTTGGCTTCTCTTGTAAAGCTGGCCTTACACCAGATCAACTTTTCTCCAACCATCCAATTAGTTTGTTGGTTGGAATGAAAATCCAGTAATGCATGAGAGCAAATGACAATCCACTTTCGTCCATTTTCCGGTGTTTGGGAGCAAATTGCTGATTGTCATTTGCTCTCATGCATTACTGGATTTTCATTCCAAATAACTAGTTGGATGGTTGGAGGAAAGTTGATCTGGTGTATGGCCAGTTTAACTCTGTGAATGAAAGTCGTGCACATTTTTGTTAAGATGTGGAGTAATCTGGTGATCCCTACTGCCTTCATCTAGCAGAATAAATTAATTGATATTACTTTAAAGTAGAGATGAGCAGCGGTTCGGTTTTGGCTGTTATTTTCACCAAATTAGAGCTTGTAAAGTTTGGATTTCTCTTATTGGCTTTCAAAACACACGAGTTCTAGATTGCCAGTAAAATGCCATTTTTGCGATTCAAACATAACCAAGTGAAACTGAGCAGCTCATGTCTACTTTAAAGCACTGTGGTTCTGTCTTCTTATAATTGTGTACTTTCACAGTATGCAGGACATAAAAAAAAGGTCTAGGTGTGTGGGGATCAAGATGATACACACTTTTGTTTGCTTCAAGTTAATTTGGTGGACCTCCACGTTCATTGTTTCCAGATAATGAAGATAGAATATATGGTGATTGGAGGTGTTGATTTCTAATGCCCTTACTAGACAAAATATTTCTTATGTCAATCACAGTTTCTTCACGTCCTGGATACTGCACCAACTCCACCAACAAGTATTTTGTTTGCCCTCAATAGGTCACTATAAAAATGGAACAAGAGGAAATACAGTAAAAAGTTATTTATTATTCACTAGCAAACTGAACACTCACATTGACTAAATAAAAATGCATCATATTACAAAGATATTGCACAAAAAGTCCCAGCCTGCCTACCAGAAATTGAAAATCTGCAATTTTGAGGACATTTTTAGAATAATATTTAAGGAGGAATTTATCTTTCAAAGAATAAAGTTCAACTCCTTTTGAAAATAAACCTAATTTCAATAAATACATTTGTCCTATTAAGTCAGCCAGGTTTTTTTTTTTTTTTTCTTTTTACCAAATAGTCTAAAGCTGGGTACACAATAGAAAAGTGTACCCAGCAACGGCAGATGTGACTGGACGATATATCGGGAGGTCCATACACATGGCATGATCTGGGGTACAACCACCCAATATGTCGTACCTCTTCTGCATCCAGAAGCATGGTGTCATTCCTCGAATCTTCGGATTTGCCTGCACTGCAGGCCGACCTGAAGATGCGACGAAAGACGTGCTGGAATGAGCAATAGTACGTTTTGTCGTTCCGATTCGTCGGAAATTGGCAAATTTGGCATTCACTGTAGCTCCGGTGGCAGGCAGGGCGCCAGAGCTAGAGAAGGCACTTCCGGCGCGTGCGCACCCGAAAAGGGCGTGGCCATTTAAAAGGGGGCTTGTCTATAAGACGTGTCACTTTTTCGTCGGTCTTGGGGGCGTGTCCGGCACTTACGGACACGCCGGGCAGCCCCCAAGCGCTGCTTACAGGGAGAACAGATGCCGGGTGCATGCGTCCAGTGTCTATTCACCAGCAGTGACCGGGTCACCGCACATTTTCTAACCGCGTGACACCGATGAAGACGGCACCCGCAGGCTGTGAGGGCAGGGCGCTTTTTGCCCTCCAGAAGGAGGGCAGAGCGCAGCGCCCCGCTAAAACAGCCTAGTGGGAACGCTACAAATCGTCCAGTATGTCGTTTAATGTGTACCCAGCTTAAGGGGTCAATTCAGTTAGGCGTGAGATGGGTCCTGCGAGCTGTTCTCACAGCGAACTCGCACTGCAAATTTATTGAATGTTGTGCACCCTCAGTTACTTCCGCTGTCAAGTTACATTAAGTAGCTTTTGTGTATTTTCTTCTACCTCAATATTTGTTAGCAACGATTTTATGAACGATTTTCTGGCAGATTTTTTAAAGTGTAATGAACGATTTTTTTGAACTACAAACGATTTTTGTAACTTCCCTTAATGAAAATCATTCAGTTGGCCAGTCAGAATGAACTACAAACGGGAACGAGCATGAACGATAATCGTTCATCATTATAACTCAAAAACTGAACGATTTTTTGAACGATAACGACGTCGTTATAGTTAAGTCGTTCAAAAAATGTTTACGTGTGTATGCACCTTCAGTATTGCTGGCCTAATAGGTGCAGGATCAATATATAATTGTGAGTGACCAACCAAATGATCATCCTTAACATTAAAAATTTGACTTGTATGGGGATATGTATATTATGGATCAACAACATAATGTGCAGTGTATGAGGTAGCTGTGGGCATCAATAAAATTCCATCCAAAGCGTGGCCACAAACAGTACATTTTTAGCCGCAGTGGCTGCCTTGTTCCAGGGATTTGCTAGCACTGTTCTAGACTGTTCTGTCTGCTTTAAGCAATCTAATGCCAAGTACCCATTGATGTTTTTAAATGCGTTGCTACACTAGGGCAATGTATAAAAAACGTGCTGATGAATCCTACTTGCCGACTTTTGGGACCTGCCACCCAGAAGGTGTGCAAAGCATCATGGCTTTATTAATATTTGCACTGCACATTAGTACTTTATAACAAATTACTAATTATGTATTTACCTTTGGTATATATAAAATGGTACATTTTCCAAAGTGTGTATTGCAGGAGAATGTTTCCTTACTTGATTGTCAATAGGTTACTAGTAACTCTCCAAAGCAATTAGTAAAATAGTCACTTTTATTGTAAAATCCTTAAGGGTTTCCGTAAGCTGATTACTGTCTGATCTTTATCAGTGAGGCCAGAAGGTGAAAGGGCAACGCGGACAAACTGATAACCAAGCTTCTTGTCTGATGGGACATCCCTATGATCAGATTAATGTGCACAGTTTGTTTTATACTATCTCTGGGGCTCTGGCAGTCTGATATCAAATCAAGCGAAAATCTGCATTGATTTTTTGTTGTTTTAATTTAAATGGGTTATGAATGTATATGTAATATTTGGTTTTTTTTTTGGTTCCATAATCCCAGTTTCTCTCTCTAAAAACAGCGTGTTGAAATTTAAGTAAAATCTGCAGATTGTGACTGCAAAGACTTGCCGGAACTTATGGTGCATACACACGGTCAGATTTTTCTTCAGATCTGAACGATAACGATTTAAAAAATAGTTCATATCTGAAGGAGAATCTGACATGTCTGAACGATGCGTGTTCCCGATGGTCAGATAACGATATCTGACATCTGATGTGTTTGCAGTCAGATTTGGACGATTTCAGTCATTTTAATGCAGTCAAAAATCGTTCATAGTTCAAATCGTTGGTCAGATCGTTCAATCGTTCATCTGACAAATCTGGCTGTGTGTGTGCACCATTGAGGTGCCTACACACTAGACAATTTTTGAAACGATATGCCCGATTCCGACACATCAGAACGACATATCGTTCAAAATCTTCTAGTTTGTATCCAACATGTCGCATGGTGCACGCTCCCGTGGGGTCGTCTGTCGCATGGTCAAGTTGGCCTGCATGTAGGGCCAATCTGACTATGCAGCTGACGACCCCATGCAGCGGGATGTGGCAGGGGCCGACATCTGATGGTTAGGCACCGAAACGTCTAATGTGCAGTGTTCGCAAAATACGCGCTATAGTGTGTATTTACGCGTTACAGACGATAAAGGACTCTGTTTTAAAAAATGACCAGGTCCTGTAGGGACCCGCTGTGTGCCCGCCGCAGCAGCCGGGCCAATTACATCCTAAGCAGCTACCCCACCAATCACCATAGGCGGCAGCGTCTTCTCTTCCAATCGGCATCTGAGTCTCCGCCTCCCGGTCATGTGACGCTGCTGGGCTTTCTCTACTCAAGATCTCTGCAGCACCGAGTCCTGCCTCCTGTTCCCTGACACCCTGCGCGCATACGGCGGTCAGCACTGACATGCGACACTGGCTGGCATGTGACACTGTACGGCTACAGGCTAGGTGACTCCGGATCCCCCCTTCTCCTCCTGGGCCGATCCTCAGACCCTAGCTGTGTCCAATATTGTCTGCCGAGTTCATGGGCCCCAAGAACAGGCTCCTGAACAGTGAGTAGCCACTGCCGGGTGCTTATGAGCTTGAAGTCTTCCCCGAGCTGCAAGTGTGTGGTGGGATCTTTCTGTGTGGTGCCAGGGTGCTACCCCTGTGAGCCTTCTTTGCGGTGCCACTATGTGTTGGGACCCTACTGTTTGGAAACAGGGTGCTGCCAGTGTAGTACCAGTGTTGTGGTGGGACCCTTCTGTGCAGTGCCAGGGTTGTGCCATTGTGTTTTGGGACCCTTCTGTGTAGTACCAGTGTATGGTGGGAGAGGACCCTTCTGTGCACTGCCATAGTGGTGCCAATATGTTTTGGAACCCTTCGATTTGGTGCCAGTGTATGGTATGGCCCTTCTGTCTGGTGCCAGTGTGCTGCCAGTGTTTGCTATGATTCTACTGTGTAGTGCTAGTGTTTGCTGAAACATGTTTGTGCAGTGCCAGGGTGCTTTCAATGTGTGGTGGGACCCTTCTGTCTAATGGCAGTGAAATGCAGTAACCCCCTCCTTGTCCCCCAGTACTGCACCAGCTGCTACTTACCCTTGCCCCAACCCTACCCCCAGCCCTGCCTGCACCTTGTCTCCTCCTTGCCCCCCAAGCACTGTCGTAACTGCTGTTTGCACCTACGCCCTCCCTACCCCTAGCATTACCTGCCCTTACTTCCCTCTACCCTCAGCGCTATCCCGTCTTCTCCCTGCCTTTACCCCCCAGCTCTATCCCAACTGCTACTTGCCCTTAACCCCCTTCTACCGCAACTGATACCTGCTCCCAGCACTGTCGCAACTGCTGCCTGCCCTCACCCCCCATAATATGTGATGGGACCCAGAAACAGTGGAGTAGGACCCCAATTTTCTAAACTGAGGGGTCCCCGGGACCAGGGCTGCCATCAGAAATCGTGGGGCCCGGTACTGACAAAATAGGCAGGGCCCCCCTGGGGGATGGCGCAGAGGTGGGCGGAGCTGTGTATAATGTGGGTGGAGTTACACCGTGGGGTGGGACGTCAATTGGTGATTAAACCAGTTTAAAAATTCTCAAAGTTTGGGGTTGGGAAGGAAGGATGGACGTGGGGGTACACTGCTGGGAAGCCTGGACTGGGAGGGCACAGAAAAGGCTGAGCTGGGGGGTGCGCAGGGCAGAGAAGGCTGGACCGTAATTGGGGGGCACAGGGCAGGAAAAGATGGCTGGACTAGAGGGGGGCAGGGCAGGGAAGGCTAGGTGTACTAGGGGGGGAGGCACAGGGCAGGTAAGGCTGGACTGGGAAGGGGAGACAAGGCAGAAAAGACTGGCTGGAGTTGAGGGCACAGGGCAGGTAAGGATGGATGGATTAGAGGGCACAGGGCAGGAAAGGCTGGCTGGACTGGGGGGGCACAAGGCAGAGAAGGCTGTCTGGACAAGTGGAGCACAGGGCAGACGAAGGCTGGCTGGAGTAGAGGGTTAGGGTAGGGAAGGCTGGCTGGAGTTAGAGGGTTAGGGTAGGGAAGGCCAGCTGCACTAGGTGGAGGGGCATAAGGCAGGGACTCTGTCCTACCTTGTTTGTCAGCATCAGCGGGGCCCGGGAGACAGCGGCGCAGATATACAATGGCAGCCTGGGAGAAACGGCACAGCGCTGCCGGCGGTCTTTCAAATATGGCGTTGGCTGCGAGCCAATCACAGCTCGCGGACCAGCAGCCAATCAGGAGTGGCCATCTGATTGGCCGCCGGTCCGCGAGCTGTAATGCTCGCGGATGGTGCCATGTTTCAAATCGGCGGCGGCGCTGCGCTGTTTCTCCCAGGCGGCCGAAGCCTGATTCTTCACATCTTCTACCCTGCTGTCACCGGGCCCCCACTATCTCCGGGCTCGGGACTCCAGGCCCGGCAGACCCCCCCTGATGGCGGCCCTGCCCGGGACCCACAAATTTTTACGCTCAGCGCGATCACTGAATGTGTACTGGTCGGCCCATTGGCGGGGTACACACAAGTGTTTACCCAGCTTTATGCAACTCTATTTATTGAGTTTTCCTCTATTGTATTAATGTGACAGGTATATATATTTTTTTACTGTAAATTTAACTTGAAGAGTCTGATGCACTACTAAACTAATTACTTACTGTGCAATATATTGTTCTAGATTTGCATGGTTATAAGCAGCTAACAATTTACAGGTTATATTTGTACTGAGTAATCTCTTCCCTTTTTTCTTCGTGCAGTTGGCAAGACCTCTCTCATTACTCGATTCATGTATGACAGCTTCGACAATACTTATCAGGTGAGTGTGTAAGACCCTGACCTCTGACCGCAGAGTAATGTCATTACTACTCCTTTATTGTTTAAAGAGATTAATCTAGCCTGAGGATTAGTCAGAGCATGATGTTCTTAGTGAGGCCTCTAATCACCTTTCATCTGAATGTTGTCTGGCTGTAATCACCTGTTCAATATTTTATTGTTTCTGTGCCAGCTACAAGGTGCACTTTGTACACATTTGTCCTGATAATGGGAAAACATTAAACCTTAATGGGAAGGTGTGGCCTTTCTTTTAATTGCACCTACTGTTAGATGTAAGCATTCTACATCTACAACTCCCTAGAGTAGTATACACAAAGCAAAGGATAAGTAGGAAGTAGTAATTTAAACTGTGTATCTACTAGCAGATACTGGCACAACAGTACGATTAAGACATCGTAATCGTACCGTCGTTCCCCTTCCCCCTATGATTGATCGTTCAGTGTAGGCACATCAATCATCTCTGAACATAGGCAATCTGTCGTTGCCCAGCATGTTCAGTAGATAATTGATGTCGGAAACGACCAGCAGAAGCGCACATTGCTGGTCGTTTCCGACATAATATTGCCCAATTTGTGGACGATTACTGAGCGATTGCACGATAACGATGTCTTAATCGTGTGCTCAGTAACATCGCGTAGTGGGTATTGCGGCTTTAGTGTTTCTTCCAGACATGCTGTGTTTAGCACGACCATTGCTAATTGCAGAACCATGACGTACATAATGTCCATAATGAATGCTTCTTTTTCTTGACATGAACTTCTGCCTACTGGAGATTATCGGAATGTTGAAAATTGTACTTGATAGTTAATCAACAGAACTTTTTGTTGATCATATTGCTATTCTATAATTGCAAGTTAATACACTTCAACGGGTTATCCATGTGAAACTAAAATCATGTATGTTCTCCCTGTGGACAGTATTTATTTATTTATTTTCTACTTCAGGGTCCATAGGGTATCCACAGGATACCTTGGGGTATAGGTGTGACGTCAGTCGCAGGGCACCAAAGAGTTAAGCTTTCAGCCTCCCAGGATGCACTAGGTCCCCCTCCTATACCCCGCCCCCGAGCCAAGGCACCTCAGTTTAGTTTGGTGCCCGGCCGGAGTCGGTTGCACCTGTTGGAGTGGGGGCTAGAAGAGCCCCTGAAGCTTTTTCTTCATGCAGCTGTGGCTGCACATCTGACGTCCATGCTGTCTTCCCTACACCCTGCCGGTACCAGAACGCCGGTACTGATCCGGGGATGCTGGTGGGCATCTGGGGTCACAGCTAGCGGTGACCCCAGATGTTCCGGACCATGGCCGGATTCAAGGGGGACAGAGGTAAGCAGCGGGGTCCCGCGGTGGGTCCCCGCTGATCACATGGTCCTAAGTCCCCAGGCAGGGGGCTCCCTGGGGACTGGCTGCAGCGTGGAGCCAGGCGACCAACCTGCGCTTCCACTACCCCCTGGGACAGCGGACCGCAGCAGAGCGGTAGCGCTGCGGCGTCCCAGGGGTTAAATGCATGCCAGGGGAGCGCGCCTTCCCTGTCTCACAGCCGGCGCCTCCCCCGCTGCACACAGCCCTCTCTGCACTGTGCTGACTGGCCCTGTGTCAGCGCTCCTCCTCCAGGCCAGCCTTCTCTCTGCTCCTCGGCGGCCATCTTTTCAGAAGCATGGTGAACGCTGCTGGAAGCCTGCATTGGAAGCATCGTGGTCTGGGTCCCCCTGCATACCTCTCCTCCGCTGTGGTCAGGTCTGTGTATGCAGCGCTGTGTCCTACCAGGCCCTGTGTCTGTGTAGTTGAGTGATCAGCGCTGTTAGTGCAGGAATTGATTTTCTTTGCATTGTATGTGACTGTGCTAGCGCTGCTGCCTGTAACTTTTCTTCTCAAGACTGTCAGCTTTATTACTGTCCCTGTTCTTTCTGCTAAGCCCTTGCGGTGCGGTGCTGCAGGGTGGTCTCTCGCCTATTTAATATATAATTGGTGAGAGGGGTCACATATGTGGTGCCATCATGTCTGAAAGTGATTTTCCCCTCCGGCTACAGTGTACCACGTGTAATATACCGTTAGCGGAGGGGGAGGGTAGCGCGGAGGGCCTTTGCCGGCAGTCTTTGTCCATGGCGCGGCCTCTTACGGTTACAGCACCGGTACAGGAGCCGCCCTGGGCTTGTTTCGCTCAGGCGCTAACAGCTTTAGTGGGCCAGTTAGCTCCGCAGCCCGCGTTTACTCCGATGGGTTTGTCCCTGCAGTCGGTGGTGTCGTCACCCATACAGGGTTTCCCACGACAATTGGTGGTACCCCACAGTCTCCCTATTTCCCCGCTCCCGGTTTCTCAGGAGCCAGCGTGGGTTAACTCCCTGACGAGTTCTGTACAGCACTTGTCGGATGTGTTGCAAGGGGAGTCTGTGATGCGGCCTCATAAACGGCCGGTGGCGTCTCTGTCCGCTCCTTATGAGGATGACGAAGGGACGTCTGATGATGGGGAGATTCTGGATCCTTACGATCAGGAACCTCTCCATACTAAGGACGCTGATGCTAAGTCCAAAGTATATATTCCTGGACTTATTCGGGCGGTCCGCACAGCCTTGGTGATTGAGGACGAAGTTCCCCCAGCGGCTAAATCTAAGTATGCCTTTTTCAAAGACGTGAAGGGCGATGCCACAGTCTTTCCTCTTTCGGGTCAGTTGGTGGACCATTTAGAGGAGGCGTGGAAACAGCCTGGCAAAAGATACCAGCCGCAGCGACGCCTGGCGGTGGCTTATCCGTTCGCGGATAATTATTTTGCTAAGTGGGAATCCCCTCCACAGGTGGATTCTCACGTGACCAGTCTTGTCCGTAGTGCCACATTGCCGATGCCATCCATGTCCTCCCTTAAGGATGCTACGTACCGCAAGGTGGAAATCTGCCTGAAGTCCGCTTATTCCCTTGCGGGGGGGGCAGCACGGCCGGCTATGGCCATTTGCTGGGTTGCCAGAGCGATGGAGCACTGGGCGGATTCATTAGAGGCTTCTTTTGATTTCGACTGTCCGGCCGAACAGGCGGAGTTGATTGGCAATCTCCGTGATTCGGCCACCTACATCAACGAGGCGGCTCTAGACATTAGTACTCTGGTGTCTAGAATTTCTTCAGCAGCGGTAGCTGCTTGTCGCACCTTGTGGCTGCGATCCTGGAAGGCGGACGCAGATTCCAAGAAGGGTCTGGAAGCGTTGCCGTTTACCGGAGAAGTTCTCTTCGGTCCAGATCTGGATAAGATTGTGGCCACGCTGGCGGCAGCCAAATCGGCTTGTCTCCCGTCGGCCGCTGCTCCTTCTGGTTCTGGACCATCGTCCTTTCGGTCATCTAGGGCCCAGGGCAGGCCCAAACCACAGTCATTTCCTCGTCAGGCTGGCCCTAGGAAATCGGTCAAGCCCCGGAAGCAGGCATGGAGTACCAGACGTCCGGCCCCCAAGCCAGATGACAAGCCTGCGGCCTGACGGTCCGGGCCTCCCTTTGGGGGATCCCAGGGTGGGAGGCCGCCTGTTGCAGTTCGCCCAGTGTTGGTCGGTCACTACGACAGACACTTGGGTTCTGGAGGTGGTCTCCCACGGGTACGCCCTCTCCTTTCGGCACAGACCCCCTGCTCGATTCTTCACCACGGGTCTACCATCAGACCGGAACAAGGCTACGGTGCTGCGGAAGGTATTGCACACTATGCTCCAGGCTGGAGTTATAGTGCCTGTTCCATTCTCCCAGAGGGGCCAGGGTTTCTATTCAAATCTTTTTTTGGTACAGAAACCCAATGGGTCGTATCGTCCGATTCTCAACCTCAAAGCACTCAACAAGTCTTTGCGGGTACCGAAGTTTTGGATGGAGACCCTACGGTCCATCATTCTGGCGCTGGAACCTGGGGACTACATGGTGTCATTGGACATACAGGACGCTTACCTGCATGTCCCTATTCTTTTGCGCCATCAACAGTTCCTCTTTGCAATCCGCAGCGACCACTTCCAGTTTCGGGCGTTACCTTTTGGCCTGGCGACAGCACCACGTGTTTTCACCAAGGTGATGGCGGTCATGGCGGCTTCTCTGCGGCTGCAGGGAGTACGCATGTTACCGTACTTGGACGACCTGTTATTGGTGGCGGGATCTCCAGAGCTCCTGTTACGCCACTTGGACCTGACCATTGCCCTGCTGCAACGGCACGGCTGGCTAATCAACTGGCAGAAGTCCACTCTAATCCCGTCTCAGAGGATTCTGCATCTTGGAGCCTTATTGGACTCGGGACAGCAAAAGATCTTCGTGACGGAGGAAAAGTTCTCTGCTTTACAGTCAAGGGTGCGCAGTTGTCTGCACAGCCGCCGGGTGTCTCTACACTCGGCGATGAGGTTACTGGGCTCCATGGTGTCGGTGTTCGACATGGTGGAATATGTCCAGTTTCACTCCAGACCTCTGCAGCACCTGATCCTGTCAAAGTGGAACGGGCTGCCTCAGTCTCTGAAGTCCCAGACGATTGTGTTCACCCCGGAGGTTCGCCTGTCCCTTGCTTGGTGGTTACAGACGACCCACCTCAACAAGGGACGTCCGTTCTGGGTTCCAAATTGGGTCCTGTTGACAACGGACGCCAGTCTTCGGGGCTGGGGAGCGGTTTTGTGTCCACATCTGTTCCAGGGCAGGTGGATGCCGACAGAAGCGGAGCTTCCAATCAATATCTTGGAACTCCGTGCGGTCTTCAATGCTCTCCAGCAGGCACATCGGTTTCTCCAGGGTCACCCGGTACAGGTCCAGTCGGACAACGCTACCACCGTGGCCTACATAAACAGGCAAGGAGGAACCCGAAGCCGGGCGGCTCTCGTAGAGGTGTCTCGGATCCTGGTTTGGGCGGAGCGCAATCTTCCAGCCATATCAGCGGTCTTCATCCCGGGAGTGCTCAATTGGGAGGCGGACTTTCTAAGTCGCCAGGACGTTCATCCGGGGGAATGGTCCCTGCACCCGGACGTTTTTCAACTACTGGTGGACAGATGGGGTCTTCCAGAGATCGACCTCATGGCGTCCCGGCACAACAAGTTGCAGGTGTACGGGTCTCGCACAAGAGACGAAGGGGCGTCTCTGGTGGATGCTCTGTCCGTCCGGTGGACGTTCCGGTTCGCATACCTGTTCCCTCCGGTCTCCCTTCTTCCACGGGTAATCCGGAAATTCAAACAGGAAGGAGGGATGCTCCTGTTGATAGCTCCCGCGTGGCCCAGACGGCACTGGTTCTCAGACCTTCAGGGTCTGTCCGTGGACAGTCCTCTGCGGTTGCCGCTACGACCGGACCTCCTGTCTCAGGGTCCTTGTCGTCACCCGGACCTGACTCGGCTGTCTTTGACGGCGTGGCTGTTGAGACGGCCATGCTGAGGTCCCGGGGGTTTTCCAGCTCTGTGGTGCGTACCACGTTGCGAGCTCGGAAACCGTCTTCCGCGAGGATATACCATCGCGTGTGGCATACGTTCTTCCAGTGGTGTCGACCGAGAGGTTATGCACCGCGGGAGTTTCGTCTGTCTCGGATTCTCGCCTTCCTGCAAGCGGGACTAGATCATGGGCTTCGCCTTGCTTCTTTGAAGGTACAGGTTTCGGCCCTGTCTGTCTGGTTTCACCGTAGGATTGCTACAATCCCGGATGTGCGCACCTTTATGCAAGGTGTTGTCCGCATTCAGCCGCCCTTTGTTCCACCTGTGGCGCCTTGGGATTTGGCTGTGGTCCTGAGGGCTCTCCAAGGACCGCCGTTTGAACCACTGGGATCAGTGGATCTTAAATGGCTAACAGCTAAGACTGTTTTCCTTCTGGCTATTGCTTCGGCCAGACGTGTTTCTGAGTTAGGGGCTCTTTCTTGTAGACCCCCTTTCTTGGTTTTTCTTGGGAACAAGGCAGTACTCCGCACTCGGCCCGAGTTTCTTCCCAAAGTTGTTTCCCAGTTTCATGTTAACGAGGAAATCGTTGTTCCGGCCTTTAACTCACCGGGTCTTTCCGTGGGTGAGGCCTCTTTGGATGTTGTGCGGGCCTTAAGGACTTATGTTGACCGCACTTCTTCGTTTAGGAAGTCGGACGCTTTGTTTGTCCTCTATGGCTTCCGTAAAAAGGGTTGGCCTGCTTCAAAGCAAACTTTGGCAGCCTGGATCCGTATGGCTATTTCTGAAGCTTATCTTCATGAAGGCCTACCGGTTCCTCCTTCTCTGAAGGCTCATTCCACTAGGTCTGTGGGTCCTTCGTTGGCAGCTCGACGTGGTGCCTCTGCAGTCCAGATCTGCAAGGCTGCTACGTGGTCCTCTGTCCATACCTTCGTGAGGTATTACAGGTTTGACACCTTCGCCTCTCAGGATGCTTCCTACGGGCGGCGGATTCTCCTTTCTGCACAGGAGCGTCCCCACCCTTAAAGGATACTGCTTTGGGACATCCCCAAGGTATCCTGTGGATACCCTATGGACCCTGAAGTAGAAAATATGAGATATGGTAAGAACTTACCCTTGTTATCTCTATTTCTACGAAGTCCATAGGGTTCCACAGGACTCCCGCCCTGTCGCACCTGTGCTGCAGATGGGCTTTGCTCTGGTCACCGGTTTTCCGTCTCCCTCTGGTGAGAATGTGATTCTTGTATGTGTCCAGATCTTTGTTCTCTCTCTTCCTTCTCCTCCTCCGGCCTATGGCTTGGTACCTAACTGAGGTGCCTTGGCTCGGGGGCGGGGTATAGGAGGGGGACCTAGTGCATCCTGGGAGGCTGAAAGCTTAACTCTTTGGTGCCCTGCGACTGACGTCACACCTATACCCCAAGGTATCCTGTGGAACCCTATGGATTTCGTAGAAATAGAGATAACAAGGGTAAGTTCTTACCATATCTCATATTTTTTCTCTTGAAGCCTGTGGTGTGTGCTCCAGTCACTCAGTACAGCACAAAAACTCTGCTGGGGCTTGGGCCCTTTTCAAAATGAGAAGGGCTCCGTTTTCTCCATCTCCTCAGAGCCAAAAGGAACCATTGAGGTGACACGGGAATCTTCTGGACTGCCTTCGCCACTTTAAATCCCTGGAAGTCCCTCAAACAGTTTCTTCGGCTCTCCCTAGAAGAGAAGGGATTCAGGCAACTTGGGAAGAGGGCGGCGGAAAAAGGGTCTCTGCCATACCCCCACAAATGTGAAACACGCACACAAAAAACATAAAAAATGTGTGGTAAAAAAGCTCCATAAATAAATAGACCCCAGCCTTTCGGCTTCACCTTGGGCTTCAAGCAGCTGGCCTCTTGGCTAAAGTAGCAGGTGAGGGCCCATTGCCTTCAGGGGCACTTTAAGCCACACAGCATACATAGGTATATACAACACTTGCTTCTCTGCCTTTTGGCTAAGATCAATATGGACAGTATACAATGAAACAGCAGTACACAACCTCACTGTCCACCATGGTCTTTTCAAGCACCAAACTTTGCTTAAAGCTTTTTCTTTTTGCGCCTTGCGGGTGTCTTGACAAGTACAGTGAGCGCCACTCTAAACTACAGGTAATTTCTAAACCTCTCTGCACATGGCTTGCCCTAATCTCCAAGTTATCCAATTCGAAACCAATTGTTCAAAATGCAGTTTGAGAAAAGAAGCCAGAAGTAAAATGGGGAGTGATGGGAAATCTGGTGGAGTTCTTCCATGTCTTTCTGCATTGACTTAAAGTCAATATGTAGGTAACTTTCAGCTTTAGGTGGACAATTCATTTAAACCTTCTCTACTGACTATTCTCTGAGCCCATTTTGGCGCTCAGAGTATATATTTTATGCAGTTCCCACACAGATTTATTTTGTTGTCCAGTCCCCACAGAAGACTGTATTTTCAGAAAATAGACTTCATATTTTTTTACTGCTGACATGGCAAATACAAATTACCTAAAATTCCTGTACCCTGCCAGAACTTGCAAGACATTTTAGCCAGAGTTCTCTGTAGGTTACCTACTGAATGGGTAATTTTCTAAAAACGGCTGTAGCTACAGAGATATCACTGATTTCTGCAGAACAGTAAAATGTAACACGTCACGTAGATGGAAATAATAGCTAGTTTGGTAAATCCGTGACCAAAGGGAACCTAGTATTGGCTTTCCAAAGTTTTGTGTGTGCCTGTTTAATTATTTGATGTATCAAACTATCTGCACACGTCTTGGGTTGAAAAAGGTGGACCAAGTCGCAGCCTAAAAGCTTACTAGCTTCCTCTGCTGGTGAAAATGAAAAAATAATATATAGTGCTTCTGGCGCGTACTAGTGAAAAAAAGGAAAAAATCCACTGTAATACAATTGTATTTAATAACTATATATAAAAATGTGTATATCTATACGAGATATTGTAATGTAATACACACAGAATAAATCACACAATTCACAGGACAAAAATCATTACATCCAACATTTTAAAACATAATTGCAATAATATAGCCTATGAAAGGGGCAACACATTGCTGAGTTACAGCGAGTTTTGGATTATCAATCTAGTATAGCAAGCTCAATATGTTCCACCTAATCGGTGTACATAATATAGTCCAGAGACCTTTTATATATAGTTATTAAAAATAATTGTATTACATACAGTGGATTCATTCCTTTTTCCATTTCCTCTCCTTCCTATTTTCACTTTTCCTTATTTCTCCTATCTTTCACTAGTACGCACCAGAAGCACTATATAATGTGCCTGTTTAATGTTATGTATTCTGCTTATTTGCAGGCTACAATTGGCATAGATTTCCTATCCAAGACGATGTACCTGGAAGATCGCACGGTGTGTGAAGAATACTTGCGTATTTTTTATGTTGCTGTTTATTGCAAATATATTTAAAATGTGCAGCTTTTAGTAAGAGTATACAAAAATATTTACCAGCAACTAAGTGTTTTAATTGGATGCTTAGAGTAGACAGATAAAAGATAAAGCTACAAATCACCTTATTTTTGATCAGAAATGCAGTAATCATTTACATTTAACAGCTAAATTTTAGCTACAACACACTAAAGTTGTGTTCACACTATACGATGTGTACCCAGCCAACCAGTGACTTACAGTACAATACAGGACAAGAATTTGCTGCATTAGCAATTATAGCACTCAAATTAATCAAGTGTTAGATGCCCTTGTGGGGAGTTAGGAGTAGAAGAAAGTATAAATAGAAGCACATGAGGGAAGAGGGCCCTGCTCGTGAGAGCTTACAATCTAAAGAGGAGGGGCAGACAAACAGGCGTGACACAAATGGGGTAGACGGAGGAAAGAGCATGTAGTAGTGGCTTACGATGAGAGCTGGTAGGCCTTGTTGAAGTAGTGGGTCTTGAGAGCCCGTTTGAAGATTTGTAGAGGAGGAGAGTCTGATAGGGAGAGGGAGACAGTTCCAAAGGTCCGGGAGCAACATGGGCAAAATCTTGGAAGTGGAAGGAAGTAATCAGTTGGCAGGAGAGACGGCAGGCATTTGTTGAGCGAAGTGGACGGGCGGGAGTGTGAAGGTAGATGAGGTCAGAGATGTAAATGGGAGAAGATTGGGTGAGGGGTTTGTAGGTGAGTGTAAGAACCTTGAATTGGCTTCTGAAGGGGAAGGGGAGCCAGTGTAAGGCTTGAAGGAGAGGGGAGGCAGTTGTAGAACGTTTGGAGAGGAAGATGAGCCAGACAGCAGAATTGTGGACATAGTGGAGTGGAGAGAGGTGGGAGTCTGGGAGGCCAGATAGGAGGGAGGTTACAGTAGTCCAATCTGGAGATGACTAGTGAGTGGATGAGGGTTTTAGTAGCATCCAAGGTGAGAAAGCATCTAATCCTAAAAATATTTTTGAGATGGAAATGGCAGCACTGCGAGAGGTGTTGAAGGTGTGGTTTGAAGGAGAGGGATGAGTCCAGGATAACTCCAAGAAAGCCCACTTTGGGGGTAGAGGAGATAGTTGTGCCGTCAATAGATAATTAATTGGGGGAAGTGATATTATGCTGGAGGGTGGGAAGATGATCAGTTCAGTCTTAGACATCTTAAGTTTAAGAAAGCGCTGGGACATCCAGTCAGAGATAGCAAAGACATAGTTGGAGATGCGGGTGAGGAGAGAGGGTGAGAGGTCAGGGGAGGAAAGGTAGATCTGAGTATCATCAGCATAGAGATGGCATTGGAGGTCAAAAGAGTTGATGAGTTCACCTAAAGAGGATGTATATAGGGAAAGTAGGAGAGGTCCAAGAACAGAACCTTGGGGAACGCCTACTGTTAGTGGAAGTGGGGGGGGAGAGGAGACAGAGAAGGAATGGTCAGATAGGTAGGAGGACAGCCAGGAGAGGGCAGTGTCACGTAAACCAAGGGAGTGAAGGATTTGCAGGAGGAGAGGGTGGTCCACAGTGTCAAGAGGCAGAGAGGTCAAGGAGAATGAGCAGAGGGTAGTGGCCCTTTGATTTGGCTGCAAGGAGGTTATTGGTGACTTTTGTGATGGCAGTTTCAGTGGAGTGGAGAGAATGGAAGCCAGATTGAAATGAGTCAAGGAGGGAGTGGGAGGAACGAAAGGTGGTAAGGCGGTTGTCAACAATACGCTCAAGGAGTTTGGAAGCAAAATGGAGGAGCGCGATGGGTCAGTAGTTGGAGAGTTTGTTAGGATGAAGGGTAGGTTTGTGGTGGGATATGATGTCCTGACGTATGGAGTAAATTTTAGATGTAAAGTAGATTGCAAAGTCAAGGGCAGAGAGCAAGAGGGGAGGCAAGGAGGGGAAGGGCAGAGGAGGGAGTTGAAAGTGGTGAAGAGACACTGGGGTTTGAGGACTGGGAGGAGATGAGGTTCTTGAAATATATAATTGTTTGGAGAAGGACATGGCAGCACTGTAGGATGAGAGCATGAATTTGAAATGGAGGAAATCTGCCTTTAGAGCATGATTTCCTCCACTGTCGCTCGGCGATTCATGAACACTTTTGCAGTTATCTGCTGCATTTGGAATGCCAGGGTTGAGATGTGGATCTGTGAGGGTGAGTAGTGATTGCTAGAGCAACAGAGTCCAGAGCAGAAGTGAGTGAGTATGGCGTCATTTATCACATCGTCCCATCTGCTGTGCAGCACAGCAGATGGGACAATGCAACAAACGCAATCGGGCTCACACACGATACGATCCGCATGACATCGTTCTGATCTGCATTGGAACGATATATCATGTGATATATCTTCTAGTCTGCACCTAGCTTTACAGTCTGCTGTCCCCATAAAGTTATTTGCACCTGAATTCCAAAAATGTTGTAGCAATAGGAGATAAAATGTGACAGGATTAATCTGCACAGATCATAATGACAGGGACATGCATGGTAAATACTCTACTTATATTTTGGCTATAAAACTACCATTTTGTAGTATTTATCCACTAGCCCTGGATTTTTGTCTTGCAGGTTTTTGTTCAGGTTCTTCTATTTGTATTTATCTTGATGGTTATACAATCAGTGTGTATGCACACAAGGATCTGTTCACATGAATGCTGATATGCTCTGTGTCCTGCAGGCAACAGCCATAGAGCTCGTCAGTGCCCTCTGCATCTACATCGACCCTGTGCTCATTGAATAGTTCTACATTTACTAACATTTCTGGAAAAAAATACTTGACGTTGTCAATAGCCAATTAGATTCAATCTATCAGTTCATTTCAGTGCCTATTTATCAAAATTCTAATGCCGAGACAGAGGCTCCAGTAAGAGCCTGTCTTGAGAGAGAGAGTAAAAAATAAAGTTATAGTTTATGCTCTCTCTTTACAGCCGGGTTCGGACATGGATTACCTGCTGTGCTAGTGCAGATATATTTTGCCTGCGACAAAATAGTGAAAGGTAGCCTTTTGGTGAAGACTGCAGTCCCCATTGAAAATATGGGGGATGCGGTATGTACTGTAGCTGAATATAGCCGATATACAATGTTAGCAGCCCTCGTACTAAACTTGTGCCTTAATAATGTGAAAACGCCTGTTTCCACATGGGTCTGGCTTAATAAATAGGCCCCTCAAACGTATTGCAGACTCTTCATTGTGTTCGTCAGCTGCTTACCATTCCTTATTTAACTTTCATCCATGTCACTTCTCTATATTTTTCTTTCATGTTCTTATCTCACAAAATCTGTCTTTTTTTTTTTTTTTTGTCTTTGCTTTCATTGGCCTGGTACCAGCAGGTGCGGCTGCAGCTCTGGGACACCGCCGGACAAGAACGCTTTCGCAGTTTGATCCCAAGCTATATACGGGATTCCACTATCGCAGTTGTAGTCTATGATATCACAAGTGAGTAACATTGGAACACAATCTTTCTTTTCTTCTTCAGGATCTATAGGGCTCCACAGGGAGACATTGGGGTAGAGGTGGGATCTGGAGCACCGGACACCAACAGCAAAGCTTTTCAATCCCAGGATGCTCCGGTCCTTCCCCCTATATTCCGCCCACAGTCTGAGGGCACTTCAGTTTCACTGGTGTTTGGCAGGAGCTGGATCACCATTATAACAGCGGGCTGCATTAAGCAGCCCAAGCTATTCTCTTATGATTTAATTTACTATTTCTTCTTCAGGGTCCACAGGGTTGACCTTGGTGTATAGCTGGATCTGGATCCACGGGCACCACGCAGTTAAAGCTTTAGCTCCCAGGATGCACTGGGTCCATCCACCTCTATAATTTATTTTTTTGCATCAGTATATATGATATTTATGCATGTAATATCATTAAGTTTTCCAGCGCTGTTCACATTTATCCTTTTCCATCCACCTCCTATACCCCGCCCCCGAGCCACAGGCACCTCAGTTTTAGTTGGTGCCCGGCCGGAGTCGGGTCACCTTTATGCGCAGGAGGGCTGATTAACAGCCCCTAAGCTTTTATTTATTTTAGTTTGCTAAATTTTTATTTTATTTTGGAACTCTTCAGAGCGGCAGTGTCGGACTGTCCATCGGACGTCCAAGCTGCTGCTCCTACACACCGCCGGCGCCGGGACGCCAGTGCAGATCTGGGAATCACAGCGGGATCCCAGAATCTGTGCCAGCCGGGCTCTGGGGGATCCCTAGACTGCTGCCGGATCTATGTGGGAGCAGGTAAGGATCGCAGGTCACCACTTGCGGTGATCCGCGTGTGTATCACGCAGTCTCCTGCCTTCAGTCTCTGGGGACAGATCGGATGCGCTGGCAGTGGCCGCGGGCCCCCCCCTATCCGGAGGCATATCCCGTTCGTTCACTAGACCACCAGGGATTTATGCGGCAAGCGGGAGCCAGCATCCCGGGGGTTAATAGCCGGCCAGGGGAGACAGCCTTCCCTGTTTAGCGGCTCCTCCTGAGGATAAACCCTCTGCCTGATGGGACAGGTCTCTCTCTGGGGATCCCAGAGTGGGAGGCCGACTTCTTCAATTCGCTCAGTACTGGTGCAATACCACCACGGATGCTTGGGTACGAGAAGTGGTCTCTCAGGGGTACGTCCTATCCTTTCGTCACAGGACCCCCTATCGGTTTTTCTGCACGAGTCCTCCTCTGGACAAAGCCAAGGCCTTGCAGATTCAGGAAGTCATAGAGTCCTTGCTGAAAGCGGGGGTTATTGTTCCAGTCCCGCTTTCTCAGTGTGGGATGGGGCTACTACTCTACTCTGTTTCTGGTTCAGAAACCCAATGGGTCTCATCGGCCTATTCTCAACCTGAAGTCTTTGAACAAGTTCCTCAGAGTGCCCAAATTCAGGATGGAAATTTTGCGTTCCATCATTCTGGCTATGGAACCTGAGGACTACATGGTTTCCCTGGACATCCAGGACACATGCCTTCATGTTTCCATAGTGCCTTCACACCAGCGGTATCTGCGGTTTGCTATACGGCAGCACCACTTCCAGTTTCAGGCTCTACCCTTTGGCCTCTCCAAGGCCCCAAGGGTTTTCACCAAAATTATGGCAGTCATGGCTGCCCATTTTCTGAGCAAGGGTATACGGCTTCTGCCGTATCTCGACGACCTCCAGATGCTGGTGAGCAGAGGTACTTCTACAACATCTTCACCTAACAATCGCTCATCTGCAAGCGCGCGGGTGGCTGATAAATTGGAAGAAATCCTCCCTAATTCCCTCACAAAGGATGGTCCATTTGGGAGCCCTTCTGGATTCTCAGCAGCAGAGGATTTTTCTGACTCCAGAAAACATCTTATCCTTGCAACCACGGGTGCGCAGTTGCCTGTACAGTTGCAGAGTGTCTGTTCATTCGGTAATGTGGTTTCTGGGGTCCATGGTGTCGGCATTCAACATGGTGGAATATGCCCAGTTCCATTCCAGCCCCTACAGGGGCTGATTCTATCCAAATGGAACGGGTTACCACTCCGGATCAGGACTCAGATGCTGGTGTGGTCTCCGGAGGTGCGTCTGTCTCTGTCTTGGTGGCTTCAGACATCTCACCGAAGGTCGCCCCTTTTGGATCCCGGACTGGGTTCTCTGACAACGGATGCCAGTCTCCGGGCTTGGGGGGCAGTGACCGGTTCCCTCTCACTTCAGGGCCGTTGGACAGCGGAAGAAGCAATTCTCCCGATCTACATTCTGGAACTTCGGGCCGTATACAGGGCCTTCCAGTTGTCAAGTCACGTTCTTCAAGGAAGAGCCGTGCAAGTTCAGTCCGACAACGCCACCACGGTGGCATAAGTCATCCATCTAAGGTGCAGTCGAGCAGCGATGACAGAGGTGTCACGCATTTTGCCTTGGGCGGAGTGCCACTTTCCAGCCATCTCAGCAGTGTTCATTCCACGAGTCCTCAATTGGGAGGCGGACTTCCTCAGCCGTCACGACGTGCATCCCGGGGAATGGTCGCTTCACCAAGAGGTGTTTCAGCTCCTTGTAGAAAAATAGGGCCTGCTGGAGGTGGCCCTCATGGCCTCCCACCACAATCACAAGTTGGCAGTGTACGGATCCAGGACAAGAGATGTCAAAGCTAGCTTAGTAGACGCTATGTCGGTCAGATGGACCTTCCAGTTTGCGTATCTATCCGCCCGATATTCCTACTTCCTCAGGTTCTTCGGAAATTCAAGCGGGATGGTGGCAAGCTTCTGCTGGTGGCTCCAGCTTGGCCCAGATGTCCTTGGAAATCAGATCTTCGGAGTCTCTCCATTGACACTCCGTTCCTTCTGCCTCAATGTCCGGACCTGTTGTCTCTGGGTCCCTGCTTTTACCCAGGCCTGAGTTGTTGATGTTTGCCGGCGTGGCTTTTATTACATCCATCTTAAGATCCAAGGGCTTTTCTAGCTCAGTTATTGACACAATGCTTCGGGTGCATAAGCCTGTCTCTGCCAGGAATTACCACAGAGTGTGGCATACTTTTTTTGAATGGTGGGACACGAGAAATTGCGATCCTCAAGTGTTTCGTGTTTCTAGGATTTTGGCATTCCTTCAGTCTGGTATGGACCTCTGCTTACGCCTGGCTTATTTTAAGGTTCATGTCTCGGCACTATCTGTGTGGTTCCAGAGAAGGATAGCTTCGTTGCCAGACGTCCGCACCTTCTTCCTGGGTGCTCTCAGGATTTAGCCTCCCTTTGTGCCCCCAGTGGCTCCTTGGGATTTGGCGGTGGTTTTTTGGGCTTTCTAGGGGCCTCCATTTGAGCCTCTTGAGTCCATGGACCTCAAGTGGTTGCTTACTATATGACCCTTTTTTCCTGGCTTTTGCTTCGGCCAGGAGGGTGTCAGAATTTGGGGCGCTTCCCTGTTGTCCTCCCTTTCTGATATTTCACCAGGACAGGGCGGTGCTTTTCTGCTTAAAGTGGTTTCTAAGTTTCATATTAATAAGGAAATTGTTGTGCCGGCCTTTAAGTCACCTGACCTTTCAGCTGGTGAGGCTTCCTTGGATGTGGTCCGTGCTCTCAGAATTTCTGTGGACCGGACTGGTTCTGTTCAGAAGTTGGATTCCTTGTTCGTCCTTTGTTTTTCACAAGAGGGGCTGACCTGCCAACAAACAAACTTTGGCCCGTTGGTTTTGTTTAGTTATTTGTGAGGCTTGTACACAGGAGGGTTTGCCTGTTCCTGCCTCTGTTAAGGCTCATTCCACTCCAACTCTGGGCCCCTCGTGGGCAGCTCGCTGTGATGCCTCGGCTGTGCAGCTGTGTAAGGCGGCCACGTGGTCTTCCATACAGACCTTTCTAAGGTTCTATGCCTTTGACACCTTCGCCTCTCAGGATGCTTCCTTTGGGCACCGGAATCTCCTTTCAGCACAGGAGCCCTTAGTTGAACTGCTTTGGGACATCCCCAAGGTCAACCCGGTGGATGCTGAAGATGAAAATGAGAGATATGGTAAGAACTTACCTTTATCTCGCTTTCTTCGAAGTCCTGGCTTCATATGGGCTGTGTGGCTGGTCACCTCCGGTTTTCCGTCTCCTTTTCTGTGAGTATGGTTCTTGTGTGTTCCAGTCTTCCTTCTCTCTGTTGTTCCTCCTCCAGCCTTGGCTACTTACCAACTGAGGTGCCTGTGGCTCGGTGGCGGGGTATAGAGGAGGATGGACCCAGTGCATCCTGGGTGTTAAAGCTTTAACTGCGTGTTGCCCGTGGATCCAGATCCAGCTATACCCCAAGGTCAACCCTGTTTACTCTATGGACTTCGAAGAAAGAGAGATAACAAATGTAAGTTCTTACCATATCTCTCATTTTTTACTATAACGGCGCCGTGACACCAGGCCTGTGCTAGGTACTCCCGGCGGGGCTCCTAGGAAACTAGCTAGCAGGTTCCCCGGACCCCAGGCTGTAGCCCGGAATTCAAGGGACATGTAAGGCGGAACCCCATTCGCGGGGATCTGCATTTTTGCACAGTCTTATTTCCGGTTTCAGGAGACAGATCGGAGGCGTTGATGCGGACACTTGTGCGCTCACAACTCCACTAGACCACCGGGGTATATAATACACTGGCGCAGGGCATATGTAGAGGCCAGGGAACTCTGTGGTTAACGTCAGCAAGGCGAGAAGGCTCTCTCCCTGCAGCCCATCCCCCAGTCCAGGGCGCCATTCCACTGTGTTCCTGGTGTTCCCTGGGCTGCTCCTCCCTCACCCTCCACCCCCTCAGACGCATGGCAGCCATTTTATGCAAGCGAGTCTCCGGGAACGCTGGGTCCAGTCTCCCTGTAAACCTCTCCCACGGGCTAGGTCATACAGACCTATATCCTACCAGCCACTGCGGTCTGTTCCTTTAGTGCCCATTGTAGACATGTAATGTTTTTCTGCGTTTGTATGTGACTTGTGCTAGCGCTAATCTCTACTTTTCATACTATAACAAAGAAAAGATATCGACTGCGCACACCAGATGATGCAGCCAATAAGGGGAAAACAAAGACTCTTCACAAATCTTAATGGTCAGAAACTAATAGTGCAAATATCCCCTCAAAATATGGCGCTTCACCAAATAAATAAGGTAAAACACACAAAAAATCCTTACATCAATTATTTTCCAGTTATTTTCCGTTCCTTTAATAGGATAGTCTTTTCCATATACAATTATACTGTCTCAAGCATATGTAGAGATGGAATCCACTTGTCCAAGGGTATAATCTTCAGTCACTCAAAATAAACAAAAATACATAGTGTGATATTGTCACACAAAGAAATACACAAATTTTATTAGGATTTCAAACTCACATTTAAAAAAATTAAAATGAGCATATCACCACACAGTGGTATTAATCGGTGAAAGAATAGCTATATCTCATCCAACAAATGTTACCGTCCCGATGGTGCCAGGTAAGAGGTCAAAAAGTCCCGGAAACTTGTTTCCTCCACAAGGTAGCAGTTTAGGATGATTCCAGCCAATTCACCACAAGGTCCACATTAATTGTATCACCGCAGCTTAAAGCTTTTCGGACCTATAGTCCTTCATCAGAAGCCTGGTGACACAATGAACAAATAGCCATATATATACTGGTTCTAATTAGAATGATCCTCCCATCTGTTTTGGCGCCATTCGCGGCACATGCCGCGAGCGGAAATGACATCAACGGAGGCCGCCGGAAGTGACATCATAGGAGGCCGCCGCACCCGGAAGTACGCACTCAGCAACCGCCGGAACCGGAAGTCATGTGTTCCGCGTCAACCTTTAGGAGTACCTAGTGCGTTTCACCATGCGTTCCAACTGAATCCCGGACCGGAAGTGTATCATTTAAAAAGTTATTTACTCCATCAAATAAAAAAGGATCCATTTCAAACAAACAGGTTTTAAAATGTAGAGTTCACATAAAAGTCCATATATAGCCAACAAAGGGGAGATAAGAAGAGAAAAAATATGTATAAATACATAATATTAATAATATAAAATAACATATAATAACATAGAAACCGAAATATAGGAAGTATATAAATACATAGAATACATTAAAAAATCCTATAAAAACCATTTCATTTCAAAGTCTCCATTTAAGCCATTAGGAGTCAAAGTTTTTAATCTATATATCCATTTCATCTCTGCCTTAGATAGTCTAATTTCAAGGTCTTTGCTTTTCCATGTTGGCATGATAGCCTGGATGCCCCAAAACATTTTTATAGAGCCGGGATTTTGCTTATGAACATTTTTAAAGTGCATAGATACGGTATGAGTTTCTAGTCCTTTTTTTATGTTATATACATGTTCAGCAAGACGTGTTTTTAAATTCCTGCTTGTTTTGCCAATGTAGACTAGATTGCATTGGCATTTTAGAGCATATATTACGTTTTTTGTATTACAAGTGATAAAGTCTCTAATTTGGAAGGTTTCGCCATTCGCTTGAAATTCCTTAATTTTACTTTGCCCTTCCGTATTACGACATATCACACAAAAACCACATCTGTGAAAGCCGTGACTACGTTCACTCGTTCTCTTAGGTTCATCAATTGCACTATGTACAAGTTTATCCCTGAGGTTTGGTGCCCTTCTATAGATAAAAGTGGGTTTTACAGGGAGCAATTTACCTATAGTAGGGTCTTCTTTTAAAATACCCCAATGTTTTCTAAAAATGGACTCTATTGTCTTATATTGGGAATTAAAACTACTAATAAAGGACCATTGATGATTAGTACCCTTTTTCTCCTTATTTTTCTTCACTAGTAGGGTCCCTCTCTCAATTCTTTGTACATCTTCATGAACCTTTTTGATATGTTCTTTTTTGTAACCTTTATCTAAAAACCTATTTCCCATCTCAGTTAGTTGTTCATCACATATAGCAGCATCTGTACAATTACGTTTAACACGTAAAAACTGTCCATACGGGACACCATCTAACCAGTTTTTATGATGCAAACTATTTACATCAATATAACTGTTCGAGTCCGTAGTTTTCCTATAGGTTTTAGTATTTAAAATCCCATCTTTAATATAAAGGCATAGATCTAAAAATGTAATATCTGTCTGACTAATGGAAAAAGTAAATTTTATATTAAAATCGTTAAGATTAAGGGATTCACAAAATAATAAAAGATCATCCCTCGAACCCTTCCATATAAATAAAACGTCATCAATGAAGCGTTTCCATATGACCAGATTCGCCCCCAGTCTATCACCACACCATATTATAAGATCTTCCCAATAGGCCATGTAGAGATTAGCATAACTGGGGGCGAACCTGGTCCCCATAGCTGTACCTATGTTTTGTATAAAATAGGATCCATTGAAGTAAAAATAATTATTATTTAAAATAAATTTGATGCCTTTTAAAATAAAATCCTTTATATCAGCAGAAAGATCCGATTTATCTAAAAAATATGATACGGCTCTTAGGCCCAATTCAGTATCAATGATGGTGTATAAGGTAGAAACATCACCACTGACTAGAATAAAATCATCCTTCCATTCTACACCTTCTAATAAATTTAAAACATCACCAGTATCTTTTAAAAAGGCTTTTGTTTCTTTTACTAAGGGTTGAAGATAAAAATCAATAAAAGCTGAGAGGTTGGAAGTAATACTATTAACTCCTGCAATTATTGGTCTACCAGGTGGGTGGAGGGGATCCTTATGGATTTTTGGCAAAACATAAATCGTTGGTACATTCGGATATTTTATATTAATAAATTCATACTCACATTTAGTTATTGTACCTTTTAATAAAGCTTCATTAGTAAGTTCCTCAAGACTTTTCATAATCCTCACTGTGGGATCACTTTTTAATTTTTTATAAGTTTCTCCACTGTCTAATTGCTTTAAAATTTCTGCCATATAGTTTTCTTTATCCATAAGGACCACCCCTCCACCCTTATCAGCAGGCTTGATTATCAATTCATTATCTTCCCTAAGTGCTTTTAAAGCTATGAATTCTTTTTTAGTGAGGTTACATTTTTTCCTTCCTCTCTTCTTTAGTACTTGATCTACTTCGTTATTTACAATTTTGCTAAAACATTCTAAAAAACTTCCTTTAAGATGTGTAGGAAAAAATTTAGATCTTACATCTGTTTTGTATAAACTAGAAAATGCTGTTTTAAGAGAAAATAGAATGTGGTGGGAAATCATAACCCTAGAGAGATATGAGGCAGATGGATTAATACCTAAAGGTTTAAAAATCCACAAAAGACCGTCATTTAATACCAATAATGAGAATTTTGTGAAGGAATGGGATTTAATCCTAAAACAATGTTCACTTAAATTAATCTAATTGATTTTAAAAGAACGTCAAAATAACTTTAAAGAGTTGAATGAAGAAATAAGGATCCCCTCCACCCACCTGGTAGACCAATAATTGCAGGAGTTAATAGTATTACTTCCAACCTCTCAGCTTTTATTGATTTTTATCTTCAACCCTTAGTAAAAGAAACAAAAGCCTTTTTAAAAGATACTGGTGATGTTTTAAATTTATTAGAAGGTGTAGAATGGAAGGATGATTTTATTCTAGTCAGTGGTGATGTTTCTACCTTATACACCATCATTGATACTGAATTGGGCCTAAGAGCCGTATCATATTTTTTAGATAAATCGGATCTTTCTGCTGATATAAAGGATTTTATTTTAAAAGGCATCAAATTTATTTTAAATAATAATTATTTTTACTTCAATGGATCCTATTTTATACAAAACATAGGTACAGCTATGGGGACCAGGTTCGCCCCCAGTTATGCTAATCTCTACATGGCCTATTGGGAAGATCTTATAATATGGTGTGGTGATAGACTGGGGGCGAATCTGGTCATATGGAAACGCTTCATTGATGACGTTTTATTTATATGGAAGGGTTCGAGGGATGATCTTTTATTATTTTGTGAATCCCTTAATCTTAACGATTTTAATATAAAATTTACTTTTTCCATTAGTCAGACAGATATTACATTTTTAGATCTATGCCTTTATATTAAAGATGGGATTTTAAATACTAAAACCTATAGGAAAACTACGGACTCGAACAGTTATATTGATGTAAATAGTTTGCATCATAAAAACTGGTTAGATGGTGTCCCGTATGGACAGTTTTTACGTGTTAAACGTAATTGTACAGATGCTGCTATATGTGATGAACAACTAACTGAGATGGGAAATAGGTTTTTAGATAAAGGTTACAAAAAAGAACATATCAAAAAGGTTCATGAAGATGTACAAAGAATTGAGAGAGGGACCCTACTAGTGAAGAAAAATAAGGAGAAAAAGGGTACTAATCATCAATGGTCCTTTATTAGTAGTTTTAATTCCCAATATAAGACAATAGAGTCCATTTTTAGAAAACATTGGGGTATTTTAAAAGAAGACCCTGCTATAGGTAAATTGCTCCCTGTAAAACCCACTTTTATCTATAGAAGGGCACCAAACCTCAGGGATAAACTTGTACATAGTGCAATTGATGAACCTAAGAGAACGAGTGAACGTAGTCACGGCTTTCACAGATGTGGTTTTTGTGTGATATGTCGTAATACGGAAGGGCAAAGTAAAATTAAGGAATTTCAAGCGAATGGCGAAACCTTCCAAATTAGAGACTTTATCACTTGTAATACAAAAAACGTAATATATGCTCTAAAATGCCAATGCAATCTAGTCTACATTGGCAAAACAAGCAGGAATTTAAAAACACGTCTTGCTGAACATGTATATAACATAAAAAAAGGACTAGAAACTCATACCGTATCTATGCACTTTAAAAATGTTCATAAGCAAAATCCCGGCTCTATAAAAATGTTTTGGGGCATCCAGGCTATCATGCCAACATGGAAAAGCAAAGACCTTGAAATTAGACTATCTAAGGCAGAGATGAAATGGATATATAGATTAAAAACTTTGACTCCTAATGGCTTAAATGGAGACTTTGAAATGAAATGGTTTTTATAGGATTTTTTAATGTATTCTATGTATTTAGATACTTCCTATATTTCGGTTTCTATGTTATTATATGTTGTTTTATATTATTAATATTATGTATTTATACATATTTTTTCTCTTCTTATCTCCCCTTTGTTGGCTATATATGGACTTTTATGTGAACTCTACATTTTAAAACCTGTTTGTTTGAAATGGATCCTTTTTTATTTGATGGAGTAAATAACTTTTTAAATGATACACTTCCGGTCCGGGATTCAGTTGGAACGCATGGTGAAACGCACTAGGTACTTCCGGTTCCGGTTTCCGGTCCTAAAGGTTGACGCGGAACACATGACTTCCGGTTCCGGCGGTTCCTGAGTGCGTACTTCCGGGTGCGGCGGCCTCCTATGATGTCATTTCCGCTCGCGGCATGTGCCGCGAATGGCGCCAAAACAGATGGGAGGATCATTCTAATTAGAACCAGTATATATATGGCTATTTGTTCATTGTGTCACCAGGCTTCTGATGAAGGACTATAGGTCCGAAAAGCTTTAAGCTGCGGTGATACAATTAATGTGGACCTTGTGGTGAATTGGCTGGAATCATCCTAAACTGCTACCTTGTGGAGGAAACAAGTTTCCGGGACTTTTTGACCTCTTACCTGGCACCATCGGGACGGTAACATTTGTTGGATGAGATATAGCTATTCTTTCACCGATTAATACCACTGTGTGGTGATATGCTCATTTTAATTTTTTTAAATGTGAGTTTGAAATCCTAATAAAATTTGTGTATTTCTTTGTGTGACAATATCACACTATGTATTTTTGTTTATTTTGAGTGACTGAAGATTATACCCTTGGACAAGTGGATTCCATCTCTACATATGCTTGAGACAGTATAATTGTATATGGAAAAGACTATCCTATTAAAGGAACGGCAAATAACTGGAAAATAATTGATGTAAGGATTTTTTGTGTGTCTTACCTTATTTATTTGGTGAAGCGCCATATTTTGAGGGGATATTTGCACTATTAGTTTCTACTTTTCATACTGTCAGCTTATACCTTTCCCGTTTATTCTACTATACCTGACATACTAAGGTACAGGGGATTCATTGTACCTCACATCTCCTATATAATTGTGAGGGTTATCAAATACTATATAGCGCGGTTGCATAGTACACTGTGCCATATTATACATACTGCAGGGTGTTCACTGCACTGTATCATACTGTGTATTTTATTATTCTTGTGGCTATGTCTGGCAGAGGAAAGAATAACAAGCATCCTGATGCTGCTGCTCCTACTCTGCTGTCTTGTAAGTCATGCTCAGCGGGCTTGGCTACAGAGGACCTCATTCAGGAGGGTCTTTGTTACACCGCCCCTCAGCCCTGGTGTCTCTTCCTCAGGACCCACCCTGGGCTGCCTTTTCACAGATGCTGGCAAAACTTGTGGACCACATAGCAGTCCCCGTGGTATCTCCCCTTGTGGGGAGCAGGTATTCCCTGCAAATCCTTTGCCTCTCCCATGGATAGATGTCTGTCTACCTCAATAAAGAGTTTGGCTAATACCTCTACTGTTTTTAGCAAATGCTGTAAAAGAAAAGCGTTTACCTACTAAGCCTACTATTCGTGCTGTGTTATCTTACCAGTCCACACAGATATCTCAGTTATCTGATTCTGATATATCATCTGGGGAGATAGAAGACGCAGACCTCTCTCACTCTGACTCCGTCTCAGGAGAAGAGGAGCCACCCTCTAAACTAAATATACCTGCTCTTGTGAGAGCTGTTAAAACTATTTTACAAATAGATGAGGATGTACCCACTCCTAAGATAAAACACTCCCTTTTTAAACAACAAAAGGTAGTTTTACCAGTTTCCTCACTCTGACCAGCTATCTGATCACATGAGTGAAGCTTGGAATATGTCCGGTAAAAGGTTTTAAATTCCAAAACTGTTCAGTTCCATTTACTCTCTTTCAGCTTCTGATTGTACTAAATGGGAAGTTCCTCCAGCAGTGGATTCTCATGTAACACGTCTGGTTGAAAATGCCACATTACCCATTCATACTGCAACCTCCTTGAAGGAAACTACTGATAGACCTACAGAAGCTTGTCATAAATCTATACTCTCTTACCGGAGCAATTACTTTTCCTGCTAGGGCTACGGCCTGAGTGGCAAAAGCCATTGAGACTTGGAATGAGGACCTAGAAGAGACATTTCCCTCTGATGCTTCGAGGGAACAGCTGTCCTACATATCTCACATTAGATATGCAGCCTCCTACTTAGGTGAAGCAGCTATGGATACGGCTCTCCTGGCCTCCAGGATATCTGCCACTTCGGTAGTGGACCGCCGTATTGTTTGGCTACGTTCCTGGAAAGCAGATTCGGACTCAAAACGGGCTCTGGAGTCTGCCTTATTCTGGAGATAACCTATTCGGTCTAGAATTAGATAAAATTGAGACTACTTTGGCGACTTTCAAGACGGCGTTCCTGCCCTCTGCATATAATACAAAGACTCAGACGTCATCCTTTCGGTCCTTTCGCCCTCAAGGAAAAGCCAAGGGCCAGTCCTTTCCATGACAGCAGACATCAGCCAAGGCCTCCAAGCCTAGGGCCAAACAGGCCTGGGTCACTAGACGTCCACCTACCTTCCGAGGACAAGTCTGAGCCTGACAGGGCAGGCCTCTCCCTCGGGGCTTCCAGGATGGGAGACCGACTTCTTCAATCCATCCAAGTTTGGCATCAAACCACGTCAGATGCCTGGGTAAGGGAAGTGGTCTCCCACGGATACGCCCTCTCATTCCTGAGGTGACCCGCCCCCCCCCCTTAGCTGTTCATTTGTACTGGACCTCCATTGGACCCAAGCAAGGCACTGCTGCTCCAAAAAGCCTTTTCTGAAATCAGGAGTAATAATTCCGGGTCTCTTCCTCACAACGGGGTAAGGGCTATTATTCTACCCTTTTCTTAGTTCAGAAGCCCAATGGGTCTCATGAGCCTATCCTCAACCTCAAATCTCTGAACAAGTTTATCAGTGTGCCCAGGTTTTGTATGGAAACCCTCCGTTCCATTATCCTAGCTATGGAGCCTGGGGATTTTATGGTATCTCTAGACATTTAGGACGCTTACCTATATGTACCTATAGGTTCTTCTCATCAACAATATCTCCGTTTTGCTATACTACAGCAACAATTTCAGGTTCTGACGTTCGGCCTTTCAGTGGCCCCCTGGGTCTTTACAAAGATTATGGCAGCCTTTCTTCGTCATCAAGGGATCAGATTGATCCCATACTTGGACGATCTCTTGCTGTTGGCCAGCTCCCCAGAGACTCTTCACCGCCATCTACAGGTATCCATTGCCTTTGTTCAAATGCACGGTTTTCCCTATCACCCTCACAAATGATGGTACATTTGGGAGCCCTGCTGGACTCTCGAGTTTAGAGAATCTTCCTAATGGCAGACAAGATTTCAGCAATCCAGCACAGACTGCTCCACAATTGCAGTGTGTCAACTCATTCTGCCATGCAGGCCTTGGGATAAATGGTGTTCACCTTCGACATGGTGGAGTTCACCCAGTTTCACTCCAGGCCCTGATCCTGTCCAGGTGGAATGGGCTACCCCATCTGCTCAAATCACAGATGATGAGCCTCCCCCCAGCGTTTTCGCCTGTCTCTAGCCTGGTGGCTACAGAGTTCCCATTTGAACAGGAGTCGTCCCTTTTGGATCCCGGACTGGGCTCTCCTCACCACGGACGCAAGCCACGAAGGGTGGGGCGCAGTAACCGGCCAGCACTCCTTCCAGGGCCGATGGTCCCCAGTCGAGGCACTGTTACCAATGACCGTCCTGAAACTTCGAGCCATCTACAGAGCTCTCACTCTGGCTCAGAATATTCTGAAAAACAGGCCGGTACAAGTACAGTCCGACAACGCCACGGCTCTGGTAACCTCAAACGCCAAGGGGGCACTCGAAGTCAGTCAGTAACGACAGAAGTGTCCCGCATTCTCCCAGCCATCTCTGCAGTGTTCATCCCGGGGATTCTCAATTGGGAAGAGGATTTTCTCAGCCGTCACGACGTGCATGCAGGAGAATTGTCTCTACATCCAGAAATCTTTCAGCTTCTAGTGGGCAAATGGGGTCTTCCAGAAGTGGATCTTATGGCCTCAAGACACAACAACAAACTTCCATTTTGTGGAGCCAGAACACAGGAACCCGACGTGGCCTTCATAGACTCATTGTCAGTGAAATGGAACTTCACTATCCCTACTTCCTCGAGTGCTTCGATAGTTCAGACAGGAAGGGGGCACAGTCCTGTTCATAGCTCCGGCTAGGCCCAGACGTCATTGGTACTACGATCTTCAAAGGCTCTCCATAAATGTTCCTCTTCAACTTCCTCTGAGTAGACCTGTTGTCTCAGGGTTCATGTCTACATCCGGACCTAGCCTGTCTGTCTTTAATGGCTTGGCTCTTGAGACATCCCTCCTAACGGCTAAGGGTTTCTCCAGCTCTGTGGTCCAGACCATGCTCAGACCATGTATACCGGCCTCAGCCAGGATTTGCCACAGAATATGGCATACATATTTCCAATGATGTGCTCCAAGAAACTGACCCGCAAGTCTTTAAAGTTTCTCTAATTCTTGCCTTTCTTCAGGCTGGACTGGATCTAGGCCTTCGCCTAGCATCTCTGAAAGTGCAGGTCTCTGCTTTGTCTATCTGGTTTCAGCGCAGAATTGCTACTATGCTGGATGTTCACACATTCATGCAAGGTGTTCTACGTATATAACCTCCCTTTGTCCCTCCTTTGGGCTCCATGGAATTTGTCAGTAGTGCTCCAAGCACTTCAGGAACCTCCATTAGAATCGGTGGATGTCAAGTGGCTCACTGCGAAGACTGTTTCTTCTGGCTATAGCATCTGCCCGTAGCGTATCGGATTTAGGGGCGCTTTCACGTTGCTCCACCTTTTTAATATTTCATCAGGACAGGGCTGTTCTTCGTAAACGCCCAGGTTTCCTTCCCAAGGTGGTTTCTCACTTTCACCTGAATAAGGAAATTGTGGTTCCAGCATTTAATTCACCAGACCTCTCGGCAGGTGAGGCCTCGTTTGATGTGGTCCGTGCTCTGAAGATCTACGTGGACCACACTACTTCCATCAGGACATCGGGCTCCCTCTTTGTCCTATATGGATGCCACAAGAAGGGATGGCCAGCTAACAAACAGACTCTGGCCAGATGGATTTGCATTACTATCTCAGAGGCCTACACGCAGACTGGCCTTCCTGTGCCGTCTTCAGTATATGCTCATTCTACTCGCCCGGCGTGGTGCCTCAGCTGAACAGCTATGCAAGGTGGCCACCTGGTCTTCTGTCCACACCTTTCTTAGGTTTTATGCCTTTGATACATTTTTCTCTCGGGATGCTTCCTTCGTGCGTAGGGTTCTCCTATCAGCTCAGGAGTGTTCCCGCCCCTGAACTGCTTTGGGATATCCTCCAATGTCTCCCTGTGGAGATCTATGGACCCTGAAGAAGAAAAGGAGTGTTATGGTAAAACTTACCTTCGTTAACTCTTTCTTCGAAGTCCATAGGGTCCACAGGGCACCCGCCCTGACGCTCCTAGCTTCTATGGGTTTCTTCTCCAGGTCACTTGTTTCCTTCTCTTTGTGGGAGTGTGATTCCTTAGTGTACCAGTCTTCCTTCTCGCCTATCCTGCTCCTACCTTGGGCTTGTTGTGGACGGGGTATAGGAGGAAGGGCCGGAGCATCTTGGGATTGAAAAGCTTTGCTGTTGGTCTCCGGTTCTCCAGGTCCCACCTACACCCCTTAATGTCTCCCTGTGGACCCTATGGACTTCGAAGAAAGAGAGTTAACCAACGTAAGTTTTACCATAACTCTACTTTTTTATTCACTTTGGGAGACATTGCTTACCTTGAGCCGCTATTGTAGGAGAAAGCGCTTATGTAAAACAGAGACAAACAAGACCTATTAACCACTTAACTGACCTTTTTTTTTTTTCTTCTAAGAAAACACTCTGAAATTGTCGTGTTTTTTTTATGAGTGAAGAACATGTATTTCAACTTATCCAAAATGATTTCATTAAAAACAAAAAAATATCTAATTTTTTTTATATATATATATATAATATATATATATATATAATATATATATATATATATAATTTGTGAAAAAAAAATATTTAGTTTCAAACATCGGATCACCACCATTGGAATATCTGGACCATCGCGATTTCCCTTTTCACAGCCGTTCATGCAGAAGGTACACTTTAGGGGGTGAGGGGGGGGATAATTTACCTTTTCCCCAGCGGATGCTAATCTCTGCGCCCACATTGTTTATCTGACTGGTTGCATTATTGCGACCAGATCATATAACGCATATCCTTGTGTGGGCGAAAAAATTTGACCGTGCCAAGTAAGTGGTTAATAAGTATGGTGTATTTACATACTGGCTCCCCTAACAGCACAAACCCCAGCTAGATACCCATCCTTACAACTTGTTGGGTCACAGAAGTTTGAAGTTTAAGCTTCTGAAGGTCATCTTGGTTGCTCGTTGTCAGAGTCCTAAGGTGTGAGCACAATTGAACGGTAGGTTCCAACAAGTGTAAAAATAAAAGTATGATGCACATCAAATGCTAATCCAATTGTAATTACCAAGCTCGTAGCATTAATACATAATGCAGAATGGTAAATTATTTATAATGCTGTATATGGAATAACCGCAAAAAAGGCAACAATGTGTTGTATTGTATACCCCCATAATTGGATTTGGGCCACTGAAAACTAATGTTTAATATAATAAGGAAAATTAACATCCCTCCAAACAAAGCGAAGCAGGAACAGTCAGTAATAGGGAGGGACCTGCAGCCCACATCACGGGACCCCATTTCTTTGCGGGTCCTACACTATCTGTCATACTTATGGAAACCTGGTAGCTGCTATCGCAGAGTTTAAACTGAAAAAATGTTACCTGGTTTAAAGCTCATCTGTCAACTAACTTATGGCTTTTAAAGGCAAGACAGTCACCAAACATAGCTTCTATCATACTACCAAAAAGGCAGCTGACACAGGTTATTATAAATGAGCTTACACATAAGCTTTAAACCAGGTAACATTTTTTCAGTTTAAACTCTGTGATAGCAGCTACCAGGTTTCCATAAGTATGACAGATAGTGTAGGATCTGCAGAGAAATGGGGTCCCGTGATGTGGGCTGCAGGCTTAAATGCATTGATCAATGAACCAAAACCCTGTTATTGTGAGTGATTGAGCAATGGTGAGTGCAGTGTTTTCTGTGTTTGGTGTATATAAATATCTATCTATCTGGATAACCATGTAAGTAAAACAGTTGATCATTCATAATAGGCTGTTTAAACACTAACACTATCCCGAAAGATATGATGCCGGAGCCCAGGTTGCTGGCGTTGGGATCCCGACACTGTCAGAATCCTGGTGTTGGCATCCCGACGGTAAGTACTTGGGTTAGGTGGAGGGTTAGGCAATAAAGGGAGAGGGTTAGGTTTAGGCACTAGGGGAAGGGGGGGTAGGTTTAGGCACTAGGGAGGATTAGGGGTAGGGAGAAGGGGGATGGTTAGGATACTGACCGACAAATGTTGGTATCCTAACCCTGTCGGGATGCCAGCGACGGGATTCTGACCACTGTGGACCTGTGCACCGGCATCCTGTACCCAACCCGTTTAAACAGTTGAACATCAATGACTACTGTAACTTTAAGAGTGGTTCATTTTGGAAAGAAAACGTGTTGAACAGTGAATTGTTCTGGCAGGATGTGCTTAATGCTTCTTCCGAGCCAAAGTTGGCTTGTCTACTCTGTTTGCGCTGTTCTGGATTCTGAAATGGCTGCTCAAGTTAGTTATATTCAACTATTTGGTGAAGATTGTTGTCCGGTCCTTTGGGTTATGGAGTCATTTTGACATTTCTTGAATTTTTCTGTCAGAAATGTGTATTTCAGTGAAGCAGTGATGTGCTGCTTTTCTGTGAGCAGTGTCTCTATGAGAGATGTTATTGTTTACACTTGTGGAGTGATACAGCAACAATTTTTATTTTATTTTTTTTCCACACAGACCTAAATTCTTTCCAGCAAACCTCCAAATGGATAGATGACGTGCGGACAGAAAGGGGAAGTGATGTCATAATCATGCTTGTGGGGAATAAGACGGACCTGGCAGATAAGAGGTACAAGAAGGCAAGGTCACATATAACCAGTCCGCTTACAAGAGGAAGTTTGCATGACTGTTTTATTGCGGCCTGCTAGAGATACTGGGCTTTGGCACTGGGCCAGCTCTTTTTCCATTCTTTACTAAACCAGAGCGCACACAAAATATAAATTTAAAATCAAACTTTACAGATTTATAAGCTTAAGTATTATATCCATCACAATTTTTTCCATTTCAGTAATTAAAAATGATTTTTAACTGCTTTCTGAATTATTGTTCAATTGTTAATTGATAACTTGAGTCTTGTAACCACTATTAACTGTATTTTAGCAATTGAGTCATAATTTGACTTCTCAATTTATTTTGACTAAACATCTGACTTAAATGGTAAAAACTGAGCAGTCGTTACATATAAGGGTTGATGCATCAAGCAATGAAAAGAGTGGAGGTTACCCATAGCAACCAGTCAGTTCTACCTCTCATTTTATAGAACATACTTGATAAATGCTACCTTGAAGCTGGTTGGTTGCTATGGTCCCCTTCTCCTCTCTATTCACTGCTTGATGCATCAACCTGATACCAGGAACGTGGCTGTTATCTTTTCTGAGATTAGACAACCAATTGAACATATAACACATAAACAAACAATTGAACATATAACGGTGTTGCCTTACTCTTGTAGTTGTAGACTGTCCCTGCAGTAGCACCATGAAAAGCTTATTAGGTAGCTTATAAGCAGTTGTTGTTTTCTTTTTTTTAAACATAATTTAGTTTTACGCATGCTTTAGTAAAGTTGTCTGCTGTTTTGTCTGTTTTTTCCTGCATATCCTTATATTTCAATGTTAATATTATACATTTGTAATTTTCTTCTTAAGCCTGGTAGTATGAAACGTTTGTACAGCAGTGACAACACAATTGTGACTGTATGGAAGTGTTTGTGTGTATCTTTCATGGCCTATTTTGTTATTTTCCATTGCTTTTTTCTTAAGTTGTAGACTACTTCCCTGGCTGTTTATGTCTCCATATTTCTTTTTGATTTGCACAACTTTTATTTCCGTTTATTTGGTTTTGTTCCATTGCTGTAGACAGGTTTCTGTACAGAGGGCACGAGACAACTTGGGAACTGAATGTCTTGTATATTGCATCAAGTGCTAAAGCAAGATGTATTGTCACACAGGTACGTGTCACGCTGTCACATGCTGTGAGCAGCACACCTCACTCTGGGCTCTGTCACCCTCTCCACTGCTGGCTAAATGCATTGTCTAGAAGGTGACTAGCTGTGCTACACCCCTTGGCACATAACTGGTGAGGTATTATTGTAGCCAATCATTAACACCATGTTTGCTAATCTGTAAACTTTTTTAATTTTTAGTACTGTGTGTGTGTATATGAATATTTATCTATAATATACACACACAAATGTGGTGTGAAAGGTCATTTGGCAGTCACATTGGCTGTATGTGCAAGAAATGGGGTTTGCTTGAATATGCATGAATATGTTTTGTCTTTGTTCACCAGACAAATAACTACTGAGGAGGGAGAGCAGAGAGCCAAGGAGCTCAGCATCATGTTCATTGAAACTAGTGCTAAGACAGGCTACAATGTGAAGCAGGTAAGACATTTCCCTCCCTCTCCCAGTTACTTTCATGCTTACTCTGTGGACTATAAATCAGACCTTATTTTGGGTGTTCTAAAAATGAGAATACAGTGGTAAATATAATAAAACCTATACACAACAAAATGGCAAATATGTGTATGTGTGTATATATATATATATATATATATATATATATATATATATACACACACACACACACAAGGTGAGAACATGTGCCATATAGTGTAGTATTTAAACGGAGCTAACCCACACTCCTGCAAATATAAATGCGTACCGTGTGTACCTATTCAATGGGCATGTAGTATGTTTATGATACAGAACAATAGGCAGCGCTTATAGCATAAAGATATTTTTAATTTAAATATGCAAATACAATTCTTTATATTAGATAGCTGAATAAGTAGTAATCACAATAAAAAGGGGAACAATATTCCAAGAGCAATACAAAAAAGTAGAATACCTAAAAATTTAAAAACATGAATAAATAAAAGTAGCTGGAGGGTATATAGATATATACCAAGACACATGCAAATTTGTTATAGTCCAAAACAAATCCAATTTAGTGTAATGTTATCCACCTGACAGTTAAACAATTTGTCTTAAGCAATTGCAAGCTGTTTCAAAGAGTTATATGCAAAAGGGTTACCATGCATGGGTGCCATGTAAATCCCCTGAGTGCTGTGTGCTAGACAGTCCCAAATTATTCCACACTGTGGTAGATGACAGTACCTTAATTCCTTTTTGGCAATCAGCGAGAAGGTGCAGTGGGAAATCCGGTGGAGCCGTGAAGGTAAATGGATGGATCGCTGTTGATATGACAGTCCCCCGTTGATAAAGCTCTGTGTCCCTGTAACGGATGGTGCTGACTCCAATAGAGTATATAAGTCCTGGGGCACAAGCGAGAGGCAGGTGCGGGCGGTTATTGGCAGCTGCAGTCTGCGGATAGTATCGCCCTAATAGAAGGTGAAAGTGCAGCCTCTCCAATGTGTAGACCGCCGATCTCCTGCATATTGAGCCAAATGCCTCAGGGCTCCGTCGGGTGGCTGCCCGACTGGCACGGACCACTAGGTTTGCAATGCACAGGATCCCAAGATGTGAAACAGCTGATGTGGTGGATTTATTGCAGTATGTTTCTCTTGAATCTCCTCAATCCTTCCCTTAGTTCGCTGAGTGGGCAATACAGTTCGGCCTGTCTGTGTACTCATACACTGCTGTTACCTGTTCCTGGGAGCAACAATTATTAATACAAAGCAGCCTGCAGGGTGCTTGATCTCACCTTTTGTATTTCATACATTTCTGGGACCTTGCAACAAGGTCCATCTGGAGAACATTTGAGCAGCCACCGTGAAGTCGGGACTATAGTGAAGAAAAAAACTGACCAGCAAAAGACTATATTGTGATTAGAACCTCTATAGGGGCTAGAACCTATATCACTAAAAAAAAAAATATATATATATATATATTTATATATTCTCTCCTGTGCCACGTCATGCTAGTATTTCCATGAAACTGCAAACAAAACTAAGCAAATCAACCCCCCCCCAATTTAGTTGCTAGTCCTAACCCGGAACATATCCAATTAAAGCCTACTTTTCTGCTAATGTCTGACCAACACAAGTAGTGTAGACAATCAGCACTACTGTCCAATCTGTAATGCATGTGTAGTTCACCTGGTGACTACATTACTGGGCGGGAGATATTCTTCTTACGTGTACACTATGATGTACCATGCGGAACAAAGCCTGAATGAAATGATCTTTTTACATTTCCAGCTCTTTCGCCGTGTAGCTGCTGCTTTGCCTGGCATGGACAGCACACCAGAGAAAAGTAAAGAAGATAGTATCCTTTACTTATCATTGAGAGGAAATAGAGGAAAGCTAGCAACACAGGATGTGATCATATTGTGGTTTGAGATGGACTGATCAGTGTTTTGGGTATTGATATAAAAGTACATCCATTGCTTGCTTGGTAAAGGGAATAGTGGTCTAGACAAATCTGCATGTGTGTTAACATTAGACACATCTATCTAAACCTCTATAAATGTCATTTCTTATTCGCTCCTCCATGGCAGTCATTACTCTGGGATAGTAAATGTTTTAAACAGGAAGTTTTTCCAGGGGACCGTTGTCCTGGTGTATATATACCAGCTCCTCCTCTTCCCTTTTGTTGTTTTTCTTGTCTTCTTGTAAAGATTAGTGTAGGGAAGTTTGTCTTTTTTTGTGTTCTAAGGATTCACCTCAGATTGATGTCCTGCTAGAGCTGCAGTTTGTGGCATGCGTGGCACCATGGGGATATTGTTTTGGAAGGCTTGGTGTGCAGCCCAGTGTGCTGGAATGGTGCAGTGATGTCTCCGGCATGAGGTCTGCGGGCTGCCTGAGTCTGTGGCCTGGCAGGTTTTGCTGCTGGTAGGGTCACAGCATGACATAAGGTGGGTACACACTTAGCAGATATATCACTCGATCTGCCGATATATCTGTAGATGATGGTCGTTCATATACACTGAACGGCCATCATCTGCCAGGCAGCCGCTGGCTCGAGCACGACTGCTGGTGCATGTGTACGGGCGGGCTGCTGATCGCCCGTACACAATTGCCGATGGACCGATATGTCTGCAGATATATCTGTCCATCGGCTGTGCAGCACAGCCGACACACATGTCTGTGAACGACGTTGTTCAGACATTGCACTGGTAAACACTGGCCAGCGGGCACCAGATATATTGTCCAATCAATTGATCGGCCAATATATCGGTCAGTGTGAACCCAGCAATAGACTTGCAGCCAGGAGAATAACAGCCCTGTGTGAGGTGTGACGATCCCATCACCGGAGAGCCAGTGCAGGAAGCGGTCCCCATTCTATATCAGGTGGCGGTGAGCCTGGAACAGTGCGCAGCATGCATGCTGGAGGGGCCCTATGACATGGCCAGGATGCATTGCTGGGCGGTCTGCGCATATGCACCCAGCCTGTCAGAGGTCTAAGGTTTTTAAAAAATGGTGCCCCGCACCAGAAAAAGGAGCTGCCCTCCATTGATTCTGAACAATGATGTTTCTGTGACTCCTCTCAGACTGATTCAGCCAGGATGGGCAAGGAGCCTAACCCCCGCACAAGGGCTGGTCAACGCCAAAGAACAGTAAGTCCTCATTAGGCAGACTCTTAAATATGCCTATTTAGTTTAGGAATATATATTAGGTGCTGGCATGTTTTAATTCTGCAGTGTGCCTCCAGCAACTTTGGGTCCTAGGAAGAAAGTATCTAGGAAGAAACACTTTATAAATATATGTGCAGCCTGTGATAATTCCTTTACTGGTATTTTGTGGTGATTGTGTGCAGGAGCCTGTGCTAGGTCCTAGTCCGCTGTAGGAATTTATGGAGTGGATGAAGAAATGTATATGTTTCTAAAGAGGAGTTCTTTGCATTACACTGGCCTAAAAGATCTAGGTCCCGGACGAACCTTGATTAATGAGTATGGTGCAGCTTCTTTCCATTGTGCTTTAGAAGAAGTAGTTGAGGATGTCTTTAGTAAAGAGTCAGGAGAAATTTAGGAGACTGTTTAACATAGAGCTTGTGGAGAGTATGTTGCAAGACGTTTATAAATCTATGAACTATAAAACAACATCTGAGCAGTGTGCGCCTGTTTGAAGCTAGATCAAAAAGTAGTTTTTCCTGTACACATGGTTATGAAAGAAATTGTGACTAAATAGTAGCAGAATTCTGGATAAACTGCAGGACAGTCTTGCTAGATTTGAGCACCTGTATCCTGTGAACGATAAGCAGTTTCTCAACTGGAGTGTAGTGCCCTGGGTGGATGCTGCAGTTGCAGAATTGATGTCTAGAACGGGTTAGGAATGGGTTGTCGGCAGTCAGGATCCTGACAGGATTAACATACCAACACTTTTTGGTCGGTATACTAACCCTCTCCCTGCTCTAACCCTCTGTTCCTGGTGCCTAACCCTAGCCTCCCCCCCTAGTGCCTGAACCTAACCCTCCTGTCCCCACACCCTAAACCTAACTCTCCCCCCTTAGTGCCTAACCCTCCCTCTAGTGTTTAACCCCTCACCCTTACCCCCGATACTTACCTTTGGGAATCCGACGGTCTGTATTCAGGAGACGGAATTCCGACTGGTATTTAGACCGTCAACATCCCATCAGCCGGGCTGCTGACTACATCCCGTCTAGAACACCCATTGTTTAGATGCTGGAGCTTCGTTTAAGGACCTATGGATAAAAGAATGGAAACCTCTTTAAAGAAACAGCTGCAATATGTAATTTCTTAAAAGTCTGGTATGGCTATAGCTTCCGTTTCCCGGGCTTTAAGACTGGAGTTCATCTGTGTACACAGATTTAGAATGAAAAATGTAAGAACATACATTTTTGAGAAATTTGGAAATAATGCAAAAAGCGGTGGCATATCTATGTGAAGCGTCTCTTGATGTAGTAACATTTTCAGCAATGCTATAGCTCAGTGTTCGCAAATACGCGCATATTTTACCCACTTTTGAGGACCAGGGACTCAATATTTACAAATGAGTGGGTCCCCGGGGACGCGCTCCGCTACAACCAATCCCTTGCCGCCAATTAAGTGACTGACAAGGGCCGGCTGGGCTGCGAGGCGCAGAGAGGGGAATATGCTTCCCGGGCTGGACCCCTCCCTCTGTAAAGTACAGTAGCTGTAACTATTGGTAGTAACAGGAGTGGGCGGGATGTTGCACATTTGCGCGGAGGAATTCTCGTTTGCCACGAGGCTTCTCCCTTCTCTGCTTGCTCCGGTCCTTCTCCCTTCGGCACTGTCAGCAGTGGGGAGGAGAGTGACCACGCCGCTGGAGCAACAGCACTGACTGCAGCCGGGAAGAAATCCCCGTGAACCAAATGTGTTTACTAGAGAGGAGACAGCCTTGTCTGTCTCTGCCCCCGGAGGCCACCTGCAGGAGCGACGGAGCTATTACTGACAGAGAGCTGACTGGAAGAGCTCTCTGCACAGAATGTCTACGCCCACATGGACTCCTGCAGTGATCTCCTACTCCCTCTCAGCCCTAAGTTTTGTAAGTACTGTATGTATGGTGTGTGTACAGTATGTGTGTATGTATACTGTGTGTAAGTATGCTTATGTGAATGTATGTACAGTTCATCCGGAAAGTATTCACAGCGCTTCACTTTTTCCACATTTTGTTATGTTACAGCCTTATTCCAAAGTGGAATGAATTCATTTTTGTCCTCAAAATTCTACACACAATACCCCATAATGTCAACGTGTAAAAAGTTTAGTGTTTTTTTTGAGATTTTTGCAAATTTAATTAAAAAAAAAAAAAACACTAAGAAATCACATGTACATAAGTATTCACGGCCTTTGCCATGAAGCTCAAAATTGAGCTCAGATGCATCCTGTTTCCACTGATCACCCTTGAGATGTTCCTACAGCTTAATTGGAGTCCACCTTTGGTAAATTTAGTTGATTGGACATGATTTTGAAAGGCATACACCTGTCTATATATGGTCCCACAATTGACAGTGCATGTCAGAGCACAAACCAAGCATGAAGTCCAAGGAATTATCTGTAGACCTCTGAGACAGGATTGTCTCAAAGCACAAATCTGGGGAAGGGTACAGAAAAATATAAGCTGCTTTGAAGGTCCTAACGAGCACAGTGGCCTCCATCTGGAAGAAGTTCAGAACCATCAGGACTCCTCCTAGAGTTGGCCGGACGTCTAAACTGAGCGATCGGGGGAGAAGGGCCCTAGTCAGGAAGGTGACCAAGAACCCAGTGGTCACTCTGTCAGAGCTACAGCATTCCTCTGTGGAGAGAGGAGAACCTTCCAGAAGGACAACCATCTCTGCAGCAAACCACCAATCAGGCCTGTATGGTGGAGTGGCCAGACGGAAGCCACTCCTTATTAAAAAGCACATGGCAGCCCGCCTGGAGTTTGCCAAAATGCACTTGAAGGACTCTCAGACCATGATGAAACAAAGATTGAACTCTTTGGCGTGAATGCCAGGCGTTATGTTCGGAGGAAACCAGGCACCGCTCATCACCAGGCTAATACCAATGTTTTTCAGTGACAGGAACTGGGAGACTAGTCAGGATAGAGGGAAAGATGAATGCAACAATGTACAGAGACATACTGGATGAAAACCTACTCCAGAGTCCTCTTGACCTCAGACTGGAGCGACGGTTCATTATTCAACAGGACAACGACCCTAAGCACACAGCCAAGATACCAAAGGAGTGGCTTCAGGACAACTCTGTGAATGTCCTTGAGTGGCCCAGCCAGATCCCAGACTTGAATCTGATTGAACATCTCTGGAGAGATCTGAAAATGGCTGTGCATTGACGCTTCCCATCCAACCTGATGGAGCTTGAGAGGTGCGCAAAGAGCAATGGGCGTAACTGCCCATAGATAGGTGTGCCAAGCTTGTGGCATCATATTCAAAAAGACTTGAGGCTGTAATTGCTGCCAAAGGTGCATCAACAAAGTATTGAGCAAAGGCTGTGAATACTTATGTACATGTGATTTCTTAGTTTTTTTTTGTTTATTAAATTTGCAAAAATCTCAAAAAAACTTTTTACACGTTGTCATTATGGGGTATTGTGTGTAGAATTTTGAGGACAAAAATTAATTTATTCCATTTTGGAATAAGGCTGTAACATAACAAAATGTGGAAAAAGTGAAGCGGTTTTTCAGGATGCACTGTATACCGTGTGTAAGTATGCTTATGAGAGTGTATGTACAGTACGTATGTATGCTGTGTGTGTATGTATGCTTATGTGAGTGTATGTACAATATGTATCTAAGTGTGTGTGTGTAAGATATTTATGTATGCTGTGTATGTATGCACACTGTGTATGTATACTGTGTACTGTGTGTATGTATTTATGTATACTGTAAGTGTGTATATGTACTGTATGTATGCTGATATGTATGCTGTGTGTAAGTTTGCTGATGTATGTGTATGTATACTGTGTGTAAATATATGTATGCTCTGTATGTATGTATGCTTGTGTATGTAAGCTATGTGTTTGCATGCTTGTGTGTTTGTTTATACACAAAGATCTATCAAACCCCCCCCTTAAAAATCCTGCGTCTGCCCCTGTAACGGGGAGCAAAGTGACCGTGCCGCGGGGATTACCAGCGTGGAGGAGTAGTGACCATCAGTGAGCTGCAGATCTACCAGTGGGACCCTGGAGAGTTGCAGTCCAGGTGACTGGGGAGGTAGTGTCCCACTATAATATTGTTAAAAATTGAGGGCACTCCTGTGTGTTACACTCTCTAAATGCACTAGTGTCTATGGGGTACTCCTTTGTGTGATGCACTATAAATATGCCTATCCCTAATCTCCTCCTTGCCCCAGCTGCTGTCTACTCTTACCGTCTCACTACCCCCAGCACTGCCTGACCCTTGCCTCCAGCACTGCCCCAGCTGCTGTCTACCCTTACACCCTCCTTACCCTTCAGCACTGCCAGCCACTAACCTTTTTTTTGCCCCCTGAACTGCCCCAGATACCTGCACTTTCACGCTCCCTACCCAGCCCTTACTTCCTCCTTGCCCACAGTACTGCCCAAGTTGCTATCACCCCCTCCCTACCCCCAGCACTGCCTGCCCCTAACCACCTCTTTGCCCATAGTACTGCCTAAGTTGCCATCTACACTTGCCCCCTCTTTACCCTCAGTACTGTCTGCCCCTAGCCCCCTCCTTGCACCTCAATACTGTATTCGCTGTTCTCTATCCTTGCCCCCCAGCACTGTCGCAATTGCTATCTGCACTTACCCCCCTCCGTAGCCCCAGCACTGCCTGGCCTTACTCCCCTCTACCCCATCTTCTCCCTGCCTTTCCCCTCAGTTCTACCCCAACTGCTACCTGCCCACCAGCACTGTCCCAGCTGCTGCCTACTTTCACCCCACCATAATATGTGATGGGACCCAGAAACAGTGGCGTAGGATTCCAATTTTATAAAGCGAGGGGTCCCTGGGACCCACAAATTTTTTCGCTTTTCGCAGTCACTGTAGCTGCTGGTCTAGTGGCAAAAAGAGCATTATTATTGCACTTGTGGGTGGCAGAAGCGCAGTCCAAGAATAGATTGGCAAGTTCATTGCTATTTGGAAGCACACTTGATGCACTGATGCAGAAAATGACAGGAGGCAGGTCTACCAGACTACCACAAGATAAAAGGATCCAGTGCAGTCTCACAGCCAGCAGTTTAGGGAGATCAGTGGTTATAGGCCATGCTGGCAGGCAGTACAATAGAATACTAATTACTAATCAAGGAAGACAGTCTTTTTGTCAGACCTAGGAGATCCAACCCAAAGCAATAATGACTGAGGTCCAGATTCAGACCCGGTCGCGAGCGCTCGCAACCGGGTCGATGGTGGCCCAGAGCGTATGTGCACGACAGAGCCGGCTCCGTCATGCGCGAGACCCGATAGCGACGCGCAAGCCGTCTCTCCGGGTCTCGCACCAAAGGGTGCAGTGATAGCACGCCCCCTTTGGTGGGCGGGCGGCTGCCCAGACGGAGGCGTTCCCATGAGAACGCCTACCGTCTGGGGCCGGCCCCACTGACATCACAAGTGATGTCAGTGGGAGAGCTTTCGGCTCTGTTTGAGCCGAAAGCTCTCTGGGGCTTGCGGCAACGAGACCCTACCACAAGGGTCTCGTCGCAAGCCCGATGGTCGCAATGGTCTTGACCATTGCGACCATCTTCCTGGCCGCTCGCTATAGCTGTGCGAGAGGCCAGCCCTGATTCAGAGCGACCGGCTCTGGGTCAGGGCCTGAGCCTAACAACTATGCCAGTGGGGGGGCGCAGACTTTTAAGATTTGCCAAAAGATAAGTGTTTTGTTCAGGACAGAGTATTGGACATGGTATCCCAAGCGTACAAGATAGAATTCAAAGAAGGCCCCAGAATGAACTGATTTTGGAAGTTGGACATTCCAGCTCCAGTAGTGGAAATCACCGCCTTGGAATACAGTTTAAGAAATCTGATCAGTTTACAGGCAGTAGAACCTATACCTCTAGCAGAAAGAAGGAAAGTGTTTTATTCTGGTCTGTTCCTGGTAAGAAAACACTTGGGGGGTTTCAAAACAATATTGGATCTCTGGGAACTGAACAGGTTCGTTCGAATAAGGCAGTTTCACATGGGAGCGCTAAAGTCATGTGCCAGTCAGCAGATGATGCCCTACGGTATTGTGTCCTATGTAAACCTTTCAAGATCACTTGCCTCCCGCTTGGTTTGTCAATCCCACCAAGGATGTTTACAAAGTTTCTTGTGACCCTCATGGCTAATCTAAGAAAATTAGATGGAGGGTTGGACATATCTCGACCATATATTGGCCTCTGGGAAGTCAGAGGAAATAGTACAAGACTGCATTGACTGGACGATAGAATTTCTCCGATTCCATGGCTGGATCATAAATTAGGTAAAGAGCCAACTAACACCAATACAGCAGATACATTTTCTAGCCGTACAGTTATATACTGTAAAAAGAATTCAGAAGTTATCCGCATTGAGTCAGGTCTGTATAAGAGTCCCTGCTCCGCACAAGGCTTCGTCCTCTGGGTATGATGTCCTCAATTGTAGACCTAGTTCTATGGTCGAGATGGCAAAAAAGAGAACTGCAATGGAATATATTAAAGTAGAGCCGAATAAGACTTCGGCTGCAGGTAGTAGCAGTTTTGCCTTACTGGCCAAGAACAGCATATTTCTCAAACGCTCTGGAAATGGCAATAGAAGAGACATGGATATTGTCGATCAGATTTGATCTATTACTTCAGGGCCACTACTCCATTAAAATCTACAGGGCCTCAGGTCGACGGTATGGAGATTAGCCGAAATTGTTGAATTATTTGATCAGAGCCCTTTTTGTTTCAACTCCTTATACAGGCAAGGTAAGGAAATCTCATAAACCTATTATAGAACATGGAAATCTTGAATTTCCTGGACAGGTTCTAAATTCTACATTATAAAAGCAGAAACGTCAGTCTTGCAGTTTCTGCATGATGGCTTTATGAAAGGTCTAGCAGTAGCAACAATAAAAGTAGATATCTGCTCTAAGCATCCTTTTGGACATAAAAAGAATTTGTCCACATATTAGATAATTTATAGCTCCCTGGGACATAAATTTGATACTAAATGCTCTGTAGTCATCTTTGTTTGAACCCTTGCAGGAGGCTTCCCAAATTTTTTTTAAAAAAACATTTTATTGTAAGACTGCAATAAACGTTACAATAGAATGTTACGGTCAGAAAAATTACATAACTAAAAAAGCAAAAATAAACTAAAACAAAGCCATGAAGAATGTAGAGTTTCCAAATCACAAACGAGGCACGGTAATATCTGCAAAGTCAAACAAAATACCACAACAGTGAAGACCGAATACAGCAAGGAATATATACTTTGAAAACAATTATTTATTTTCCTTTTCTTTTTTTTTTTAAAAGGGGAGCACCTGTTCTTCATTATTCTCTATAATTCTTGAATTGGAAAGTGATATTCTTAATTGCAATGACTATGAAGAAAACAAATGGATACTAGCGCACCAAGATTTCTAGAGGGCATAGGATGCAAGCGAGCTGCTGTATAGGATATCTGACTTGATCCTTAAGTATTGACAGAGAAAAAGATATACTGCGCTCAGCTAGCAAACATTACTAACGTGCGGTATCTATGAACCAAGTATGGAGTTAATCTATGTTTAGCACGTATGATATGATAAGACAATATGTAACAAATACTTAGTAGACAATGTGGATATTATGTAATAAAAAATGATTTCTTTTCAAAGTTGGCTAAACCATATAGAGTGGAAAACATACGTGCTAAACATAGATTAACTCCATACTTTGTTCATCGATACTGCACGTTAGTAATGTTTGCTAGCTGAGCGCAGTATATCTTTTTCTCTGTTAATTGCAATGACCTCAGCCAGGAAATTACAAGCCTTATGGGCAGAAGAGCCTTTCCTAAATATTATGCCAGACAGAGTCGTAGTAAGAACAAATCCAGCCTTTCTTCTGAAAGTCGTACCCTCATTCCATTTGAATCAGTAGATCATGCGACCATCTTTTCCTGCAACCTAAGGATGAGATGGAAAAGAAATTCCACACGCTAGATCTTGTCAGAGCAATAGCTGTCTACCTAGTCAGAGTTAATGAATTCTGTAAAACGGAGCACTTGTTTATTCTTCCAGAAGAAATAAAGGAGGTTGTGTACCAACGATGCAGACCATTGCAAGTTGGATTAGAAGATTAATTGTCTACCTGTTGGAGGAGGGACGTAAGATACTGAAAGTTCTTAAGGCATAGTCGACTAGGGCAATACTGACCTCATGAGTTAAAAAGGCTCAGACTACTGCGCTGGTACTAAAAATTCATATGGTAAACATTATGCTCTCTATTATCAGACAGGAGGCTTGTTTAATGATACCAAACATAGGTTTATTTAAAATATACATAAAACATTGCACATACCTGGGTATAAATGTATGAGTTTATTGCTGCTGTGTGTGTAAATTTGGGAATTGTATTACTAGGTTGCAGGATTACCAACAGATACAGTAACTAGAAGTGACATACTGTTCTGTATATTTAGTGGGAATTTCTTTTGCATATTTTTCATAGATTTTTCTATTTATTCTGGTATTTTTATTGCTGCTATATATGTGCATTGTTTTATGTATATTTTAAATAAACCTATGTTTGGTATCATTAAACAAGCCTCCTGTCTGATAATCGAGAGCATAAATGTTTACCATATTAATTTTTAGTACCAGCGCAGTAATTATTGCTAATCACTTAACTATTTTTTATTTTTTTTTATTTTAGATCATATTGATATTTGGTCTTTTACTAGACCCTGTTAATTATCTGCAGCAGGTACCTATCTAAAGTCCTTTATAAAAGTGCCAGGAATTGTAGTGTTTCAATACATAAAGTGTGTATCCCAGAGTAATGGCTGCCATGGAGTTACTTGGAAGACACTGAATGATCAGTGATTATAATTCATCCTTTTCTATAGCATTATAATGTAAAAATGTAAGCCAATAAGAGTGTAATACTCTACACATACTGTGGACCAATGATATTGATTCCTACTACAGGGGTTCCCAACCACGGTCCTCAAGGCACACTAACAGTCCAGGTTTTAGGGATAGCCATACTTGAGCACAAGTGACTTAATTAGTACCTCAGTTATTTTGAATTAACCATCTGTGCACAATCATGGAGATCACTAAAACCAGGACTGTTAGTGTGCCTTGAGGACCGAGGTTGGGAATCACTGCCCTACTACGTGTGTACTTTTCCTTAACGTATGTCTGCAGTGATTGACATCAAGTTGGAGAAGCCTCCTGAGCAGCCAGTGACGGAGAGCGGCTGTTCCTGCTAACAACTCTGTATTGGAGATTCTGCTGCTGTCCAAATGCATTAACAGAAAAAGCAAAGCATTTATTTATCTCTTAGATTCCCAGTGTGTGGATGCAGTGTGTGCTCCATCATCTTTAAAGGGGCATTGGGACCCCTTTGAACAAGCCACAGCCCACCTCATCTCACTCAAACTGCATGGTGTCGTGTACGGTTGGAGAATGAGAATTTTCCATATGTATAGTTTTTATTTTTTGCACTTTGGGCACCCATATGGGGCCGGCTCAATTCTCTCAATGTGACAATGAAAATTTGTGCGAACATGTTTGTTACGGTGTATGATTCAGGATGCAGCCATGATACAGGAACATGAATGCAGCCTGTTTATTTCAACCCTCGCTACTAGAAATGTGTACAGGTTACATGAAATGAATGAGGGGTGTTATTAGTGTGCTGTAGCCTAGAGAACCACAAATTGTCAGATTATTTTCATACTTGGTCCCTTTATTCTAGTGCCATTTCCTAGTTGACATTTTATTTAAATTTATCTTTCAGATTTACCACCTTTTCTATTCTCATTGTGTGATCAGCCATCCTTTGTATGTGTTTACCCTATGACCTGTGCTAGCACTAGCAGGCTAAATGTCTGATTTTCACACAATTATAACTTGTCTACATACATACAGCATTGGCTGCCATTTTGTGGGCTTAGCAAACCATCATAGGCTGCTGCACTTTATGCCTGAGTAATATAAATAATTCTTAATACAATGCCTGCCCCAGTGTAGGTGATAAATCATTGTAATTATGACTTCTTTTGTACAAAACACTTCTTCATAAACTTCTGCCAGACAGACCAGTGCTCTTTACAATATGCCTGCAGATGGCGTGTAGTAGCACATATCTACAATCTGTTAGAGTTCTCCCTTACTATGCCTATTGACCTACTGTATGAAATGCTACAGCTCTACACTGAACATGTCTGATCTTGGAAAAACCTCCATTCTAAACACAGTGCTTATTTTCTGCACTACATCCACAATGTCGTCCTGCTCTACGGCCCTAACCAACAATAACACTTTTTGATTTTTATTTGATCATTGGTTTCTAACACTCTAGAATGAAAATAAGTAAACGTTAATACATTTTGTTATCTGATCGGAATAAAATTTTTGTTTAAAAATGAAAGCAAACCTCTGATCTGTGTGCACTGGTGGCTCCTCTGTATGTACTTCTCCTGTACACTGCCTGTGCTGCATCCTGGTCATGTCACCTTACTGTTTCTCTGTGTACAGGGTTTTCCCAGTACTCTGGGTCAGAGCCTTTGATCTGTGTGCACTGGTGGCTCCTCTGTATGTACTTCTCCTGTACACTGCCTGTGCTGCATCCTGGTCATGTCACCTTACCGTTTCTTTGTGTACAGGGTTTTCCCAGTACTCTGGGTCAGAGCCTTTGATCTGTCAGTTGTATTGTCATTGCAAATCTCTGGATTGTATAAAAATAAAATATTAAAAATTAAAATATTGATAATGGATAAATTATATAGTGAAAATGTTCTCTCCACTTGAATACTCCTTGGATGTCTTCTATTGCGTATCTTTCCCATATTACTTCTCCATAGCTGTTTATACAAGTAGGTGTAACTATTACTGAGTATCTACTATATGAACACAGCTGTGTCACTGAATGAATAAAATCTTCGCCTATCAGTTTGTGATCTCATTGTCTTTGTTTTATTGTCCTCTAACAAGTTTTTATTTAAAAAGAAAAAAAAAAAATCATTTTTGGGTATGGAACATATTTGAAACCTATATCAGAATTCAATAGGCCCATGTGATACAGCCTGACCAGAGTTCAGATATTCTAAATGCAAGCTATGAATTTGGATTAGTTTATCACATGAAGAGAGAACCATTGGTAAGTAAGAGTCCATGATTTTGTGTAATCTACTGTCAAAGGTACCATATCTGAGATTCGGGCATATCTCCTACAGGTTTAGAGAGTTATAAGCTTTGCAGTATGGTGTAATAGTTTATACCTTTTAAGATTAGGAGAAAATGCAGTTACTCTCCTATAGGCATCGTCACTGTGGCAGAGGAGTTACAGAGCTCTTTAGTAGTAAAATGATGGAGGCCTGAAATGTTTAAAGGAAATGGTTGGGAACAGTACAGTTTGTTTTCTTTTGTTTATAACATGTTTTTCTTGAGCATATCACATAAAGAGTGCAATTGTCAATAATAATGATGGTACATTAAACAGACTATGCATATAGAACAGTAGAAAAGAGGAAGAAAAAAGAATTTAGTACAACAATATTCACTTTACAAACTACACTCTTAATACATACTGTATAGACATAAAAGAAAAAAAAACATAATTTGTTTGTTAACCATAATAAAGAATACAAAAAATAGAAAATGAAATAGAAATAAACTAGTAATAAACAATAAAGGAAAGAGTGGAGGAAGGGAGGATAATAATGGTCCCCCATGGGAGCAGCTTCTATACTACACATCAAATTAATTATCCTTGAATAGGTTAATCTTCCAACAATAATCTGGTTTCATACCAACCCGTGTGTTGAAAGCAAATTTTAACTTGCAATTGTGTGGCAGTTGGTAGTGTCTACATTACTTTCCCAAAATTAAAAAAAAAAAAAATAATTGAACCCTAGCCTCCTTATGAAGCGTGGACTCCATCCAATCCATCTTTAAATAGCTTTTACTAAAAAAGGATAAACTAGGAGGGTTTGGATGAATCCTTTGATGGAGAGCTGCTTTTTTGCAGCAGCAGTGGAGATAAACTGGAGCTTCCTAGTGTCCCTGGTATATCTAGATCCGAGAGGACTCACTACAAGAATGGCCCACTCAGGTGTCAGCGGGAGACATCCCGTAGCCAACCATGAAGAAGATGGTCCGTAGCAAAGGTTTTAATTTGCACCCAAAATCTTTTAATTAATGAGCAGTGCCACACACAATGATAGAGTGGCGTGTCCACAGAGGCACACTTAGGACAGGATGAATGAGGTTGTAATCCCATCAAACTACGCCTGGAAGGAGATAAATAACCTCTATAAAAAAGTCGGACATGCTTTATACATAGTTGCTGGTAGGGTTTTGTTCATTTAAAGCAATTGATTCACAAGTGTATTTTCATCTACATGAGGAAATTGTTTTCTTTTAAAATGAGAAACATTGAACCAGATTTGATCTGGTGTACTGTTGATCCTGGATGGTGATAAATATGTCCTAAACCCTTAGCGGGTATTAGGGGAAAACATATTTGTTTCTGCCCAGTTATGAACAAAGGACAGAGAGCAGAAGAATAAGAAAAACAGGCACCTGCAACACACATGCTGAAAGGGAGTCTAGTGGGCCTGGACCTTCACAACCCTAGAATAGAACACCCCCAAGCAAAGCCAGGGCCGTAAGGGCAGATGTTCAGTGTCCCCCATGTAATTCAGAGAAAAGGATTTATCATGTAAGAACCAAAATCCCACTTTCTCTTTCATCCATGGGGGACACTGGATTTACACTGTCCACTAAGAGAAGGATCGCTCCTGTGCTGTGCTTAGGACCATTCGCTCGAATCTAGCGTCACTAGAGGCAAAGGTGTCAAAATGGCAGAATTTTATGAAAGTGTTAGCTGAGGCTTATGTAGGGGTCTTGCAAAGATGCTTCACCAAGTGACCACGCCGAACCACCCAGGAGGACCCAACTGACCAAGTCAAGTGGGCTATCACTAAGTCCGGAACAGTCATGACTGCTCTAATGCGAGAGATATTGTCTGCTTGGAGGCTTACCATCCCTTTTTATGTTATAGAGCACGAACAAAGAGTTTGTCCATCTAAAAGCGTTGGTCCTGTCAGGATGTAGTCAGCATGCTGGTGGTCAGAATCTCGAGCGCTGATATCCCGACAGTGAGTGAAAGGCACTAGGGAGAGAGTTAGAGTGGGACAGGTGGGTTAAGTTAAGGGTTTTTCTGCCAGGATTCTCACTGTTGAGATGCCGCTGTCTGTATTTCAACCATTGGTGTCCTGACCACTGGGATCCCGTAGCCAACCAGTCCTGTCAACCTAAATGCGTAAATACATTACCAAATGCTGAAGGACAACTGAGGATTCTTCTGATCCTCCACAGAAGAGCAGGAACCACCATTCCCTGGTTGATCTGAAACTGGGAAATAACCTTTAGAAGGAAATCCATTTAAGTCTGCAGGACCGCACTGTCATGGTGAAACGTCCTGAAAGTTGACTGGGAGACAGGACACTCAATTCTGAAGCCCCGCTCCTCTTGTAGAGGAGATAGCGAAGAGGAACGTTCTGCCATGTAAGCCATCTAAGTCCTGAGTCCAAAGGTTAAAATGGATGGCGCTGAAGAGACAGAACTAGGTCCCAAGGGACAACAAGGGGTACAAAGGAGGACTGTATGTGGAGCACCCCTTGTAGCAAGGTCTGCACCTTAGAAATGACCGCAACCCTTCTCTGGAAAAAGACAATACCGAGACGTACACATTTGACAGTGATATGCCCTACCGTAAAGAGGTTTAAGTGCACACGCATTAACGGTGCTGGAGAAACCCCTAGATTTCATGAGTGCTGTCTCGACAACCACCCCATCAAAGCCAGGCCAGATTTTGGTTCTGGAACAGACTTGGGATGAGAGAGGTTCGACTAAGCAGGCGACACCAGGGAGGAACCATCGACAGCCTGCGGATTTTCGCATACAATTCCCTGCAAGGCTATTCTGGGGTCACCAGAATGGCTGTTCTACCTACCAGCCTTAGCTTGTGAAGCACTATCAGAAGCAGGGAAGTGGTGGAAAGATGTACATGATGTGAAACATCCAGGAAATGAAGAACGCCTAAATCGGCATCCTGGAGCAGCACCTGTCCACCCTGTTGGTCAGGTAGTAATCCCGTTCCCTTTTCCTCATTAATATCATTCTTGAAGCAAATATTCTATTTTTTTATGATTTAATAATTTATTGTGATTAATAACTAATTATGAACCAATGATAGCTTACTTGCAAGGTTATTCCCAGGAAATATACCTTTAAATCATTAGGAAAATTCTATTCATGAAGGATTGCACACTAAATGTAGTAAAGTATATTTTCATTAACAACTGATTATTAAATAATCACACATTATACAATATCACAATTTCTAGAGAGAGAGAGAGAGAAATGATGGAGTCTGGTGTGAGGGAGCTCTGGGGGATAGAAGATTGCATGGCATATGGATTGCATAACCAATATATTAAGGCCAATATACCCCATATGAGGGATGGCACATATCTACCATCTTGGGTGTCCCTCTGGTTTCCATCTCCTTTTGTTCCCCACTCCCTTACTCCTCTAATCACCATCCCTTTCACAGACTGCAGACTCACAACTCATAATTATATGCCTAATCTCTATCTTGGCTTTTCTTATGATATGCTTCAAAGTGACACAACCTTGTGTGTATTCTGTTCTGTACATTAAGGTATGCATGCGTCACTTCAAAGGGGTATACTTTTTCCATTCTATCGAGACACCATTTTGTTAAATAACCAAATTCATATTCAACCCATTCTTAAAAATTATTTTAATAAAAGTCAAGACTCTATGATAATAGCCTTCAGTTCTTTGCATTGGAAGTTGTAAAGAGGCCTTAGCAGATGATTTAGCATAATTGGGGGCCCATTTATCAAATATTTGCGGTAACTGCAAATATTTAGTATCTCCCGAATGTAGGATTGAGGGACTGCAGCAGATATCTCCCATACCTGCTGTGATCATGCTCTGAGGCCTCAGTCTGCTTATGCTGGGCTTAATTATGCATACCCCTGCAATGCCATTAAAACGCACTTACATGCGTGCATTCGCCTGACGACTTCCCGTCACCACCCACAAACTGCATGATGGGTCTACATCGTCACTACGATCGCATTGACTGAATCAAACACTTCAGTGAATCAGGCCCTATCAGTAGTGAATCATCCCCTTAGTCCATCTTTGTCTGGTTTAAGTATTACTATGTGTCATACGACAAACTAGCTGGAAGGATTCTGTTGTCAGGTTGTCACTGGCAGTTTTTGAAGTGATCTAAATGTCACTATTTGGGAGAGTGGTGTGATACATCGGTGTTCCGGACCCCTTTACCTGACCTGGCGGCACTACCTTCTGGCCATAGGTGCTCATGCTGGCTGCTGGAGACATCCTTGAGTTCCATGCCTGCCAACCAGCAAGGAGGTTTGCGTCCTTCCAGAGTCCTCTCCTGCTCTGGCCGAGCATGGGCCCTGCCATCTTGGCCACTAACCTCTGACTGCCAACTAGGTTTCATTATATGCTTACCTTGCCCATTCAGCCTATCAGCAGGGACAAGAACGACCGATTTAAACCAGCTCTGGCAGTTCACCCTTTGCCGGAACAACTTCTCTACTCCTAAGTCATGGCTCAGGGCCTGAATCAGCAGTGCACTGCTGAACGCAGATTCCCAATGTTTGAGAATCTGCACAGGCGCCAGACCCATTCTGCACATGTGCAGAACGGGTCTGCGAGTCCGCTTGCAAACTGGCAGCAGACTGTCAGTGATTGACAGTGTGCTGCTGTTTAGGGGTGGGGAGGGGGCGGCGACAGCCTTACCCGAAACGGAGGGAAGAGAAGAGGTCAGGATCTCCGTTTGGTGACTAAGATGTCCTGGCCTCTTCCTCTAAACTGCCGCTGCCGGCCGATGCTGCGTTGAGCAACACAGGTCGGTTAAGTAATGCATAGTGAGCGTGATGCCTCTTGTGCATTGCCATATCTGCAAAGGATCGCAAGTGCAGCTTTGCAATTACGATCCTTACAGAATCAGACCCTCAGTTTGCCTGCATCTGTTCCAATCAATTCCTGATTGTACATTATCTCCTGCTGACTCTTATCTTTATTCCAGGCTGAGCGGTATTCACAGCAAGTTCTAGCATCCATTCCAAGCGCTACGCTCTAAACATCATCCATCTCAAGCTGTATGCTATACTTAACAAGTTCCAATCTCCATTCCAGGCTGTGCAATATATACAGCATGTTCCAACAGCTATTCCAGGCTGTGCACTATATAAAGCAAGTTCCAGCATCCATTTCGGCCTGTGCACTATACACAGCAAGTTCCAGCATCCATTCCAAACTCTGCTCTATACAATAAGTTCTAGTATCCATCTCAAACTGTATGTGTAACACAGAGGCCCTGATTCAGAGCTGGACGCAAGACCATCGCGACCATCGGGCTTGCGACGAAACCCTTGTGGTAGGGTCTTGTGGCCGCAAGCCCCAGAGAGCTTCTGGCTCTAATAGAGCTGGAAGCTCTCCCACTGACATCACTGGTGATGTCAGTGGGACCGCCCACAAATGGCAGGCGTTCTCATGGGAACGCCTCCTTTAGTGAAGCCACGCCCCCGCCACGCCTACAAAACGGGGCGAGCTGTCGATCAACATCGACAGCCGCCCCTTTTGTAGTGAGCCACGGAGCGAGTGCTTTTTGCGCTCACTCCGGGGCTCGCATACACCGCGTGTGCGCGCTGGGCCACCATCGACCCGCTTGCGAACGGGTCTGAATCAGGCCCAAAGTTCCAGCATCCATTCCAGGCTGTATGATGTACACAGCAAGTTCCAACAGCCATTCCAGGCTGTGCACTACATACATCAAGATGCAACATCAATTCTATACTGTGTGCTTTATACAGCTTACATCAATATAAATTCAGACTATATACAGCTGAGTCTAATATTTAATCCTTGCTGTGTGGCATATACAGTAAACTCAGTTTAAACCAGCAAGACTCCATCACCAGTGCCAGACTGTGCTCCATATCAAGCTGTGTGCAAAATCCAACTATATCTCCCACCAGCTTTAGCCGCGTACTATACTAGACTCATCAACGTGCCTGCTGCATTTGTCTGATTGAGTCCGTGCTGTCTGCTTCATGTTACTATCCGTTCTCCACTAGTGGACTGTAAGGGCTAATTCACATTTGCCGGTTTTGGCCGGCCAGGCAAGAACCGGGCGGTAGCAGGCCGGGTTTTTACAGGCACTGTGTGCCTTTCACAAGCAGCGGATTTGAGCCACTTTTTATGCGGGTTTTTTTGGCAGCCAGTTAGGCATGCGCTGCTGTACAAGCCCGGCCGGCAGAAGCAAGTGTGTGTGAAAGGAAGTATTGTTTCCTTCACACTACTGGCGTGCAGGGACGGCATGGCACCGTCCTGCACAGTAGATATTTCCAGCTGTTGGACGGCGACCGTGCCGTCTGAAAGGACCCGCTGATTCCCTGCATTTACTAGATTTCACACCCGGTTGAAAACCGGGCGGCTTTTTGCCGCTCGGCCAAAACCGACAAATGTAAAATAGCCCTTACAGTTGATTCAGTAATCCAGACGGCAAAGCTCACCGGCCTGCTCTGCATTCTGCCTCTCATCCACTCTAATAGATACTTGCCTACCCTCCAGATTTGGTTGGGAGCCTCACGAAAATCGGTTGCGCCTCCCGGCAGCTGCCGCCCCCTCCCGCGATCACATAAGAATCCCTGGCAGCGAGGGGGTGGCCTGTGACGCGATTCACGCTGAATAGTGTCGTTTTGGCCCCGCCCCCTGCTTCACAATCCCGGGATTATCAGCATTGTGTAGCGGGGGCGGGACCAAAATTATACATTTGTGTGGCCACGCTCCGCCCACAAGCGCAGGCCAAGCCCTAGATTTTGCCGATCTGGATGCCCTCTCTCCTTCTGGCAGCCGGAATGTCGGCATCTCTTACCAACCCGTATGAGGAGTAGCTTCATCAAGCTGCCTAGCTTCTATTACTCTCCTAATACAGAAGCCAGCCCTAGGGTTCCTGACCCAGGACAACAAAACCTCAGTGACTTCACAGGTGGTAGGTAACCTAGCATGGTACAAAATCACAAGGTAGAGAATGGTCTGATGTAGCAGTAGTTAGTGTCAGGCTTAGATTCAGAACAGTAAACAGACAGAGGTCAGGGTCTCAGGCTTAAGGTTGTATTTGGTAGGTCAGGCAGGCCAAGGGGGCATGCAGATATCCGGTACACAATAGTCAAGCACAATGTCCGAACGAATAGTCTGCTTTCATTCTGAATTTGGGGTCACTTGTTTTTATATCATGTGACTGCCCTTTTACCTTCAGTGATAGAAAATAACAGCGGAGGAAACAGACCACTTCGGTTGGCCTGGTTAGTCGGTGCAAGGGGTCATTTTGTGACCCTATAATTGTAGAATGTGTGGAATCAAAATTGATCTAACCCAATGCCATGTTTCTGTAATTATTCCAGTGTCTTAAGCGGGGAATCCTTTTTTTTTTTTTTCTTCTTCTTTTATGGCACTTAACAATGGGTCCTATAAATTTATAGGCAAATATTTTTGTTTAAGTCAGCGGAGGCTTTTCTTTTTTTCCTCGACTAAACATGATAAAGTTTCTGTAGCTGTGTAATTATTTCTTACCTGATCACCTTTTTATTTGCGCTCCCGTGCCGCACATAGTATATTTTTTATTTTTTTTGGGAGGGGGCCATGGCCATGCCTCCTCCGGTACCTGGGTCCGTTCCTGCAATGAATGGCCCTATTTGCACCAAGTATAGGCTGGTGCAACTGTCCACTGTAATAATGACTAGTAGCAAGCCAAGCATACGGATAGGGGTTAGGTGCACCGCAAGATGCTTTCACCTCTGCAAACAATGAATATACACACTTTGTTTTCTATGCATGCAATGTGGGAAGAGGACGCCCAATTTTTGTCCAACTCTGCATTAGCCACAAGAGTCAAACAAACCAGAAATGACTACCGTAGGAGGTTTTGTGCTTAATGAGGAAAGTGGGGGGTATTTATCAGTACTAACCTATCTAAAGTTGGAGATAGGATAATGTTGAAAACCTATCCTACCAGAAGCAGTCCTTTATGTATTTTTTTGTCATCCTCTAAAAAAACAGTTAGCAAACTTAGGGCCTAAGTCAGAGATGGACGCTAATGCAACCGCATCTGCGATTTCGCATAGAACGCAGCTGCAAAAATATGCTAATGTTTCCAAAGCTTACCCAATCATAGGGACACCCACTGCTGCCCTCTCATCTGTCCGCGTAAACAGCCGGAACTCTGACCTGTCTTAAAATCAACATCTCTGCTGACACACAGAGAGCTCTCATGCTGCGAAGGAGATCGCAATTGGTCATTTATTCATGCTCCTGAAATAGTGTTTAAACAGTCAGACATGCCTGTGTTTGCCTAGTCACTTCCCGTTACCTCCCCCAAACGCTGACTACCTGTCACTCACTTTGCAAATGAATCCTCTGTGCTAGCGTAATTGCAAAACAATCGATGTGCTTGCACAGTATGGCTTAGAGACATGCACAATGGCCAGTGGCGTAACTAGGGGGGGGTCGAGCGGGGCACATGCCCTGGGCGCCCTGGCAAACCCGGCAGAGGGGGCGCCGACAGGGCATCATACCCGCACGCACACCCGCCCTTCCCCCCCCGCCATCATTGTATCCCGACTAATAATGAGCAGGTCAGTGTGCTGTGCCTGCTAGCCTGCTGCTAATTGGGCTGCCTCTAGGGGGAGCTGCAGTGGAAGTGCGCCGCGCAGCCACTCACAGGCAGTCTTGTTGCTGAGAGAGTGAGAGCTCTTCCTGTTCCCTGACCTGCCTGAAACGAGCTGCCATCTGACTCCGGGTACCAGGAGAGGAGTGATTCTTCCTTCCCTGCTCACTGCAGGTGGGTAATGGGGGGGGAGTGTGTGCAGGTTGGTGTGTGTTATGTGGGGGGGGTGTGGAGGTTGGTGTGTGTTATGTGGGGTGGAGTGTGTGGAGGTTGGTGTGTGTTTTGTGGGGGTGTGTGTAGGTTGGTGTGTGTTATGTGTGGGGAGGGGGCTGCTGGCTGCTTTTGTGTGAAAGACATGTGTGTCTGTGTAGGCTGTCAGTGTGTGCATGTATATATGTGTCAGTGTACTGTATATGTCAGTGTGTGCATGTATATATGTGTCGGTGTACTGTATATGTCAGTGTGTGTGTGTATATATATATGTCTGTGTGTGTGTATCTGTGTCTGTGCTGAGAGACAATGCAGGGGAAGATGATGGTGTGACAGAAACGATGCAGGGGGGGAGCTGATCGCGTAACTGAGAGACGATGCAGGGGGGGAGCTGATTGCCTGACTGAGAGACAATGCAGGGGGGGCGGTGATGGTGTGCTGAGAGACGACTAGGTGGGGAGTTGCTGGTGTGCTGAGAATTGACGCAGGGGGGGCGTGATGGTGTGCTGAGAGACAACGCAGGGGGAGGCGATGGTGTAGCTAAGAAGAGATGACACAGGGAGGGAGATGATGGTGTGGCTAAGAGAGGATGCAGTGAGATGATGGTGTGGCTAAGAGAGGATGCAGTGAGATGATGGTGTGGCTGAGAGATGCAGGGGAAGGAAGTTACATCGGGGGAACGAGTCTGGTTGAACCGCTGTTTTATGATTACTTTTTTAACACACAAACAGGCATCTTCCGGACGACGTCACCTACGTGAATAGTGAATACCGACTGAAGACGCCATCGTCCCAGGGAGGATACATTTCTTCAGAGGTTCCACATTGTGAGAAACTACCGCAAAGGTAAGGTGCTTATCGAATGTGAAAAAAGGTGTGTATGGAGCGGTAATGAAGATCAGGTGACCACGATGTGTAAATTGTATTTATTAAGACTCTTCTAAAAAATGAGAACGTGCACACAGGATACAATAACTGATAAGTATCAAATCACAATAACAGAAAAAACGTGGGTAAAGGGCATCTGAGAACACCTGGAGATGTAATATGGATAAATACAAGGTAGCAGAGACTCCGTCTTAGGAGAGGGACTTTCATAGCAGTTCCGTATTACATCTCCAGGTGTTCTCAGATGCTCTTTACCCACGTTTTTTTTTATTGTGATTTGATACTTATCATCTATTGTATCCTGTGTGCGCGTTCTAATTTTTTAAAAGAGTTTTAATAAATACAATTTACACATCGTGGTCACCTGATCTTGACTAGTGCTCCATACACACCTTTTTTCTTGTTTATCATATTAGCAGGTGCAGATCCTGCTGTAGGAGCAGCCTGTCATAATCAGGATATACTATCTAGGTGATCAGCGCACTCAAATCTATCTAGCATATGGAATGTAAAGGAATGTGACAAAAAATGGGTGGCGTGTCATGTTGACATGCCCCATTTTCAGTAGCCACGCCCCTTCTGGTAGGTGACCACGCCCATATTTTTGCCGCACGCCTTCGGCGCGCAAGATATTTGGCTGTGTATTGGGGGGGGGGGGCGCAAATCTGAAACTTGCCCTGGGCTCTGAAGACCCTAGTTACGCCACATTGTCAATGGCAACAATCGCTCGTTCTGCATAAATATCGGCATTGTGTACATCTCTGATTCAGGCACTATATATCTTGGAATTTTATTTTATCAGCGAGGATAGTAATAATGCTGCTTGCATAAGTATTCAACATCATGTGATGTGGAAGCTCTGGGTTTTCACACATGAAATATATTGCCCTAACAAATTGGCTTTCAATTAGCTTCTACATGTGAATCATTATAAAGAAGTCTGCTTTTATGCATGAAAGACCCCTAATTCAAATAACATTGGTCATACTGTGAATCTGAAGGTAAAATGTGTTAAACATGCACGGCTACAAAATCATATCCAAGTGCTTGGGGTTTGACTGGCTTGCCGGGAATTAGGGATATCTACGGTAGGACCCACCACCTGTGTGTTCCGCCCCTTTCAATATAGGGTGGAGCCTAATGCAGTGAGCATACTCTGCAGTGTCATCAAGCAGAGGCCCTGATTCACAGCCGGACGCTCTGAATCAGGGCCGTCCCTCTGAATTTTAGAGCGGCCTCCTTGCCGCTCGCATAGCTGTGGGTGACCACCCACATCTATAACGAGCGGCCAAAAAGATGGTCGCGATGGTCAAGACCATCGCGACCATCAGGCTTACAACGAGACCCTTGTGGTAGGGTCTCGTTGCCGCAAGCCCCAGAGTGCTTTCGGCTCTTTCAGAGCCGAAAGCACTCCCACTGACATCACTTGTGATGTCAGTGGGGCTGGCTCCAGACGGTATGCGTTCCCATGGGAACGCCTCCGTCTGGCCAGCCACGCCCCTGTCATGCCCATCAAAGGGGGCATGCTGTCACTCACCAACGACAGCACGCCCCCTTTGTAGCGAGACCCATAGCGACGGCTTGCCCATCGTTATCCGGGTCTCGCACATGCGCACGACGGAGCCGCCTCCGTCGTGCGCATGCGCACTGGCCTAACATTGATCCGCTTGCGAGCGCTCAGCGCTCGCGAGCGGGTCTGAATTAGGCCCAGAGTCTGCTTAATGCCGTGAAAGTGCATTGAGAGCAGCAGGGGCAGAGCCTGTTGCTGTGAGGTTCGGGGATACTTGCAGTTAGCTTTATTATGGTGTTAAAGTGCTCCTTGCTGGCAGGGCCGGATTAAAACTTGTGGGGGCCCTGGGGCAACTAAGTTGTGGCCAGGGCTTTACAGAGACAGCCAGGGCCCGGGGGGGGGGGGGGGGGGGGGCCGTGGCCTAATCGCGGGAAGAAAAAAAAAGTTTGCGCCAGGGATGGGGTCGCTGTGAGCAGTCTCCCACTGCAGCCCAGCACACACTGACAGCTGTGAGGGAGGGGGTCGGCGTTGGACACTGGCCCCCTCTAGCAAGCCCGGGTAATTAGTACGCGCCCCTGGACACATGGAGCCTACCCCACACACATACCAAGGCAAACGGAGCATATCCACCCCTTACCTCCCTCCCAGGGCCGGCCATAGGCCAAATATTTTTGTAAGCGAGTATATTTTTTGGCGCCCCCCTATGCAGTGCCCCTTTTACAGTGCCCCTGGTAGTGGTCCCCCCTGTGCAGTGCCCCCAGTAGTAGTCCCCTTATGCAGTGCCCCTTATATAGTGCCCCCAGTAGTGGTCCCTCCTGTGCAGTGCCCCCTCTGCCCCCAGTAGTAAGCCGCTTATATAGTGCCCCCAGTAGTACTCCCCCTATGCATTGCCCCCAGTAGTGGTACTCCCTATGCAGTGCCCCTTATACAGTGCTCCCAGTAGTAGTCCCCCCAATAGTGGTACCCCTTATGCAGTGTACTTTAAACAGTGGCCCCAGTTGTAGTTCCCCCCCTATGCAGTACCCCAAAATTGCCCTTTATATAGTGTCCCCAGCAGGGGCGTATCTTCCTATTGGCCTGGATAGCCCTCCCCAGGGGCGCGCCGTTGCCACCCGACATCATTAACAAATGATCCTGTTTGCTCTGCACAGTGTCCCACAGACAGCTGTCATTAGTAAATGATCCCTGGTCTCCTTCCCGCTACGGCCGCCACCATCTGCTCCCATTACCCACTGCGGGAGCCAGAAAGCTCCAGTCCGGCAGTGGGCGCAGTAGCCAATGAGAGTCTGACTGACTCTCACTGGCTGCTAATCAAAACAAATACACAGCTGCCAGCGCCGGCGGCTGTGTGTTTGTCACTGTGTAGTGCTGACCGGCCCCCACAAGCTTTAATCCGGCCCTGCCAGCAAGGAGCACTATCACAGAGACACAGTCGTCCCTTCGGCCCGCATGGTCGCAGCTGAGCTGAGGCTCCCTCCACTATGTGGCGCCCTACTCAGCTGCGTACCATGGGGAATGGGAGAACCGGCCCTGCTCCCTCTCCATCTAGCATGAATCTGGCTCCCTGTTCAGCCAGTGCTACTGCATACAGCGCAGAGCAGCTCTCGAGACCCCACATCAGTGATCAGCGTTGTGGATGTGATGTGTCACGTGACGCTGATCAGGGGACTCAGGAGCCGCTCTGCGCTGTTGCAGCAGCACTGACTGTGTTGCAGCATCTAGAATACAGAACTGTGGCAGCTGAGTCCCCATCCGGGAAAAGGTGCCGCTGGACACGGCAGGGTCACACGACCCTGTGTCTGGGCCCCTCTGTGTGGGGGCCCCTGTTGCCTCCCCCTTAATTGTGCCTGCTTGCCGCCTCTCAGGGGCCCTCTAATCCAAGTTTGCCTGCCCCTTGTCCTCAGACTCCTACTGCATGCTGCTCTGCTCTCTACAGTGAGAGAACTCTAGAATTGATGGATGTGTCAGCCGCAGTGAGTAAAGCTGCCGGAACGTCTGAAGGAGAGCCGTGTCTATGAAGAGAACAGCTGACCAGGCACAATAATGGTGAGTAGAGATCTAAATTACAATCACAAAGGACTTGAGACTTCTGCTACCAGCGGTTAGTAGGGGGTTATGAGGAAACAACTTCTAGCACGGCCTCTGTGCATGGCAGAAGTAAGAGAATGATACCGATATTTTAGTGGCCTTTTAAAAGAAACACAAAAAAGCTTCCCATATGACAAAGATATTCCTTAGGATAAGACTGATTCTGAGTCAGACGCAGCGTCTTTTGCCAGTTGCACGCCTGTGACTTTATGCTAATGCCACTATATGCCCTTCCCCTGGTGTACTCCTGTGTGCATGAATGTGCAAGGACAGAGACCCCCATTTAGAGCGTCTCCAGACACTGCAAACATGATTGCTGCTTCTTGGTGCATCAGAACTAGCACCAGCTCCATGCTAGGCATGGAATCTGTGCTCCAATGTGAGCGAATTGAATAAGGGGTCTATTTACTAAGCCTTAGATGGAGATAAAGTGAACGGAGGTAAGGTACCAGCCAATCAGCTCCTAACTGCCATGTAACAGGCTGTGTTTGAAAAATGGCAGCATCTGATTGGCTGGTACTTATCACAGTTTACTTTATCTCCTAACAAACCTTAGTAAATAGACCCCAAAGTGTCTGTGTACACACCCATTTCGGTGTCATGCCCGGGACACACCCATAAGACAGATCATCTCCGTGTGTCTGACCAGCCACCTCCCTGTCACCACCAAGGAATGCCCAATACATTTTCTATACACTCCTACATCCATGCATCTGAAATCACTACTGTGACTCTGTATCGGAATGTGTATGCAGTAAAATACATTTAAAATCGCTCAACTGTTTCCGGAATCGACATATTGTCCGACTCAGAACACATATTCTGACATCCACCTCACTGATACATACATCCTGCACCCACCGCACTGATATACGCAACCTACACCCACCTCACCGATATATACACACCCTGCACCTACCTCACTAATACACACTTCCTGCACCCACCTCACCGATATATACACATCCTGCACTCACCTCACTGATATATACACATCCTGCACTCACCTCACTGATATATACGCATCCTGCACCCACCTCACCGATCTATACACATCCTGGACCCACCTCACTAATACACATCCTGCACCCACCTCACTGATATACACATCCTGCACCTACCTCACTGATATATACACATCCTACACCCACCTCACAGATATATACATATCCTGCACCCACCTCACCGATATATACACATCCTGCACCCACCTCACCGATATATACACATCCTGCACCCACCTCACCGATATATACACATCCTGCACCCACCTCACCGATATATACACATCCAGCACCCACCTCACCGATATATACACATCCTGCACCCACCTCACCGATATATACACATCCTGCACACACCTCACCGATATATACACATCCTGCACCCACCTCACCGATATATACACATCCTGCACCCACCTCACCGATATATACACATCCTGCACCCACCTCATCGATATATACACATCCTGCACCCACCTCACTGATATACGCATCTTACACCCAACTCACCGATAGACACATCATACACCCACCTCACTGATATACACGTCCTACACCCACCTCACTGATATATACACATCCTGCACACACCTCACCGATCTATACACATCCTGCACCCACCTCACCAATCTATACAAATCCTGCACCCACCTCACTAATACACATCCTGCACCCACCTCACTGATATACACATCCTGCACCTACCTCACTGATATATACACATCCTACACCCACCTCACAGATATATACATCCTGCACCCACCTCACCGATATATACACATCCTGCACCCACCTCACTGATACACATCCTGCACCCACCTCAGTGATATAAACAACCTGTACCCACCTCACCGATATATACACATCCTGCATCCACGTCACTGATACACACATCCTGCACCCACCTTATTGATATATACACACCCTGCACCCACCTCACCGATATATACACACCCTGCACCCACCTCACCGATATATACACATCCTGCACCCACCTCACTGATACACACATCCTGCACACACCTCACTGATATACACGTCCTACACCCACCTCACTGATATATACACATCCTGCACCCACCTCACCGATATATACACATCCTACACCCACCTCACTGATATACACATCCTGCATCCACCTCACTGATACACACATCCTGCACCCACCTCACGATATGTACACATCCTGCACTCACCTCACTGATATATACGCATCCTGCACCCACCTCACCGATATATACGCATCCTGCACCCACCTCACTGATACACACATCCTGCACCCACCTCACTGATATACACGTCCTACACCCACCTCACCGATATATACACATCCTGCATCCACCTCACTGATACACACATCCTGCACCCACCTTATTGATATATACACACCCTGCACCCACCTCACCGATATATACACCTCACCGATATATACACATCCTGCACCCACCTCACCGATATATACACATCCTGCATCCACCTCACTGATACACACATCCTGCACCCACCTTATTGATCTATACACACCCTGCACCCACCTGACCGATATATACACATCCTGCACCCACCTCACTGATACACATATTCTGACATCCACCTCACTGATGCATACATCCTGCACCCACCGCACTGATATACGCATCCTACACCCACCTCACCGATATATACACACCCTGCACCTACCTCACTAATACACACATCCTGCACCCACCTCACCGATATATACACATCCTGCACTCACCTCACTGATATATACACATCCTGCACTCACCTCACTGATATATACGCATCCTGCACCCACCTCACCGATATATACGCATCCTGCACCCACCTCACCGATATATACGCATCCTGCACCCACCTCACCGATATATACGCATCCTGCACCCACCTCACCGATATATACGCATCCTGCACCCACCTCACTGATATATACACATCCTGCACCCACCTCACCGATATATACACATCCTGCACCCACCTCACCGATATATACACATCCTGCACCCACCTCACCGATATATACACATCCTGCACCCACCTCACCGATATATACACATCCTGCACCCACCTCACTGATATATACACATCCTGCACCCACCTCACCGATATACGCATCCTGCACCCACCTCACCGATATACGCATCTTACACCCAACTCACCGATAGACACATCATACACCCACCTCACTGATATATACACATCCTGCACCCACCTCACTGATATATACCCATCCTGCACCCACCTCACCGATATATACACATCCTGCACCCACCTCACCGATATATACACATCCTGCACCCACCTCACTGATACACATCCTGCACCCACCTCAGTGATATAAACAACCTGTACCCACCTCACCGATATATACACATCCTGCATCCACCTCACTGATACACACATCCTGCACCCACCTTATTGATATATACACACCCTGCACCCACCTCACCGATATATACACATCCTGCACCCAACTCACCGATATATACACATCCTGCATCCACCTCACTGATACACACATCCTGCACCCACCTTATTGATCTATACACACCCTGCACCCACCTCACCGATATATACACATCCTGCACCCACCTCACTGATACACACATCCTGCACCCACCTCACTGATATACACGTCCTACACCCACCTCACTGATATATACACATCCTGCACCCACCTCACCGATATATACACATCCTACACCCACCTCACTGATTTACACATCCTGCATCCACCTCACCGATATATACACATCCTGCACCCACCTCACTGATACACATATTCTGACATTCACCTCACTGATACATACATCCACCTCACTGATATACACGTCCTACACCCACCTCACTGATATATACACATCCTGCACCCACCTCACCGATCTATACACATCCTGCACACACCTCACCGATCTATACACATCCTGCACCCACCTCACCAATCTATACACATCCTGCACCCACCTCACTAATACACATCCTGCACCCACCTCACTGATATACACATCCTGTACCCACCTCACCGATATATACACATCCTGCACCCACCTCACTGATACACACATCCTGCACCCACCTTATCGATATATACACACCCTGCACCCACCTCACCGATATATACAAATCCTGCACCCACCTCACCGATATATACACATCCTGCACCCAACTCACCGATATATACACATCCTGCACCCACCTCATCGATATATACACAACCTGCACCCACCTCACTGTTACACACATCTTGCACCCACCTCACTGATACACACATCCTGCTCCCACCTCACTGATATATACACATCCTGCACCGACCTCACCGATACATACACATCCTGAACCGACCTCACCGATATATACACATCCTGCACCCACCTCACCGATATATACACATCCTGCACCCACCTCACTGATACACACATCCTGCATCCACCTCACTGACACACACATCCTGCACCCACCTCACCGATATATACACATCCTGCACCCACCTCACCGATATATACACATCCTGCACCCACCTCACCGATATACACTCCTGTTCCCACCTCACCGATACACACAGCCTGCACCCACCTCACCGATATATACACATCCTGCACCCAGCTCATGGATACACACATCCTGCACCCACCTCACCGATATATACACATCCTGCACCCACCTCATCGATATATACACATCCTGCACCCACCTCACCGATATATACACATCCTGCACCCACCTCACCGATATACACATCCTGTTCCCACCTCACCGATACACACAGCCTGCACCCACCTCACCGATATATACACATCCTGCACCCAGCTCATGGATACACACATCCTGCACCCACCTCACCGATATATACACATCCTGCACCCACCTCATCGATATATACACATCCTGCACCCACCTCACCGATATATACACATCCTGCACCCACCTCACTGATGCACACATCCTGCACCTACCTCACCGATATATACACATCCTGCATCCACTACACTAATATACACAGCGTGACACCAACCTTACTGATACACACATCCTGCACCTACCTCACCGATACACACATCCTGCACCCACCTCACCGATATATACATATCTTGCACTCACCTCACCGATATACACACATCCTGCACCCACCTCAGTGATATACACATCCTGCACCCACCTCAGTGATATACACATCCTGCACCCACCTCACGATATATACACATCCTGCACTCACCTCACTGATATATACGCATCCTGCACCCACCTCACCGATATATACAAATCCTGCACCTACCTCACCGATATATACACATCCTGCACCCACTACACTAATATACACAGCGTGACACCAACCTTACTGATGCACACATCTTCCACCCACCTCACTGATACACACATCCTGCACCCACCTCACGATATATACACATCCTGCACTCACCTCACTGATATATACACATCCTGCACCCACCTCACCGATATATACGCATTCTGCACCCACCTCACTGATACACACATGCTGCACCCACCTCACCGATATATACACATCCTGCACCCACCTCACCGATATATACACATCCTGCACCCACCTCACTGATACACACATCATGCACCCACCTCACTGATATATACTCATCCTGCACCCACTACACTAATATACACAGCGTGACACCAACCTTACTGATGCACACATCTTCCACCCACCTCACTGATACACACATCCTGCACCCACCTCACGATATATACACATCCTGCACTCACCTCACTGATATATACACATCCTGCACCCACTACACTAATATACACAGCGTGACACCAACCTTACTGATGCTCACATCCTGCACCCACCTCACTGTTACACACATCCTGCACCCACCTCACTGATATACACACATCCTGCACTCACCTTACTGATATACACACATCCTGCACCCACCTCACTGATACACACATCCTGCACCCACCTCACTGATACACACATCCTGCACATACCTCACCGATATATACACATCCTGCACCCACCTCACCGATATACACATCCTGTTCCCACCTCACCGATACACACAGCCTGCACCCACCTCACTGATACACACTTATTGCACCCACCTCACCGATATACACGTCCTACACCCACCTCACCGATATATACACGTTCTACACCCACCTCACCGATATATACACATCCTGCACCCACCTCACCGATATATACACATCTTGCACCCACCTCACTGATATATACACATCCTGCACCCACCTCACTGATACACATATTCTGACATCCACCTCACTGATATATACAAATCCTGCACCCACCTCACTGATACACATATTCTGACATCCACCTCACTGATACATACATCCTGCACCCACCGCACTGATATACGCATCCTACACCCAACTCACCGATAGACACATCATGCACCCACCTCACTGATATATACACATCCTTCACCCACCTCACCGATATATACAAATCTTGCACCTACCTCACCGATATATACACATCCTGCACCCACTACACTAATATACACAGCGTGACACCAACCTTACTGATACACACATCCTGCACCCACCTCACTGTTACACACATCCTGCACCCACCTCACCGATATATACACATCCTGCACTCACCTCACTGATATACACACGTCCTGCACCCACCTCACTGATACACACATCCTGCACCCACCTCACTGATACACACATCCTGCACATACCTCACCGATATATACACATCCTGCACCCACCTCACCGATATACACATCCTGCTCCCACCTCACCGATACACACATCCTGCACCCACCTCACTGATACACACTTCCTGCACCCACCTCACCGATATACACGTCCTACACCCACCTCACCGATATATACACGTTCTACACCCACCTCACCGATATATACAGCCTGCACCCACCTCACTGATACACACTTATTGCACCCACCTCACCGATATACACGTCCTACACCCACCTCACCGATATATACACGTTCTACACCCACCTCACCGATATATACACATCCTGCACCCACCTCACCGATATATACACATCTTGCACCCACCTCACTGATATATACACATCCTGCACCCACCTCACTGATACACATATTCTGACATCCACCTCACTGATATATACAAATCCTGCACCCACCTCACTGATACACATATTCTGACATCCACCTCACTGATACATACATCCTGCACCCACCGCACTGATATACGCATCCTACACCCAACTCACCGATAGACACATCATGCACCCACCTCACTGATATATACACATCCTTCACCCACCTCACCGATATATACAAATCTTGCACCTACCTCACCGATATATACACATCCTGCACCCACTACACTAATATACACAGCGTGACACCAACCTTACTGATACACACATCCTGCACCCACCTCACTGTTACACACATCCTGCACCCACCTCACCGATATATACACATCCTGCACTCACCTCACTGATATACACACGTCCTGCACCCACCTCACTGATACACACATCCTGCACCCACCTCACTGATACACACATCCTGCACATACCTCACCGATATATACACATCCTGCACCCACCTCACCGATATACACATCCTGCTCCCACCTCACCGATACACACATCCTGCACCCACCTCACTGATACACACTTCCTGCACCCACCTCACCGATATACACGTCCTACACCCACCTCACCGATATATACACGTTCTACACCCACCTCACCGATATATACACATCCTGCACCCACCTCACCGATATATACACATCTTGCACCCACCTCACTGATATATACACATCCTGCACCCACCTCACTGATACACATATTCTGACATCCACCTCACTGATAAATACAAATCCTGCACCCACCTCACTGATACACATATTCTGACATCCACCTCACTGATACATACATCCTGCACCCACCGCACTGATATACGCATCCTACACCCAACTCACCGATAGACACATCATGCACCCACCTCACTGATATATACACATCCTGCACCCACCTCTCCGATATATACACATCCTGCACTCACCTCACCGATATACTCACATCCTGCACCCACCTCACTGATAAACACATCCTGCACCTACCTCACCGATATATACACATCCTGCACCCACCTCACCGATATATACACATCTTGCACCCACCTTACCGATATATACACATCCTGCACCCAACTCACTGATACACACATCCTGCACCCACCTCACTGATATATACACATTCTGCACCCACCTCACTGATACACATATTCTGACATCCACCTCACTGATACATACATCCTGCACCCACCGCACTGATATACGCATCCTACACCCAACTCACCGATAGACACATCATGCACCCACCTCACTGATATATACACATCCTGCACCCACCTCACCGATATATACACATCCTGCACTCACCTCACCGATATACTCACATCCTGCACCCATCTCATCGATATATACACATCCTGCATCCACCTCACTGATACACACATCCTGCACCCACCTTATTGATATATACACACCCTGCACCCACCTCACCGATATATACACCTCACCGATATATACACATCCTGCACCCACCTCACCGATATATACACATCCTGCATCCACCTCACTGATACACACATCCTGCACCCACCTTATTGATCTATACACACCCTGCACCCACCTCACCGATATATACACATCCTGCACCCACCTCACTGATACACACATCCTGCACCCACCTCACTGATATATACAAATCCTGCACCCACCTCACTGATACACATATTCTGACATCCACCTCACTGATGCATACATCCTGCACCCACCGCACTGATATACGCATCCTACACCCACCTCACCGATATATACACACCCTGCACCTACCTCACTAATACACACATCCTGCACCCACCTCACCGATATATACACATCCTGCACTCACCTCACTGATATATACACATCCTGCACTCACCTCACTGATATATACGCATCCTGCACCCACCTCACCGATATATACGCATCCTGCACCCACCTCACCGATATATACGTATCCTGCACCCACCTCACCGATATATACGCATCCTGCACCCACCTCACCGATATATACGCATCCTGCACCCACCTCACTGATATATACACATCCTGCACCCACCTCACCGATATATACACATCCTGCACCCACCTCACCGATATATACATATCCTGCACCCACCTCACCGATATATACACATCCTGCACCCACCTCACCGATATATACACATCCTGCACCCACCTCACTGATATATACACATCCTGCACCCACCTCACCGATATACGCATCCTGCACCCACCTCACCGATATACGCATCTTACACCCAACTCACCGATAGACACATCATACACCCACCTCACTGATATATACACATCCTGCACCCACCTCACTGATATATACCCATCCTGCACCCACCTCACCGATATATACACATCCTGCACCCACCTCACCGATATATACACATCCTGCACCCACCTCACTGATACACATCCTGCACCCACCTCAGTGATATAAACAACCTGTACCCACCTCACCGATATATAGACATCCTGCATCCACCTCACTTATACACACATCCTGCACCCACCTTATTGATATATACACACCCTGCACCCACCTCACCGATATATACACATCCTGCACCCACCTCACCGATATATACACATCCTGCATCCACCTCACTGATACACACATCCTGCACCCACCTTATTGATCTATACACACCCTGCACCCACCTCACCGATATATACACATCCTGCACCCACCTCACTGATACACACATCCTGCACCCACCTCACTGATATACACGTCCTACACCCACCTCACTGATATATACACATCCTGCACCCACCTCACCGATATATACACATCCTACACCCACCTCACTGATTTACACATCCTGCATCCACCTCACCGATATATACACATCCTGCACCCACCTCACTGATACACATATTCTGACATTCACCTCACTGATACATACATCCACCTCACTGATATACACGTCCTACACCCACCTCACTGATATATACACATCCTGCACCCACCTCACCGATCTATACACATCCTGCACACACCTCACCGATCTATACACATCCTGCACCCACCTCACCAATCTATACACATCCTGCACCCACCTCACTAATACACATCCTGCACCCACCTCACTGATATACACATCCTGTACCCACCTCACCGATATATACACATCCTGCACCCACCTCACTGATACACACATCCTGCACCCACCTTATCGATATATACACACCCTGCACCCACCTCACCGATATATACAAATCCTGCACCCACCTCACCGATATATACACATCCTGCACCCACCTCACCGATATACACATCCTGTTCCCACCTCACTGATACACACATCCTGCTCCCACCTCACTGATATATACACATCCTGCACCGACCTCACCGATACATACACATCCTGCACCGACCTCACCGATATATACACATCCTGCACCCACCTCACCGATATATACACATCCTGCACCCACCTCACTGATACACACATCCTGCATCCACCTCACTGACACACACATCCTGCACCCACCTCACCGATATATACACATCCTGCACCCACCTCACCGATATATACACATCCTGCACCCACCTCACCGATATACACATCCTGTTCCCACCTCACCGATACACACAGCCTGCACCCACCTCACCGATATATACACATCCTGCACCCAGCTCATGGATACACACATCCTGCACCCACCTCACCGATATATACACATCCTGCACCCACCTCATCGATATATACACATCCTGCACCCACCTCACCGATATATACACATCCTGCACCCACCTCACTGATGCACACATCCTGCAACTACCTCACCGATATATACACATCTTGCATCCACTTCACCGATATATACATATCTTGCACTCACCTCACCGATATACACACATCCTGCACCCACCTCAGTGATATACACATCCTGCACCCACCTCAGTGATATACACATCCTGCACCCACCTCACGATATATACACATCCTGCACTCACCTCACTGATATATACGCATCCTGCACCCACCTCACCGATATATACAAATCCTGCACCTACCTCACCGATATATACACATCCTGCACCCACTACACTAATATACACAGCGTGACACCAACCTTACTGATGCACACATCTTCCACCCACCTCACTGATACACACATCCTGCACCCACCTCACGATATATACACATCCTGCACTCACCTCACTGATATATACACATCCTGCACCCACCTCACCGATATATACGCATTCTGCACCCACCTCACTGATACACACATGCTGCACCCACCTCACCGATATATACACATCCTGCACCCACCTCACCGATATATACACATCCTGCACCCACCTCACTGATACACACATCCTGCACCCACCTCACTGATATATACACATCCTGCACCCAGCTCATGGATACACACATCCTGCACCCACCTCACCGATATATACACATCCTGCACCCACCTCATCGATATATACACATCCTGCACCCACCTCACCGATATATACACATCCTGCACCCACCTCACTGATACACACATCCTGCACCTACCTCACCGATATATACACATCCTGCATCCACTACACTAATATACACAGCGTGACACCAACCTTACTGATACACACATCCTGCACCTACCTCACCGATACACACATCCTGCACCCACCTCACCGATATATACATATCTTGCACTCACCTCACCGATATACACACATCCTGCACCCACCTCAGTGATGTACACATCCTGCACCCACCTCAGTGATATACACATCCTGCACCCACCTCACGATATATACACATCCTGCACTCACCTCACTGATATATACGCATCCTGCACCCACCTCACCGATATATACAAATCCTGCACCTACCTCACCAATATATACACATCCTGCACCCACTACACTAATATACACAGCGTGACACCAACCTTACTGATGCACACATCTTCCACCCACCTCACTGATACACACATCCTGCACCCACCTCACGATATATACACATCCTGCACTCACCTCACTGATATATACACATCCTGCACCCACTACACTAATATACACAGCGTGACACCAACCTTACTGATACTCACATCCTGCACCCACCTCACTGTTACACACATCCTGCACCCACCTCACTGATATACACACATCCTGCACTCACCTTACTGATATACACACATCCTGCACCCACCTCACTGATACACACATCCTGCACCCACCTCACTGATACACACATCCTGCACATACCTCACCGATATATACACATCCTGCACCCACCTCACCGATATACACATCCTGTTCCCACCTCACCGATACACACAGCCTGCACCCACCTCACTGATACACACTTCCTGCACCCACCTCACCGATATACACGTCCTACACCCACCTCACCGATATATACACGTTCTACACCCACCTCACCGATATATACACATCCTGCACCCACCTCACCGATATATACACATCTTGCACCCACCTCACTGATATATACACATCCTGCACCCACCTCACTGATACACATATTCTGACATCCACCTCACTGATATATACAAATCCTGCACCCACCTCACTGATACACATATTCTGACATCCACCTCACTGATACATACATCCTGCACCCACCGCACTGATATACGCATCCTACACCCAACTCACCGATAGACACATCATGCACCCACCTCACTGATATATACACATCCTTCACCCACCTCACCGATATATACAAATCCTGCACCTACCTCACCGATATATACACATCCTGCACCCACTACACTAATATACACAGCGTGACACCAACCTTACTGATACACACATCCTGCACCCACCTCACTGTTACACACATCCTGCACCCACCTCACCGATATATACACATCCTGCACCCACCTCACTGATACACACATCCTGCACCCACCTCACTGATACACACATCCTGCACATACCTCACCGATATATACACATCCTGCACCCACCTCACCGATATACACATCCTGCTCCCACCTCACCGATACACACATCCTGCACCCACCTCACTGATACACACTTCCTGCACCCACCTCACCGATATACACGTCCTACACCCACCTCACCGATATATACACGTTCTACACCCACCTCACCGATATATACACATCCTGCACCCACCTCACCGATATATACACATCTTGCACCCACCTCACTGATATATACATATCCTGCACCCACCTCACTGATACACATATTCTGACATCCACCTCACTGATAAATACAAATCCTGCACCCACCTCACTGATACACATATTCTGACATCCACCTCACTGATACATACATCCTGCACCCACCGCACTGATATACGCATCCTACACCCAACTCACCGATAGACACATCATGCACCCACCTCACTGATATATACACATCCTGCACCCACCTCTCCGATATATACACATCCTGCACTCACCTCACCGTATACTCTCATCCTGCACCCACCTCACTGATAAACACATCCTGCACCTACCTCACCGATATATACACATCCTGCACCCACCTCACCGATATATACACATCTTGCACCCATCTCATCGATATATACACATCCTCCACTCACCTCACTGATATATACCATCCTGCACCCACCTCACCGATATATACGCATCCTGCACCCACCTCACCAATATATACACATCCTGCACCCACCTTACCGATATATACACATCCTGCACCCACCTCACTGATACACACATCTTGCACCCACCTCACTGATATATACACATCCTGCACCCACCTCACTGATACACATATTCTGACATCCACCTCACTGATACATATATCCTGCACCCACCGCACTGATATACGCATCCTACACCCAACTCAACGATAGACACATCATGCACCCACCTCACTGATATATACACATCCTGCACCCACCTGACCGATATATACACATCCTGCACTCACCTCACTGATATATGCACATCCTGCTCCCAAATGACCGATATATACACATCCTGCACCCACTACACTAATATACACAGCGTGACACCAACCTTACTGATACACACATCCTGCAACCACCTCACTGATACACACATCCTGCACCCACCTCACGATATATACACATCCTGCACTCACCTCACTGTTATATACGCATCCTGCACCCTCCTCACCGATATATACGCATCCTGCACCCACCTCACTGATAAACACATGCTGAACCTACCTCACCGATATATACACATCCTGCCCCCACCTCACCGATATATACACATCCTGCACCCACCTCACCGATATATACACATCCTGCACCCACCTCACTGATACACACATCCTGCACCCACCTCACTGATATATACACATCCTGCACTCACCTCACCGATATATACACATCCTGCACCTACCTCACCGATATATTCGCATCCTGCACCCACCTCACCGATATATACACATCCTGCACCCACCTCACCGATATATACACATCCTGCACCCATCTCACTGATACACACATCCTGCACCCACCGCACTGATATAAATAAACATCCTGCACCTACCTCACCGATATATACACATCCTGCACCCACTACACTAATATACACAGCGTGACACCAACCTTACTGATACACACATCCTGCACCTACTTCACCGATACACACATCCTGCACCCACCTCACCGATATATACACATCCTGCACTCACCTCACCTATATAAACACATCCTGCACCCACCTCACTGATACACACATCCTGCACCCACCTCACTGATACACACATTCTGCACCCACCTCTCCGATATATACACATCCTGCACCCACCTCTCCGATATATATACATCCTGCACACACCTCACCGATATATACACATCCTGCACCCACTTCACCGATATATACACATCCTGCACCCACCTCACTGATACACATCTTGCACCCACCTCACTGATATAAACAACCTGTACCCACCTCACCGATATATACACATCCTGCATCCACCTCACTGATACACACATCCTGCACCCACCTTATTGATATATACACACCCTGCACCCACCTCACCGATATATACACATCCTGCACCCACCTCACCGATATATACACTTCCTGCATCCACCTCACTGATACACACATCCTGCACCCACCTTATTGATATATACTGTTGAATTCGTCAATAAACCTTTTAATATATTCCTTCCTATAAACCTCTAAGATTCACCTGTCTAGAACCTCTAAGACAAAACCCTGCCTAAAACCTCTAAACAGAACGCTAATTGTGTACGCAGTTTAACCGCAAATAAAGACAGGAGTGGAATCTGTGTTTCCAATGCACAAGTATTATTCAGGTAAAAGTACAGTCAGTTGCACGCAATCTATACATATACAAGTTAGGCGTAAAAGGAAATAATACAGACCCAAGTACGGTTATACATACGCTGCGCCTCTGGACCCAGAGATAGACTTCTGACTAGATATCCTCAGTTCACCCAAAATTCTGCATGAACTGGCAAACCAGTGTTCGGACACATGTATTTATTCCCCCCCAGACTGAAACAGGACAAAGGGGGAACTTCCTGCTGATCTCATTGGTTCCCAGAGGAGAAGCATATGTAACGACACATTTAACAGGTTGTTTCAAATAGACTTTCCCTGCCTCTAACAGCCGGAGTCTTTCTGGTAACGCCTCCTGTAACATTCCATCAACTAAACATTTTGTTGCTTGTAAGTTCTGCGATCCGTAACTTGAGTTTGCATGATGCGATCTCTCCACCGATAACACCGTACGCATCAGAACGAAACCAAACACACCTTGCTTATCATGTATAATACCTTAGATATCAAAAACCTCTATTTCTTAGCATTTAAACTAACTTAACCAACTTGAATCATACAATTTGATGCTAATGGAACCTTGTGTGCGAATATGTAGTGTGTGAGTATTCGGGGTTTGATATAAGGACGCTAGTTATTAATGGGTGAGATTTAAGTGCATAATTTCTCATACACGAAGTGAACACCCAGCAGTGTGGATGGCTGAGGGTTGTAGTTCTACATGCCCTCTGTCAGCAGGCCCCCACCTGTTGTGTGTTCAAAGGAAAACATAACCTCTTTTGTTCTCACAGACTCTTGTGTGAAATGCATATGTATTACCACCTCAAGCTGTGGAATTTGGGGCCATCCTGTCTAGGATTCAGACAAATCCAATTGTGTAGATATTATATTACAATTGCCACAACTATACTTTATCTGCATCCAGGGATTCCCAATTTGTATGTAAAAATACCCATTGTCTCTTCTTATTTACTTTTACTCAGAAAGCTTGTTTTTCCAGTTGCCCTTGGTAGGTTAACAAAAACATTGCCATCTGTTCTTATCTCCTGAGTTATAACTTGAATTGACGCTGACCACAGAAATGGTGTCTTGCGATCTCATTTCCAAAATGGAGTCTTGCGGCCATTCGCAAGATGGCGTCGCCGCGATTAAATTTTAAACTGAACTTGTCTCAGCCAATTATTCAGCTTCGACAGTCCACTCTTTGATAGCAAACAACAGGCTATCACAATCTGCTTTAAAAATTTATTTTGGGCTTACATTAACATATTATTTAGTGTTACCATGGGATGGCACAAGGTGGTTCTTAATCCATCAACAATGTGTCTCTAGGCGGGGGCATAAAACTACTATTATACGCACACCGCGGATCTTGGGAGATCATGTGACAGATGTGGGGAAGCACCAGTCTTATAACAGTAGTTTTGAAGGGGAATTTGAGACTTTACATTGTCTGGGTGTTCTATAAATAACATTTCAATAATATCTTCTATGCATGTCTAAATATTATACATTTAAATGATGGTACTTCCTAGCTCAGGGTTGTAGTGCAGTTCTGTATCTACCTCGGTATACATATTATCATTTCTGACCACCATCATAGTTTCATCCTTTCGTTTCACTCTGTTTTCACATTTTCCACACTTCAACACAATAGGAACACACCGGACGCATATGCCAATTACTATGATGACAATCAGTATAAGGATCAAGAATTTGCCTACGCTGGCGACCACTTCCTGGACCCACTCTCCTAGACCCGAGAACCATTTCACTGGGTTCAGCCATGACACCCATCCTTCTATCTTTTCCCCTGCTTCAGCCACTGATGCGTTATGGTTCTTACGAAATTCCCACTTTAGCTGCAGAATCTCATCCATCTTCTGGTCTATCACCTCCTTAGGGTCGCTGGTATCATTGTTGACATAAGTGCAACACTTTACTCCAAATAGGGTGGCTAACGTTACGCAATACCCTCCAGTAACAGCAGTTATATAATTCAACACTAGCCTGTGTTGCACTAGTTCTTTCTTGTACGCTTGCAATTCTCTCCCTGTGTACCTGAATGTGTCATCGTACATCTCGGTGATATTATCTATTAATTTAGCAAGTTCCTGGATATATCTAAAATTTAATGTACCCCTAGCAATTCTGGTGGGATCCAGGGCGACTAAAACTTGGAAGCCAGTTGTCTCACTGATTAACTGAGCGGCTTTATGCATATCACCAGGTATCATATTTCTCTTGCCTCTGTGTTCATATTGTGTGTGAAGATATGGTGACGGTGTGTTTTTATGTATTCCCAACATTTCAACATGTGTGAGGGTCATAACTTCTGGGACAACTCTTCCCAGATAACACAAACCTTCGGAACTCGGGGAGAGCCATTTATACGCTTTTCTTCCACGTATAAAATATACATTATCAGGGAGAATATAAGGAATGGTATGCATCATTATCATTAAACACATTTCTCTTGCAAACAATCCTATCTCAGGCTCTTCCATCTGGTATATGCAAGTTTCTGGTTGTATTATTTTAGCACAATAACCATCTGGTACTTTACCAATCATTTCTTTGGTGGAACTCAATGTATACCGGTACCTAAAATATTTCCCACTTGATTTAATTGAGCGTAGCAGATCATAGTTTATGGACTCATTATCAGCTCTTTGTGAGAAGGTCATCGTCTGAATATTCCCCGTCACTTCCCAACCTCCGGGTTTATTGGGGTTGGTTATGTTTAAACACAAAAGTGATTTATCTCTACTTGAAATTGTTAGAGTTTGAAATGAGGCGGTTTGGATGAGAGGAATTTTCCATCCAATGTTTTCCCCTTTTGTAATTCTAAAATTTCCGTGATATTCAGCGGAAATGGCACCAACCCTACATTATGCTGTCCCTGTGGCACATGTGAACACACCCAGCGATCGGTTTGATTTAACACTTTGCCTACCATGCTGTGATAATCCTCTAAAGGATACCCTCCCCAGTACGGGTTATATTTAGGTTGGCACCGTATCAACTAGGGACCAACAAAACTCACAAATACAGGAATCTTCATACGATAACCCTTCACACCTTCCCCGAGTATCCGGAATGACAGCTCTCTTAACAATAACAGTACTAAGATTGGTCAGACACTCCCCTGATTGGCATTGCACTCCTCCTTTCTCCACTCCATCAGCACTGTATCACCTGGAAAGGTCCATCAGTCGGTGGAATGTGGGATGGTTCGGTAGGGATCGCTTTCCCTATGTTCTTTCTCAAGCAGGTCAGACAGGACATTGCTATCTTCTCTGCTTGTGAAGAAAACCCTGGTGCGCACCAGTATGCCCTCACCAACTTGCACATGCCTTGTTTACCCAGATGAGTCAGACCGTGTGCTGCTTCAGCCAGGCTGGGGTAATATGCCTTGGGGGCTACTGGCTTACCATGTCCGTCCCTCCAGAGCCCGGAGGACTCTTGCCCACACCCCTTGGACTTACATATGGATTTTTCCTGAATTGAACACAAATTTTGCATCTCAATTAATTTCAGCATATCAATGGTTTGGAATGACATAATTATTTCAATTGGAGAAGGCAATTGCCCATTTTGCAGCTTCGTCAGGTCTGTTGTTGCCCAGTGACACTGGGTCATCCTCACATGTGTGGGCTTTGCATTTAATTACTGCTACTGCTTTGGGCAGTTGGATTGCTTCTAAGAGATGTTTTATGTGTCGGGAGTGTGCAACTGGTGTGCCTGCTGCTGTCATAAAATTTCTCAGACGCCACAGAGCCCCAAAATCGTGCACCACCCCGAACGCGTACCTCGAGTCAGTGTAAATGTTAGCAGATTTGCCTGCTGCCAGTTCACACGCTCTAGTTAGTGCTACTAACTCTGCCACCTGGGCTGAGTGAGGAGGACCGAGAGGTTTAGCTTCCATGATGTCTGTGTCATTTACAACAGCATAACCTGTACATAATTCACCTGTGTCTGTTTGTCTATGACAACTCCCATCCGTATAGAAAGTCACATCCACATTCTCTAAAGGTGTGTCATGTATGTCAGGTCTAGCAGTAAAGGTCTGATTCAGATATGTCATACAATCGTGGGTGTCATCATGTCTGATGAACTCACCTCCCGCCAGCAACTCCTCTCCTTCCACCCTTTGTACATCATGTTGTACATATGGCAGGTATGTTGCTGGATTCAGCGTACTGCAACGTTTAACTGTAATATTTGCAGGAGCGATTAGGGCTAGTTCCCATTTGGTGAACCTAGCCGAGGAGACTTGTCTGGTTTGAGCTGAGTTCAACAGAGCAGATACAGCATGGGGAGTGTAGACAATCATATCATGGCCCAATACTACGTCCTCACTTTTACTCACCAATAAAGCGGTAGCTGCTACACTTCTCAAACAGGTGGGGAGTGATCTTGCTACCGTGTCCAATTGGGCACTGTAGTATGCTACGGGCCTACTGGCACCACCATGTTTTTGTGTAAGGACACCTGCAGCACAACCATCGGCTTCCGTACAATATAAATCAAAAGGTTTTTCATAATCGGGTATTCCCAATGCAGGAGCTTTTGTCAGGCTATCCTTAAGATTAAGAAAAGCCTGTTCTGATTCCTCAGTGTGTGTGACGCGATCAGGCTTTGAGGAAGAGACTAGTTCCTGTAAAGGCAAGGCCAAAATAGAAAAACCTGGGATCCACATTCGGCAATATCCACACATTCCCAAGAAGGTACGAATTTGCTGTTGATTCTGCGGCAGTGTCATGTTTTGTATGGCCTGGATTCTATCATTTGTGAGATGTCGTAACCCCTGGGTTAGGCAATGTTCCAAATATTTTACTCTGGGCTGGCACGGCTGTAACTTGTCCTTAGCCACTTTGTGTCCTGTTTGCGAGAGATGAAGTAACAAAAGTTTAGTATCATTCACACGTGACATAAATGAGTCAGAACATAGCAATAAATCGTCCACATATTGAATTAGAACTGATCCATTGGCAGGTTGAAAAGCTTGTAAACAGTCATGCAATGCCTGGGAGAAAATACTGGGGCTGTCTATGAAACCTTGGGGCAATCGTGTCCATGTATATTGCACACCTCTGTATGTAAATGCGAATAGGTACTGACAGTTAGGGTGGAGAGGCACAGAGAAGAAAGCAGAACAGAAGTCAATGACAGTGAAATGGGTTGCATTTGGTGGGATCTGCATCAGGATGACAGCTGGATTCGGCACTACAGGGAATTGGCTCTCTACTACCTTATTAACACCTCTAAGGTCTTGCACCAGCCTATAACCCCTCCCACCACTCTTCTTTACTGGAAAGATGGGACTGTTGGCTACACTAGCTGTACGAACTAAAATTCTCTGTTGCAATAATCGCTCGATTATTGGAAACACCCCTAGTTCTACTTCCTGTTTTAGTGGGTACTGGGGAATTTTTGGAGCTTGCCTACCGCTTTTTAAGTGTATCATTACCGGGCTTACGTCTGCCATTAATCCAGTGTCCTGTCCATCTTTTGTCCAAAGGGAGTCTGGAATTTGGGACAACATTTCATCTACTTGTGATGGATTTTCATTTAAACTGTAGAGTGGTACATTATCCTTTGTGGGGTGTCTAACATATCCCGCACCTCGTATACCATTCTCTCTGGGATATCTAAATATACACCATCAGGGGTGCAATATATGACACATCCCATTTTACATAACAAGTCTCTGCCCAGCAGGTTAGTAGGAGCCGCGGCAGCCAGAAGAAAAGAATGTCTGGTATGCAACGGCCCAATACTAACTTCTGCGGGTCTGGTTAAAGGATAACGTTCCACTTTACCTGTCACACCCATTGTTGGTATTGTCTCGTTGGTCACCTGTAAATTAACGGGAGATTTCATCACTGACTTGGTCGCCCCTGTGTCTACAAGAAAAGGATATTCAGTACCAGCTACATCAACCATCAAGACCGGTTCTTCCCCAGGACTTCCCGTTAACCTGACTATCTGTAGACTACAGGTATGACCTGACCCCTAGAGTTGGCTACCATTCTCCAATAAAGCATTTATGGCTACAATTGGAGCTGGTGCTTGCTGAATATTTGCTGATCTCTGTGCATATCCCTTATGGGGATATCCAGGTTTCCCTTGGTGTGGGGTCCATACTCTTTTTACTGTGCAGTTTCTACTTAAGTGTCCTGTTTGTTTGCAATTAAAATATGTCCGTGATTCAGGTGAAAGCATGTGTTGTTGTGAAGTTTGAGCAGAGGGCAAAGGTGGTGGATATGGGTAAGGATAGGGAGGGTAAGGGTATTGTGGGGGAAAAGAAGTGGGTTGATATCCTGGGACCTGTGGTTGCATTGGGTTAGTGGGATAGAGTTGTGTTTGTTGTTGAGTGGGGTTAGTGAGAGCAACTTGTTCTGGCATGAGTGTGTGTGCAAGTGCAAGCGTGTCTGTTGGCTGTGATGTTAACGTCATTCTCTCCAGAGCTTGTATACTGACAGCCATTAATTTTTCGCTCTGGGTCTCCCTCTTTTTGAGATGTTTTTGTCATGTTCTATGGCAGACTCTATGAGGTTATCTATTGTAAGTCCCCGCCAGACAGGCTGTGAGGTCTGAACCCGAGTTTTTAAATTCTCTTTTAACCCATCCATTAATATTGTGACTATCATTCCCCTGTGGTGAATGCTATCTTTAATCTCTTCTATCCCAGTGTACTGGGTGATAGCCTGCAGAGCCCGGTCGCAATATTCTTCTGCAGTTTCACTCTCTTTTTGTTTGATTGTGAAGATTTTGTTCCAGTTAACTACTGCTGGAAAATATACACCCAATTGAGTCACAATGCGGGAAATGTTACCTTGGTTTACTAGGTCTGTTAAGGGAACGTCGCCATCCAATACACAGTCCGTGATAAATTTTGTCACGTCGGTATTGTGTGGCAGGCAGGCCCTTAACACCACACGCCAATCTTTATTAGTGGGCTCATGAGAACTACCCAAATTTCTCAAAAATCTTTGACATTTGGCTAGTTCCTTTTTGGGATTGGGGAAATCATTTATGATGGAATTCAGTTCTGCTCTTGTCCATGGACAATGCATTACTACTTCCCTTGTGGGCACTACACCGTTTGCATCTGCATTTCCATTTGGAACAGTTATTGTCCGAATGGGATGCAGACCGGCAGCGTTGCTACCTCTGACCTGGTTACCTGGCTGGGGGTTTAATCTGCTGCTGCTACGTATGGTATTAACAACTTCCTCAATGGGTGCCGAGTGTATTAACACTTCCCTTGCTGTTACCGATGGAGATGGCGGCACCACCCGTGATTGTGGTGATGCAGCATCTATCATTTGTACAGCATGGGAAATAGCAGACATTACAATAGGCTCATCTTCTACATCATAAACAATTTCTTTATGGTTACTTAAGAGGTGGTACAAATTACTTGTTACATTTTTATTGGTATTTTTGGTAACTGTACTTGCACCTCCATCCACATAAGGTGGGGGAGGTGAGCGTGAACTGCTGGCAATACTCTCCACGACGCTACTTTGCCGCCCGTGCGCGCCAATTTGCGGCTCGCCCGTATTGCAACTCAGCTTCGACAATACATACCCTGCATCCACCTCACCGATATATACACATCCTGCACCCATCTCACTGATACACACATCCTGCACCCACCTCACTGATATACACGTCCTACACCCACCTCACTGATATATACACATCCTGCACCCACCTCACCGATATATACACATCCTACACCCACCTCACTGATATACACATCCTGCATCCACCTCACCGATATATACACATCCTGCACCCACCTCACTGATACACATATTCTGACATTCACCTTACTGATACATACATCCACCTCACTGATATACACGTCCTACACCCACCTCACTGATATATACACATCCTGCACCCACCTCACCGATATATACACATCCTGCACACACCTCACCGATCTATACACATCCTGCACCCACCTCACCAATCTATACACATCCTGCACCCACCTCACTAATACACTTCCTGCACCCACCTCACTGATATACACATCCTATACCCACCTCACCGATATATACACATCCTGCACCCACCTCACTGATACACACATCCTGCACCCACCTTATCGATATATACACACCCTGCACCCACCTCACCGATATATACAAATCCTGCACCCACCTCACCGATATATACACATCCTGCACCCACCTCTCCAATATATACACATCCTGCACCCACCTCTCCGATATATACACATCCTGCACCCACCTCACTGATACACACATCCTGCACCCACCTCACTGATACACACATCCTGCACCCACCTCACCGATATATACACATCCTGCACCGACCTCACCGATACATACACATCCTGCACCCACCTCACTGATATACACATCCTGCACCCACCTCATCGATATATACACATCCTGCACCCACCTCACCGATATATACACATCCTGCACCCACCTCACCGATATACACATCCTGCACCCACCTCACTGATATATACACATCCTGCACCAACCTCTCCGATACACACATCCTGCACCCACCTCACCGATACACACATCCTACACTCACCTCACTGATAGACACATCCTGCACCCACCTCACCGATACACACATCCTGCACCCACCTCACTGATATATACACATCCTGCACCCACCTCACCGATATACACATCCTACACTCACCTCACCGATAGACACATCCTTCACCCACCTCACCGATATACACATCCTGCAGCCACCTCACCGATATACACATCCTACACTCACCTCACCGATACACACATCCTGCACCCACCTCACCGATATTCACATCCTGCACCCACCTCACCGATATACACATCCCACACTCACCTCACTGATATACACATCCTACACTCACCTCACCGTTACACACATCCTGCACCCACCTCACCGATATTCACATCCTGCACCCACCTCACCGATATTCACATCCTGCACCCACCTCACCGATATACACATCCTACACTCACCTCACTGATATACACATCCTGCACCCACAATACATTTTTGGCCATACCCCTCCAATGACCACACCTACCCAATGGCTGGTCACACTCTTTGGCCATACCCCTATAGTTAATGACCACACCTACCCAATGGCTGGTCACACTTTGGCCATACCCCTACAGTTAATGACCACACCTACCCAATGGCTGGTCACACTCTTTGGCCATACCCCTACAGTTCATGACCACACCTGCCCAATTGCTGGTCTCACCTCTTCAGTGGAGCCCTATTGTTGCATTTTCCTGGTGGGCCCTTCATGCCCCAGTCCGACACTACAAGTGCATGGTATCCCAGTGAGCACGGCTGGATTGATTGCGAGGAACTGGTAACTGCATCACACCACTCAGACACTGTCTAGGCAAGGCCATCCCACAATATTCAGTATCAGGGCAAGAAGGAGACGTGTAGGGGGAAGCCACAGAGATGTCCACTATCACTTTGAAGAAGCTTGCATACAGTAGTTCTCTATTTCTATCTTCTCTATTTAGGTAGTCTCAGTCAGGGGCGGATTGGGCCACCGGGACAGCGGGAAAGGTCCCGCTGGGCCGGTCCAATGCACCTCTCTGCTGGGCCAGCTGACATGCCCTGCCGGGCCAGCTGACATTGGCTACCGGCACAGGCTAATTCCCATGTATGCCTGGGTCGGCTTCATCGCTTCCTGGATTTACGCTCCTATGAGGAACGCAAACCAGAAGCTGTTGTCCGCTCCGGCTAGCAGCCATTTCAGAGTGCGTCAGCCAGGAGCAGCAGTGTCACTCTATGGAGCTTGTGCTTGTGCTCCTATGAGGGAACCATAGCGGCCAGGGGCAGAGTGCGGCACTGTTAGCAGGGCTCGGTGAAGCCAAGGGGTGGTCCGTTTGTGACAAGAAGACCACCCCTTAGCAGTGCGGGGCCGGGCAGCAGGCAATGCCGACGTCGGGCAGGAGGACACAGGAGCGGGCCACCCACAGTTACCACAATCACAGTGGTGGATATAGCCGGAGGTATGGTGCCTCCTTATCTTTATCAGCTCCCCTTCCAAGCGGTCCAGAACTGTACCACCTGTCGCCACAGTCCACACACCGTGATCCTGGACCCTGGGGGGTCATGTAAGGGGACTGCACTAGGACAGGATGGCCTGGCGCTCTACATTTAAAGGTAAGAAGTCTGGGGATCCTATATGTAACTAGAACATTGACTGCATATCCAGCTGTGATGAGACTACAAGTCCCAGCACACTATCAACTGAATGTGCTGGGACTTGTAGTGCCATAAAACCACGCCTACTTTACGAGCAAGCCACGCTGTGTCCCTACATTCAGCCTCCCTGTAACTCCCCCATCAGTGTCCCTGCTTTCACAATCCATGCGCCGGGGACCTCAATAGTTTAAAAAAAGAAAAAGAAGCCCAGGCAATGCTGGATTATGTATTTGTATGTTTATGTGAACATCTCTCTCTCTCTCTCTCTCTCTCTCCCCTTCCCTCCCCCCGACTCCAGCCATTAGGGCTGCTTCCATAAATTTCCCGGGCTGGTTCTCCATCTCAATCCGCCCTGGTCTCAGTCATATGTTATTTAATTTTAAAATCTGAGGCTAGATTTAGCTCTGCCCTGGAGTCCTGATGCTTATAAATGCACACTGTTTTTAAGTTCTCAAGCGCTTTTTGAATTTATGAAATGAATAAGCTTTTCAGAGCTACTAATAATGCCTGTAAAGTGAGGATGTTCCTTTTTTGTAGCTGCTGACAAATCACTATTTAAGTTATCATGTGCTTTTTCTTATGATGGGCATTCAAACGACATTATTGTAAATTAGCAGGGGTAAGCAGGATAAATTATGTTCTTATGTTTGGTTCACAATGTAAGCAACTTTGCAGTTTGTAATGATATTTATATTTAATGGTATGCAGCACTGTAAAACATCCTATTGACTCAGAGTACTATGACTTGTTAGGCTGGAAGATATTTACTTGCTAAAGACATTATATTCACAAGAATTCAGCAGACAATTAAATCAGTTGATATATATACAAACACGCAGTTCATAGCACGCAGTTCTATCAACAAGCCCTCACTAAATTAGCCTATGGGCAAATGCTCTATTACCAAGAGGAGATGCAACTGAATTTATAAGTCTCTGCACTGCAGAGGTGACAGACACAACTATCCAAGTTTGTTCACAGCTTGTACAGAAGGCTAAAACTAAGGCTGGGTACACACTAGATGATAAAGTGGATGATTTCATGATTTTAGACGAGTTGGAGCATCAAATCGCCCACATCGTTTAGCAGGGGCTGGCTGGCAACTTTTAGCCTGGGGGGCAAATGCATGCAGGCGGCCCCTTGCAGAGGGGTAGCGTGTAGCCAGGGTGCCCGAAGAACATGCGTGCTTCGGCGCCCCCCCCTCAAGTGTTCCAGGGAGGAGGCGGGTCCATATGGGATTAATGTAAAGTAAAAATAAAGATTAGGAACAGCCCCGTCGTGGTGCCCATATGCAGTGCCCCCCTGTGCCCCAGGAGAGGATCCCCTTATGCAGGCCTCCAGTAGTGCCCCCAGTAGTGATCCCCCTATGCAGTGCCCCTTATATAGTGCCCCCAGTAGTGGTCCCCACTGTGCAGTGCCCCTTGTGCCCCCAGTAGTAAGCCCCTTATATAGTGCCCCCATTAGTGGTACCCCCTATGTAGTGCTCCTTATATAGTGCCCCCAATAGCAGTCCACACCCCATGCAGTGCCCCCAATAGTGGTAACCCTTATGCAGTGCCCCTTAAATAGTGGCCCCAGTTGTAGTCTCCCCCTATGCAGTACCCCCAGTATTGCCCTTTTTAGAGAGCCCCCAGCAGTGGTCCCTCAATGCAGTACCCCCAGTGGTAGTCCCCTCCCCCCTATGTAGTGCCCCTAGTAATAGTCCCCTCCCCCTATGCAGTGCCCCCTAGTAATAGTCCCCTCCCCCCTATGCAGTGCCCCTAGTAGTTATCTACTCCCCTTGTAGTGCCCCTAGTAGTAGTAGTCCCCCCTTGTAATAGTAGTCCCCCCAGTTGTAGTCCCCCCCCCTTGAAGTGCCCCTAGTTATTATTCCCAGTAGTGGTCCCCCCTTGTAGTGCCCCCAGTAGTGATCTCCCCCTTGTAGTGCCCTCAGTAGTAGTCCCTCCCTGTTGTAGTGCCACCAGTCCAGTAGATGTTCCCCTTTTGTAGTGCCACCAGTAGTTCCCCCCCTTGTAGTGCCCCCAGTAGTAGTAGTCCCCCCCCTTGTATTGCCCCCATTAGTAGTAGTTCCCCCCCTTGCAGTGCCTCCAGTAGTGGTTCCCCCCTTGTGGTGCCCCCAGTAGTGGTCTCCCCCTTATAGTACCAGCCTCCCCCCCAGTAGACACACATAGTAAGTAAAAACCCACTTACCTGAATCCCCGCTCCTCCGTCTGTCCTTCCCGGGCATTATGGGAGAGACGTCATATGATGTCATGACGCCTCTCCCATTGCTCACTGCGGGAGCCGGAAGATGGAGCGGCTCCTGCAGTGGGCGCAGCAGCAGCTAATGAGAGTCTGACAGACTCTCATTGGCTGCTGCTTACAACAAACACACAGCTGCCGTAGCCGGCGGCTGTGTGTTTGTCACTTGTGTAGCGCTGACCGAACTCCGTCCGGTCAGTGCTACACACGCGGTGCAGTCTGTGTCACAGTGACACAGACTGCCCACGGCCCGCATGATGCTGCGGCCCGGGGGGCACATGGCACCCTGCCCCCCGGCACAGCCCGCCACTGTCGTCTAGTGTGTGCACACTACTGCGTGCTCCCATGCGTCGTTCATCACATCTTCTGATCTGCTGTACTTGCACAGCAGGTCAGAAGATATTTTTAGTGAATTTATTAAAATCTGGGAGTGTGTACACCCAACTGGATGATCAAGCGATATGTTAATGTTAAAACATCCAAACAATGCAAGATGCAAGATATATCGGTCTGTCGTTTGAAGGAATGCACAGTGTGTACACATTATATAATTTGTCCAGGGGATGTAGGGAAATCGGGACGATCATCACGTCCCGATTTCCCTACATCGTCTAATGTGTACCTAGACCTAAACTGTCTCAAATATAATTTTCTCTGTTTAAGCAGAATTAGATACTTCTGATGTAAGTGGGCCTATAAGAACTTTGAGAAATAGGTAGATTGCAGAGAGCCCTTTCTCACCAACAGGAATGGAAATATAAATGAAAGAGGATGGCAAAACAGTTCATTCATATGGTGAGGAGTGAAATGTTTGTCCACTATTGAAAGGTGCATGGAAATTGAAGGAATGACGAATGCTGAACATTAGTACAGACAACGCCTTTTGTGTAGATAAAAGCTGGTGATGTGTTTACAACTGTAAATACATGCACAGTTGCACACTAAAGGGGAGATGTATCAAAGCATCTGGTTTAATGGTTAGCATTACTGCCTTACATCACTGAGATCTGGGGTTCAATTCCCACCATGGCCCTAACTGTGTGGAGTTTGTATATTCTCCCTGTGCCTGCGTGGGTTTCCTCCAGGTGCCCTGGCTTCCTCCCACAATCCAAAAATATACTAGTAGGTTATTCGTCTCTCAACAAAAATTAATCCTAGTGTGTATGTTAATCCTAGTGTGTATGTGTGTACATGTGTCTGTACATGTGTGTGTCCATGTGGTAGGGAACATTGGGGGGAATTCAATTCAAAGCGATGATTAATAGCCCCGGGAGGGAGTTCCCGAAGCTATTCAATTCAACGTGATGTTTGGTTGGTTAAAGGATTTCTTCTCGCATCCCCCTGGCGATGTGAGGAGAAATACGACTAAAGTGCCAGCCGTTTGGCTGTTTTCCAGCTTAGCGATGAACTAACAGCCTCGCGAGAACCTCCATTCTTCGACTTAACAGTGCTTCAGGAGCTCCCTCCTGGGGCTATTCAGCATTGCACTGAATTGAATTCCGCCCATTGAGCCTGATTCAGAGCTGTTTGCAGTAGCACAGCCGCTGCATCTTTGTATGCAGTGGCTGTGCTACGGTAACACTCTAGTGCTCTGTGCGCTGTCTTGGACGTACCTGTTGTCTTCTGGACCTTCTACACCCACAGCAGAGAGACAGGTGGTCCTCAGATGCCAACACAACAAATGGCACAATAAATGAAAATAGTGTATTTTTATTTAACGGGAACTCTTCAGCATTTTCGGATCTATTCATACAAATAGGCAACAATAATGGTAAGCATTCTATACATATTGATATACCATTAAACAAATTTATCCATTCAACAATGTAACCTGTTAGTTTATTATTAGAACTTAGATTAAAGATCATATTCGGTAACAATGTCATTGTTTAATTTCTGTCAACATATGAGTATCTCTAAATAAGTGTACTCTCATTACCCTACCTTTAGTAACAGTTAGATTACACTTAAAATAATATAACTACTCTTTTATAACAGAGGAAGGGTATGTATGTGACTTAACCATTCTATTGGGACACTTAATGTTTTATATCTTTATCGTGTTACTCTAAAAAACTGAACTTTGCAGCACCATATGCAATCTTAGTTAGGCCCAACATTTAAACACATAACAATTCCTTAATATTCTTGAATTGCAAACTCACACAGTTTCCATAGCAAATAATATATTAAATCACACACAACAATATAGGTACCATAAAGTCTTATGCACTTCCCCTCCCCATTGCCATTCTGTCGGTGGTGCACATTATATAATTCAAATCCAATGTTAATGTCAAGCAGTAACTGTGTAGATTAATAAAATAAATGGAAGTTTTGCCTAGATGACCATCTTCACTGGGCTCAGTACCACGGCATCTATGGTCACACTCACTGCTTAAGTGGCTTTTCTATACAGAGACTAGTCTTTATTCCTACTGCTTGGAAGTCCTTTTGCCTAAACACTCTAACTTCACTTTAATGTACATTAATTCCGAACAGCAGGTACAGTGCATTCCGAAAGTATTTACAGTGCTTCACTTTTTGTTATGTTACAGCCTCATTCCAAAATGGAATAAATTCAATTTTGTCCTCAAAATTCTACACACAATACCCCATAATGACAATGTGTAAAAAGTTTTTTTTTAGATTTTTGCAAATTTCATTTTAAAAAACCCAAAGAAATCACATGTACATAAGTATTCACAGCCTTTGCCATGAAGCTCAAAATTGAGCTCAGGTGCATCCTGTTTCCACTGATCATCCTTGAGATGTTCCTACAGCTTCATTGGAGTCCACCTGTGGTAAATTCAGTTGATTGGGCATGATTTTGAAAGGCATACACCTGTCTATATAAGGTCCCACACTTGGCAGTGCATGTCAGAGCACAAACCAAGCATGAAGTCCAAGGAATTGTCTGTAGACCTCTGAGACAGGATTGTCTCGAGGCACAAATCTGGGGAAGGGTACAGAAAAATATCTGCTGCTTTGAAGATACCAATGAGCACAGTGACCTCCATCATCCGTGAATTGAAGAAGTTCGAAACCACCAGGACTCTTCCTAGAGTTGTCCGGCCGTCTAAACTGAGCAATCGGGGAAACAAAATTCTCTGGTCTGATGAGACAAAGATTGAACTCTTTGGCATGAATGCCTGGCGTTATGTTTGGAGGAAACCAGGCAACGCTCATCACCAGGCCAATACCATCCATACAGTGAAGCATGGTGGTGGCAGCATCATGCTGTGGGGATGTTTTTCAGCTGCAGAAATTGGGAGACTAGTCAGGATAGAGGGAAAGATGAATGCAGCAATGTACAGAGACATCCTGAATGAAAACCTACTCCAGAGCGCTCTTGACCTCAGACTGGGGCGAAGGTTCATCTTTCAGCAGGACAATGACCCTAAGCACACAGCCAAGATATCAAAGGAGTGGCTTCAGGACAACTTTGTGAATGTCCTTGAGTGGCTCAGCCAGAGCCCAGACTTGAATTCGATTGAACATCTCTGGAGAGATCTGAAAATGGCTGTGCACCGACGCTTTCCATCCAACCTGATGGAGCTTGAGATTTGCTGCAAAGAGGAATGGGCAAAACTGCCCAAAGATAGGTGTGCCAAGCTTGTGGCATCATATTCAAAAATACTTGAGGCTGTAATTTCTGCCAATGGTGCATTAACAAAGTAGTGAGCAAAGGCCATGAATACTTATGTACATGTGATTTCTTCGTTGTTTTTTTTTAAATTTAATTTGCCAAAATCTCAAAAAACTTTTAACACGTTGTTATTATGGGATGTGTGTAGAATTTTGAGGACAAAAATTAATTTATTCCATTTTGGAATAACATAACAAAATGTGGAAAAAGTAAAACTCTGTGAATACTTTCCGGATGCACTGAATAATTGCTTGTGGCTATCTGCTTAAGCTGGTATGCTGTGAGGGTTTGCACTACAGTATGAAATAATTACCGTAATAATAAATTTCCACTGTGTTGCTGAGATTTTCCTATTCTCGAACTTTCATAGTACAGCTTCCCTTCTTGACTACTCATAGTGGGATCTGCTAGTGCCTCAATTTGCCCACTTTGGTTTAGAGTTTGTCTCTCCCTCTAGTGCTTGCCTGAATATCCGTGTACTGTAGGTGATTGGTGCAGTGCATTAATTGTTGCACACAGATTGATCCCTTGTCACTTTCAGGTCCCTCTCTCCCTCCTTAGCAATGAGCGCAGCTGCAATTAAGTCTATCTAGGCAAGCAGTTACATATGTGAAGCTCAGAGTGTCTCTCTGGGATGTAGTGGTGTTAGCAGGATTCCAACAGACCTGATCCAGAGTAGTGCGGTTGATTCAGCTCCTTTCTCCTCCGCAGGTGCTGCGGCTTATGGCACTCTGAATACTGAGGGGATGGTATGCAGTGCCTCAGCGGCCATCTGTTGCCGGTTATGGATTGAAAGGTCTACAGTAAAGAGGTAGACAATGTCTAGATACACCAGATGTTAGACTGGCAATAGGTCGACAGGCACAAATGGTCGACATGGTTAATAGGTCGACATGCCTATGGTCGGCATGAAAATGGTCAACACATTTTTTTCTTCTTCTGACCCTAATCACCCTAACCCTCCCCTTGGTGCCTAACCCTAACCCTCCCTCCTGGTGCCTAACCCTAATCGTCGAGATAGGTGCCTGATCATAACCGTACCTTCGTGCCGGGTGTTCACCACCCCTCTTGGACTGCTGCTGTTGCCTCAGACTCTGCCCTCTTCAGGGAAGCGGCACCTTGGATCTGCCTTCTTTACTCAAAGGCACTAGGGGAAGGCCAGCTCTAGTACAACGGCTCTGCCCAGCCAATGCCTCTGGCTCCACCCCGCATGACTTTTGACACTAAGATGTGGCTCCCACACACACCCAGCCACCATACTCTGTCACGCTGCAGTCACGCAGCCATTCGGTCAGCTCCCGCAGCGCAGCTCCTGCTCTCTCAGCGGTCACCACAGCTTCCTGGCCATCTGCTGCTTACTTACAACTGTCACTGGCCTGACACTGGTCATGTGACCTGCTCCTGACTTCCTTCAGCAGCTGCAAAAAACTGCTGGGAATGCACAGTGCGCCTGATTAAAGACCCGCTCGCAAGCGCATATCGCTCGCAAGTGGGTCGATGGTGGGCCAGTGTGCACGCGCGAGCCCCGGAGCAAGCGCAAAAAGCACTTGCTCCGGCGCTCGCATCCAAAAGGGGCGGCTGTCGATGGTGATCGACAGCTCGCCCCATTTGGAAGGCGGGGAGGGGGTTTGGTTGTGGTTTATAGATGGCCCTACTGACATCACTCGTGATGTCAGTAGGTGAACTTCCTGCTCTATTAGAGCAGGAAGTCCACTGGGGCTTTGCGGCCACGAGACCCTACCGTAAGGGTCTCGTCGCAAGCCCGTCTTGACCATCATGACCATCACGACCATCACCTGGCCGCTCGCAATAGCTATGGGTGGTCACCCCCAGCTATGCGAGCGGCCAGGAGGCCTCACAAAAAAAAAAAAAAAAACGCCCTGATTCAGAGTGAGCGCTCTTTCAGAGTGTCCGGCTCTGAATCAGGCCCAGTGTCAGGTGCAATACCTTGCATAGCGGGGTATTACAGTACAATATGCTAAAGCCGCAGGAGGCATGTCACAGTCTAAGGGATTTGAGGCTGTGTTCCCAGGCTGGGTCTTGGAACTGTTTTGTTAAATTCGGATGCACTCTGGAGGAGACTGGGTTTGATGAAGTTTCTGTGCATGAAGGAATATATTGGCAGAAGAAGTCTACGAGTGGATACTGAAGAGCAGCTGAATTCCGGTTAGGACCGGGAGGTGACTGGACTCCAGGTGAATGGAGGAAGGCAGGTTCTCTGGTTAGGACGGCGCGGGCACTGGACTCCAGGTGAATGGAGGACGGCTGGTTCTCCGGTTAGGACCAGGAGGTAACTGGACTCCAGGTGAATGGAGGACAACTGGTTCTCCGGTTAGGACCGGGAGGTAACTGGACTCCAGGTGAATGGAGGACGGCTGGTACTCAGTGGAAGCTAACTGAGGAATCAGCAATACACTTGAGAAGCACAGTAAGAAGCACACACAGCAAGTCCTGTTGCACTGGCCACCTTTTACTGCAGCAGGAATCCTTTTATAGAGGCTGCAGGAAGCTGATTGGCCGAGAACTGTGCAGGAGCAGTTTCATTGGAGGAGGTGGCATCACATGGGCAAATCCGAGATGGCTGCGCCCCTCTTCCCCGGAGAGCGGCTACCGGACTTCATGGAACGCTGGCCCCGCTACAGCAGGAAAAGTGCAGGCACCGGCGTGAAGAAGTGAGAACAGTGGGAACTGACAGAGCCACCGCAGCACAGCGTGGGAGCCGGTGAGCACAGCGAGTCAGTGCCCATAGAGGTAAGTGGCGGGGTCTAGTTCTGAGGTCTCTTAGACGGGCTGTGACAATGCGTCTGGTGTAAATAGACATCTCCTGACCGGCTTCTGTGATCCACTGCTTCATCCGGTGGTAGAGGCCAGGAAGCATCTCCCAGGTCATCGATTACAAGGGTGACATGACCAAGGCAGAAGGATTGCTATTACCTCTGCCATTTATTTATCTTGATCAACAGATGAGAGATAAGAGGGAATGCAGGAAAGATGTAAGTGACAGTGCAAATATATTCCTTCTGTTACCGATTTTGTGGAGATAAAAAAAAAAAAGCTTGGTACTTTTGTATTCTGATCCATCGCCATTATTTGCGGAAGGCGGAATCTGTTCACCAGAGTGTTAAACACTCCTTAATTTAGGGGCTATTCTCCTGGAATCATTGCTTCCTGCTCAAATTATCTACTTCAGCTTTCTTTTTTCTGCCGCATGGGATGCTGGAAGTGACGTGGAGTGGAGTATAAACTTTATCTCCTTTACCATCGCTTTTCTTTTATGTGGCGGAACCAGTATGAATGACCGCCCGATGGGTAAAAATCCCAACAGTACAGGTAAGTATACTATCCCTACCCCTCTCACCCCTAACCCTCCATTAGGGGTACCGAACCCTAACCGCCCCCTCTAGTGCCTAACCCTAACCTCCCCCGTTAGTGCCTAAACCTAACCCCCTTCCCTGCACCCTAAACTTAACCCTCCTGGGGGGGTGCCTAAACCTAAACTCCCCCCTAGTGCCTAAGCCTAACCCCCCTTCCCCTAGCCTAATCCTAACCTTCCTCGGGTGGGTGCCTAAATCTAAATCCCCCCGGGGGTCCTTGAACCTAACCCTCTCCCATCCCCGGCTAAGTGTATACTCACCCCCGGCAGAGGACAATCGGTCCGGCGTCCTCTTGGGTGTTCCGACGTTGGGAGTAACATAGGCGTCGGTATTTTGACGCCTGTGTTAAATCCCTTGCCGGGATTACAGTGTCGGGATTGAGAATGGCATCCATAAGGCCGCCAGTCTCATAACTACATCCCTTTGAGCCACCTTGATGATTTATAAAAGCTACTATTATGTTGTCTGCGCATATTTTAACATTTCCCCCTGAGCTGTTCTACTGACTTCCATAATTCTCTAATTTCAAGTACATTTATATGAAGATTGCTTGCTTTCTTCGATCATGTTCCTTGGGGTTGGGTACGGCATCTCAGCATTCAGAATCCCAGCGATCAGAATGCCAGCAGGGGGATTTCAACATTGAAAATACTGGCGAATTCCAGTAAGTATTTTCACACTAACCCTTACCCCACTCCTCCCAAAATCAGTGAGATGATGTCAGCACGATATGTAGTTCCAGCCGAATCGGAATGGCATATCGGCCGCATCGCTTAGTGTGTACGGACAATATGCGCACTCCTGCTGTTGCATGTGATAAAGCACAAATATACCTTGATTAGTTATACAAGTGAAATTAATATTAAATGAACTTTAAGGATTAATTGACCTTGTATACATAAAAACTATATAAATTTACCAGTAGCAATTTTTTTTATTCCTAAAAAATGTTAGTGCAAGATAATAGTATCTTACTAGTCATTTTATTAGTTTAGTTAATACTTAATAAAGAGTTAAAATACAGTGCTTTAAAAGATTGATGTTAAAACTAAAATATGTTTTACTAAGATATGTTTTATGTGATTAATGATATTAATTATGATTAACAGTAATTATGGCGAAGAACATGTTAATAAAATAGGTATTTTAGTCATTCCGCATCAAATCAACAAAATTTCAGAAAAAAAATGTACCTTACATTCTCTAATTTCAATGAAATTTGATAAATAAATTCTGTCATGGCTGTAAAGAAAACCCCTAGAGCTGATAAGTACACTGGTTTGAAGTTATATGCCTTTAAAAATGTAATTTTTTAACAAAATATCGCTTTTAAAAGTTTTTTAAATTGCTTTTTCACCTCACCTAATTGAGCTAATTGAGCATCTCATTTTAAAGGGGCCTATTCATTAACACATAAAATTTGATGGAGGTAATTAGGTTTAGAACTCACATGAAGTTCTACCTAATTACAGGAGGAATTCATCATTCCTCCTCTCCATACCTATGTAACTTTTGCGATGACAGCTTTTCGGGAAATAGATAGTTTTCCTTCACTACACTGCATTCCCGCAGCTGGAATCCGTGCTGCGCATGCGCTGTTACATTCGTAAACCCAGCACAGGCGCAGCACTACTTAGAGCTGCGGTAATTTTGTGTACACCCCCCCACCCCCCTTCACCCTCCGCTCACCTCCCCCCCATCCCGCACTTACCTGTCCGTGCTGCAGCCTCCGGCTCCGTCCTGCTGGACTGTCATGTGGTCTCCCAGCAGACCACAGTACAGGTTAGAATTTTATTTTATTTTTTCTAATCTTTATTGTGTTCTGCTGGGAGAACACAGTGTCCGACCAGCCTCCGGAGCCAGAGGACGCACCAGAGCGCTGGAGGGAGACGTTGGGGGACCTGTCCAGCTGTAAGCAGGTAAGTTTCACCTGCTATTCGCCACCTCACAGTGGCGGATAGTACCTCCATCAAATTCCGAAAATACATAATTTTCGGAATTTGATTAATACCATAATTTCCCTATCCCCATACTGATGAAATAACGAGGGAATAGCCCACACCTGTCCATGAAATAGCTTTTGAGTTGATAGTCCCATTACTTTTGGCCCCTTAAAAAATGGGAGGCACATATAGAAACCATTGTAATTCCTACACCGTTCACCTGATTTGGATGTAATTACCCTCAAATTAAATCTGAAAGTCTGCAGTTAAAGCACATCTTGTTTGTTTAATTTCAGAGCCATTGTGGTGGTGAACAGAGGCCAAAATATGAAAATTCTCTCAATGTCCCAATATATATGCACCTGACTGTATATATAGTCACACTTCTCTGTATTCACAGAAGAAAAACCAGTAGTCCAAGTTACACAAAAAAATCACTTTGTATTAACTATTAAGTATGAATAGGTACAGTCACATGGCAAATAAAGTGCTGATATTTAGAATACCTGGAGGTCTGGCGGAGTTAGTGTGGTTGCAGGGATCCAGCATGGGGGTGGGAGGGTCTGACGGCATCCATGGTGGTATGCAGGGGTTCCAGTGGTGACCGCAGCAGGGTTCGGGTGGGGTCTGGCGACGTCCGGCGCAGATAAATAGTAGCCGGTGAGAGGATGGCTGGAAAGCCACTCCCACGCCGCCAGTCATGTTACAGTAACACGGTGACGTCATCACAGGTCATGCCATGACATCATGACAGATCCAAAATATTCCAGTTTTCTGATTATTTCAGATTAAAAAATGTAGGACCTGACCTGTATGTATGTATATGTGTGTATATGTATGTATATATATATATATATATATATATATACATATATATATCCCTTCTGCTCCACGGGAGGTTTCCGTCCTCCCTGAGCTCACCTTAGGACACCTGCGTTACGGTTTGACAGGTGTCAATAAATATATTCCAAAGACAAAAAAACTTACGGTTTCACATGTCCCATTAAGGCTGCTTAGACATGATCTGAAAATTCCCAAAACCTATTGAATATCTGCCACTCAAACTCCAAAAAGCAATGAAATTACAATCATTGAGGCTGACGCCTTAATGGATATGTTCCTTGCGTAATACAGATACGGGTCTGTATTATGCAAGGAACATATCCATTAAGGCGTCAGCCCGGCACCCACTGCCCAGGGGTGCTGGGGACTGCCCCGGGCTATCAGACTGGGGTGCCCTGGAGAGGGGGACCCCTTTATTGGGGGGGTCTCCAGCTCCCCAGGGATCCCCGGCCTGGGCTGACTAGTTGTCAGGGGTGATGCTTTGGTTGGGAGGCCCGGTGAAAGGGCTCCCCTGACTGTGGCATCACCCCCTCCCCCCGCTAGAAAGCGTCCGGTGCTGGTTCTGGAAAATACAGAGGGACCCTACGCATTTTTCCCCCCTGTATTTCCAGAACCAGGGCCGGCTCAGAGCCCAATGCTGGTTGCGCTGATGCCAGGGGGGACCCCTACTTCATTTGTTACCCGTATTTTGGCAACCAGGACTGGTTCTGAAAAGCCAGGTGCTGGTTGTGCTTCATACGGGGGACCCCCACGTCATTTGTCCCCTGTATTTAGCACAACCAGTACTTGCTTTCCAAAGCCCGGTGCTGGTTGTTGTTTTGGGGGAGGGGGCCACAACATTTTTTTTTTTTTAAACAGGTTTTTTTTTTATTAAACACAGAAGCACAGATGGGTCTCACTGACCCATTCTGCTTCTGTGTTTGTTTGTTTTAAACACAGATGCAGGTATTACAGATATTCCAGATCCAAGCCTGAATCTGTGTGCTGCTACCTCCCCCGGGTCCTAACACCTGCTACACCGCCGCCTGCGCTGCCGCCACCGCCACTAACGACTGCTAAACCCTACTTTCTTTCCCCCGCGTCCCAGCTGCAGCAAATAACGGCTTCCTTCCCCCCGGACCCGGCCCTTGCTACTGCCAGCAAAAGGCAGCCATCTTGCTGCACCCAAGTTAAGCCACAGTGAATACACCTGCTGGAGGCTCCTACTGTGGCTGCGCAACAAGTTGAAAAGTCCTATCTATTCAATGGCGCATTCTTGAGGTAATAGTTTAAAATCTGTAACTTTCTAATTTACCTGAACCCAAAAAAGGCCCTACCCTGGAACAATAGCTACCTAATAAAACAAACCCCAAGTCTAAATTCACCCCCTACCCTGAATTCCCCCCCAAAAAAACCATAGACTACAGCAAAAAAGTGGTCCTAATTGAGAATGTCAGAAAACTGTGTGACAGTTGGAACTTTAGATTACTCCCAAGTCCTCTTTTTTTATGTTTATGCCCTGAAATTTGGCATGCAACACCGAGCGACAATTCTACCCGCCCTTGCCAAATTTCAGCTCGGTACCTCCAATACCTTTTGAGGTGTAGCCCCTTAAACACCATGACCCCCTCCGGAATTCTCTATTGGAGAATTGCAGTTTTTTACACTCAGCCTTAATATAAGGGCACGACTGTGCCTTTATAATACAGGTGAAAATTGAGGTGCACTCATAATAATAATAAGTATTGAACACATCAACATTTTCCTCAGTAAATATATTTGTAATGGGGCTATTGTAATTTAAATTTCACCAAATGTCAGCAACATTCTTCAAAATGTGAGAAGTACTAAAACACGAGAACATGCACTGAAACTGGAGGGAGGTAAATTCAAAGGTAATTTGAGGAAAAATTATTTCACAGAAAGGGTAGTAGATAAGTGGAATAACCTCCCATAAGAGGTGCTGGAGGATAAGACAGTAGAACAATTTAAACATGCTTGGGATAGGCATAAAAATATTCTTACAAAGAACTGAGGTTCACATAGGTTGAGATTACCAAAAGGTAAAAAAGGACAGACTAGATGGGCCAAGAGGTTCTTATCTGCCATCAAATTCTTAGTTTCTATGTAACAACCCATGTAATCCACACATGTAAAAAAATCAAACCATAGATGTCCATAAATTAAGTTATGTGTAATAATAATGTGAAATGACACAGGGAAAAAGTATTGAACACATGAAGAAAGGGAGGTGCAAAACACCAGCTGAAATCTATCAGTAATTAGAAAGCAATCCTGCCCCTTGTCAGTGCAAATTAATACAAGCTGTTTCAGTCCCAACTGATGGCCTATAAAAAGGTGTCTCATTATCAAGGTATCACACAAGAAACATCTCATGATGGGTAAAAGCAAAGAGCTCTCTCAAGACCTTCGCAACCTTATTGTTGCAAAACATACTGATGGCATTGGTTACAGAAGGATTTCTCAACTTCTGAATGTTCCAGTGAGCACTGTTGGGGGTCATAATCCAGAAGTGGAAAGAACATAATTTCACCGTAAACCGGCCACAACCACGTGCTCCTCACAAGATTTCTGATAGAGGAGTGAAAATAATTATCAGACGAGTTGTCCAAGAGCTAAGGACCACTTGTGGAGAGCTTCAGAAGACCTGGAATTAGCAGGCACAATTGTTTAAATGGATTAACAGTGGACCTGTACACCTTGTGTAAATGGCGAGGACTTCTTATTGTGTGCTGCTGCTCTTAGGGATGTCTGACTTCATCCGATAAATAGTACAATGAGAAATAAATATTCCGCACAACCTGTTCGCTATTGTAAAAAAAAGTGTTGTCTGTGTATATTAGTGGACTGTATTGAGAGATAATTGGGACCCCTATGTGTTCTAATCTTAATAGTATAAAAAGTGTCTCTTACCCTGGGAAGCAATCGGGAAGCCGACTGCCTATATACCGGCAGCCGGCTTCCCGACTGTCTTATCCCGGCAAGGGTGAAATGCCGTGCATCTAGATGTAGAAGCCTGCATTTCCCCGGCGCCCGGCATCATGATCGTAGTGATGCCGTGCGCTGCGATCGGACAGCCGCGGGGGGGAGGGTTAGGTTTAGGGCTCCCGGGGGGGACTTAGGGTTAGGCACCCCCCCGGGGGACTTAGGTTTAGGTAGCGGGGAAGGGGGTGGTTAGGGTTAGGCACTTAGAGGGGGGATTAGGGTTAGGCACTTGGGGGGGAAGTTAGGGTTAGGCACCCCTAAGGAGGCTTAGGGTTAGGGGGGTTAGGTTAGTGGATACTTACCTATCCACGATCGGGATTTCCAGCGCTGTCGGGCTTCCGCTGCGTCGCATTCTGCTCCTGTCGGGCTGCCGCTGATGGGAATCGAACTGCCGGCCATGCGGCCGGCGGTATATCATGCCCATTCCCTTACCCTTTATGGATTTCTGACCTTATACAATAGTGGATTAATCATGTGGAAGGAATCTGTGTGGACCTGCGTATTAATCAGTTCTTATTCTCTATGGTACAGACAGATATGGGTCAAAAGCAATGATAGGTAAATGAAATGTCTTTACTTGGTATAGAAGTAAACAAACATGTACATAAGGATGTGATAAACTGTTAATCTAATTCAAAAGAAAAAAATTATTAATAATAAAGGAAAAAGCAGCAATAATGCAGGAAATGGTATTGTGGATAAGATCCACTCTATTAGGATAATGCCCGCCGTGTCCTTTGCACACCAGTGGTGTAGCAATCGAAAGTCAATGATCAGTCGCTAGGTATGAGAGGAGTACTAAACACTGCGGTGTCCCGTCAGTCTTGTAATGAGATGGGGGGTAAATATTTACCCAAGTCCTAATGCTTGTTTGTTGCTCGGGATGTCTTCTTGAGGTCCGGGGATGGCTTGCTTGAGCGTGCATCGGAGATCTCTCTGGACTGTGGTGCCCTGATACAAACGCGAGTGGCGAGCAATGTTCCTGCACCCAGGAACACGCCTGCACTGGCGTACAGGAGTGCACCTATAGTTGCGGGAGGGGGCACCAGCGTTCGGGACTCCTAGGAACCGAGGCCATGGTCACTCCTCCACTACAGAGGATACTTACCCTGGAGCTCAGCTGCCATTCTCTGTTGGCCCCTAGCCGGCTGTAGTGTAGGCGCGCTGGTGCTGTAACTTCTGGTTCCGGTTCTCCGAGTGCGTTGCTGGATACGGGTGCAGTCTTTGGTATATGGGTGGTGGTGGACAAGGTATTGTTGGGTAAAGGTGTGCTGGTTCAGGGAGCAAATGTCCTCCAATGTGTTTTGACCTAGGTGGTCTTCTTCTGGGAGCATGAAGTGTTGTTACACGTCAGTGTTGAATCCTTTAAACGGTCTCGCCCTCTTTGATTGATTGGGCAGTGATGTCATGGTCTTTCCTGAAAGGTCCCTGGTTGCTATAATGATGATCACCATGGAGATAGTGCATCATGCAGGTCCGTCTAGCAATTCATGATAGAAGCCTATACTGTGGCCTTGTGTATGTTATATATGTGTATTAATCAATAAAAAAGATAGGGAAATAGATGCTGGCTCTTTGGTTCTTATCTGTCCTCAATTCCTGCATATAATAATGGTTGGGATCATGTTGTTAGGATCCATGCATCAAGGTATCTTGTAGGTGGAAATATGAGATCAGTCAACTTATGAACATGAGGGTATATGGACCTATTGTGTTCTATATTTGTGATGTACAGTATATTATCTATATGTATGCTACTGTTCTGAAGAGCGACACGGTCAGAGTGTACTGAATATATGACGTAAATTACAGACAGGCTGGATCAGCTAATGCTAGAGGAATTTGTTAGTGTACTTAGAAATCTCACACTGTCTAAGATGTTGGAGGATTTCTGGGATCTAGTTATGATACCAGCATCATCTAATAGCGGGAGTGTGGCTTAATCGCATCATTTAAAAAAAAAAAAAATTTTATATATTTTTTACATATTATCGATTTAATCTCATTATGTCGGTGCAGACAGTTAGGGTGAAATGTTTGTAATTTATACATCCAGTGCAGTTCCAACTTATTTATGCCGTGGTCAAAATCCCCCCCCCCCCCTCCAATTAGGTTTTACAGTTTGTATTGCCATAAAACAAAGGTCTTTGGGATTGCTATTATGCTGGTCACTGAAATGTTTGGATAGGTTGTGGCTATCCAGTTTCTTTTTAACGTTTCTGATATGTTCTACAATCCTTATCTTTAAAGGTCTTGTGGTTCTGCCTACATATTTTTTCGGGCAGGTGCATTGTAGGACATAGATGACATTGTTGTGATTACATATGAGTGTTTCTTTGATATTATGTATCTCCCTTGTACTGCATGCTGTGAATGTGTTGTTGGGCTCAGTGCTTAAAGCACCAGTTCTTGCACATCCAGAACATGAATTGCAATGGTAAAAACCATTGGACAGTGTACTTAACTTCCTCTGTTGTAATCTTTTTGGGGGGATGTGGTTCCTAACCAGTTTGGAAATGATGTCGGGTGCCTTCCTGTAGATCATGCTGGGTTTGTTAGGTAGGGTTTCTGCTAAGGTGTCATCTTCTTGGAGTATCTGCCAGTGTCTCTTCAGTATTTTCTCCAGTTGTTTGCTCTGTTTGGAGTATTGTGTAATGAATAGGACTTCGTCATTCTCATTTTTGTTTGGTCTAGTGTTTATCTGTCCGTTATGTATAAAGATGTTTAGGTCTAGAAAGGCGACATTGGTTTTACTGAAATTGGCTGTAAAAATCAAATTGTTGGAACTAATGTTAATGTTACTGATAAAACTTTTGAGGCTGTTTTCATCACCTTTCCATATAAAAAATACATCATCTATGTAACTTTTCCAGAGCACGACATTTGCCCCAAGCTCCTGAGTGTTCCAGATGTTATGCTCCTCCCACCAACTCATAAAGAAATTGGTGTAGCTTGTGGCAAATCTAATGCCCATCGCTGTGCCAGGGGTCTATAGGAAGAATTCATTGTTGTACCAAACCAAACATAATTTTGCTTTAGGATAAACTCTAGACTTTGTAGAATAAACTCAAGCTGTTGTTGTGGTCAATCAGGGTACTTGTCTAGATGAAAACAGATGCTATTGATACTTTGTTCATGGTCTCTGATAGAATATAATGAAGTCACGTCTGTAGTGACTAACCAGTAGTCGTCGTCCCATTGTATTTTTTGCAGTAGATTTAGGATCTGCGTGGTGTCCTTAAGGTATGGTTTTTGTTTTTGGACATGTGGTTGAAGCATGGTATCTAAGTACTCTGATAGGTTAGAGGTTAAGGATCCTATCCCGGAAATAATAGCTCTTCCTGGATGGTTGACTGGGTCTTTATGAATTTTGGGTAAGTAGTACAATACCGGAATGATTGGGTGGTTGGTTTCTATGAATTTGTGTTCTGATTTTGTGAGAATTCCCGTTGTAAGGCCTTTATGTATGTGTTTTTCTAATTTATTTTGAATATGTCTGTGGGGTTGTGATCCAATTTTCTGTATGTGGCGGTGTCGCCTAATATTCTGATGGCTTCGGTATGGTAGTCCTCTTTGTTTAGGATAACCACTCCCCCACCTGTCATCTGTAAGTTTAGTGTTGCTTAGGTTGAATACTCCCTGTCCTGGTATCCCTTGTTTTTTTCTCCTCCCCTACATCCCCTTCTGTTCTTTCTAATTTCCTTTTGGTTGCTTTGGGTGTTGTGGGGTATGGTTCCACAATTATAATGATTGGTGCGATTGGAACCAGATCTAATCGCCTTGTGAGGTACATGGCTGGGGGGGAATGTGGGCACTTCTGTAGGTCACATTATCTTTAGGTTGATTAAGTACTGTGGGGTCTTCTCATGATGCTGTTTTATTTGTAGGAGTTATTTCGCTGGGGTTGCTGGTAGTCAGGGCCAGATTTCACGCTAGGCATGCAAGGGGCGTGACATCATGATGTCACAGGGTCCCGCCTCCACTCCCAGAGAGTGGCATGGATGCAGGGGGTGCAGATGGAGAAAGACAGATTGGTGCAGATGAGAGAACAGAGACTATCACAGTTGGGAGACCACACAGCAGTATGGATTGGGGAATATATAGTAGCATGGAGGCATATAGGGGAACAAAGTGTACATACATAGACAGAGTATGATATTTTTAAAAATAAGGGAGCTGAAGGTGTATTCTAAATTAGATAAATGTATGCAGTGAGAAGGATGTTGGAAGCCAGTGAGATTGTTTTGGTGATCAAATGGGAACATGGTGAGCACTGAGTGGGATGTGGGAGCCACATAACTGCTTTGACCTCAGTTGCATAGACTGCATGTGTGTATTCCAATGAGCACACAATTCTGTGAATTAGCAGCTCCACCATTTTGTGAGTGATAGCAATCTCATTCTGTGAGAGTGCTGAATCTGAGAGTGCTGAATCTGCAGTGAACCACAGGGTGTGATAACATACCATATCTGTATTGCGCAAGGAACTTGTCCATTAAGGCGTCAGCCTTAATGATCGTAATTTCATTGCTTTTTGAAGTTTGAGTGGCAGAAAATCAGTAGGTTTTGTGAATTTTCAGATCATGTCTAAGCAGTCTTAATGGGACATATGAAACCGTAAGGTTTTTTGTCTATGGATATATATATATATATGGGGGAGTGTTTGGAGCTGTGAGGTGAAAGCAGGAAAGGGGACCTGTCAGGCTTGCCTACCCTCCCGATTTGGTTGCTGCTTCCGACCCCCCGGAAAGGCAGGCAAGCCTCCCGGCTGCTGCCTGACCCCCACATTACTTACAGAAACCCCTGTAGCGGAGGGGGCCAGTGACGCGATTTGAACTTAATCGCATCTTAGTGGCCCCGCCCCCTGCTTAACAATGCAAATATTTTCACCATTGTGAAGAGGGGGTGGAGCCATGATGACGCAATCGTGCGGCCCTGTTCCCGGCTTTGCCCCCAATGCAGCATCGCAACCCGGCCACGCCCCCACTGTGCTCAGAAATTCAGCTCCCTCCCGGAAGGAGAGAGCTGGAATTGGGACCTGTTTGGGGGGGGTTGAGAGTGCCATGCAGGGCCGGATTATAGGAAGTGCAACAGTGGCGGTCATTCCAGGGCCACCACACATTGGGGGCCCCCATACACTGTCCCTGGCCCCCTGCCATAGACATCCCTCTGATGTACCAATATTTTTTTCATGTACTGCAGTCGCCTGCCACGGCCCCCTTTTAAGCCCCTCCCATCTTAACATTAGGTTCTGCCCCTTTTTGCAAGAGCCGCGAATCAGGCCAGTGACCTGGTCCATCTTTTGCTGCTGCTGCCGGCCCACCGCTGCCACCAGGAGAATATGTAAGACGCGATCATGTGTGTGTGTGTATATATATATATATATATATATATATATGTACTGTATATGTATGTATTTATATGTGTATTGGTATGTATATATATATATGTGTGTGTGAATATGTGTGTGTGTATATATATATATATATATATATATATACACACATATGCATACATAGTCACACATATATACATACATACCAATACACATAAATACATACATATACAGTATATATATATATATATATATATCTATATAAATATATATACATATATATGTTTAATGTACAGTATGTGTATATGTAGAAGTATTGAGATATATATTAGCCAAAACCAGCATATGGCGGAGATATATATATACAGTATATATATATCTCACACATATATGTATGTATATGTGTGTGTATAGATATGTATATATATATATGGAGTGATTTTCTACTTTATTTTTGATGCCTCTCACGTGTTCTTGTATCCTTATTTTGATGTTTCTTTTAGTTTTCCCCACATATTTTAAATGACATGGGCACTCCAAAACATATATTACCCATGTAGACAAGCAATTCATTCTACTTTTGATATAAAAAAATTTACTGTTATTATAATCAGAAAATTTTGCTTTCATGGTACTCATTAAAACAACCCTTATTATTCTGTAACCAGTGTTTAGTGGATGTCCCTATAGATTTTAAAGTGCTAGGTGCCAGATAATGTTTCACATTTCTTGCCTTCCTAAAGGCTATGGAAGGTCTGTCTGTGATAATTTGATTCAAAATGGGATCCATTTTTAATATATCCCAATGTTTGTTCATAATCCATTTAATTTCTTTTTCTTTATGATTATACTGTGTAACAAACATAATTTGGTTTTCTTTCTGTTCTTTAACCTTATATTGTAACAAAGTATCTCTCTCTCTCTCTCTAAAGAATTAGTTCTTTCCTTTGCGTTTTGTAAAACTTCCTCTGGATAGCATTTCTCCCGAAATCTGTCAGAGAAAATATCTACTTGCTGTTCATATGTATTATCCCTACTACAGTTCCTATGTATTCGGCAGAACTGTTAGTAGGGAATATTAGTTTTCCAATGGTTAGCATGGTCACTTTTAAAATGTATATAGCTATTGCTATCGACATTCTTAATATAGTTATGACTGATTATGCCTTTATTGTCACTACCAACAACAAGGTCCAGATATTCAATCTCAGTTGTACTGAATTTATACGTGAATGTTAAATTATATCCATTCACTTTAAGACTCTCCATAAATGCCACAAACTCAATTTCCGTGCCATTCCATATAATCAGTATGTCGTCTATATACCTTACATATAGTACCAAGTGGTCCTTAATGCTCTGGTTGCCATAACTATGCCTCTGCTCCCAGCTCCCCATATGGAGATTGGTGAAGCTGGGAGCAAAAACCGTACCCATCTCACTAACCTCTACTTGTTTAAAAAATGACTCTAAAAACTTAAAATAGTTGTGAATCAGAATAAATTTAATTAAAAGACAGATAAAATATTTATGTTGTATACTGAGGTTTTGGTCTTGATCCATAAATTCTCGACAACTCAAAATGCCCTTATCGTGGAATAGAAGTATACAATGACTGTACGTCCACTGTTGCCCATTTATGAGTCTTGCCATTGCGTATTTTTCAGAATTTGTAGTAGCACTGTAGTATCTTTAACAAATGAAATCAATGTACAGACATACTTATTTAAGAATTTCTCCACGTATTCAGAGCATCCTGATGTCAGTGACTCTATACCTGCCACAATTGGACATCCTGGTGGGTTTCCCAACCCTTTATGAATTTTTGGCAGATGATAAAATGTTGGAATCACCGGATTATTCCGAATAAGAAATTGATATTCATTCTCAGTAATTATTTCTCTATGTAGGGCTTCAACTAGTATTCACCTATAACCCAAGGTAGAAATATTATATGAAGCTCTTCTACAAAAATGATAGTTGGATCCCGATCTAATTTAGTGTAGGATTTTTGGTCTCCTAGGAGTCTATCTGCTTCTCTTTATGTAATCATCTCTATTTAAAATGACCAGGCCATCTCCTTTATCTACTTACTTAAAAATCAATTCATCATTTCTTTTTAGCTTTTTAAGAGCTTCTTTCTTGAAATTAGTCAAATTGGAATCTTTCGGGTTACCATCATCCAATTAATAAAGTCCCTTTTAACCATATCATAGAAGGTCTCAATTTGGATACTTCAAGATTCCAGAGGATAGTATTTAGATGGGGGCTTTAAACCTGATTTAGATGGTTCCCCAAAGTAATTTTTCATTATCCCAGAGTCTTTTTTAGTAAAATGTCTTTTTAGAGTGAGATTTCTAGTAAATTTGTTTAGGTCAATAAACATTTGAAACTTGTTAACCTTATTAGTGGGGGCAAATGAAAAGCCTTTATTTAAAAAAGACACCTCCGTCTTGGATAGTTGATAACTAGAGAGGTTAAAAATGCCTTGTTGCCTGAGTGTTTTATCGCTAATCACTTCAAGTTCCTTCTTTTCTGATTTCTTTCTCCCTCCTCTAGTTCCTCTTCTTCTCTGTATCTTCATTTGAGGGGGGAGGCTTTTATGGACTCTTCTTTGAAGAGGTACTTGGTGTTCCTCTCCCGAGGGTGTGGAGTGAACAGTGGTGTCTGGCACTCACTCGCTTCTCCTGATTCTATGCTATCAAGTACTAAAAATTTGTTCTATGAAAGTGGAGCAGATCTGTATATTTGTTTTTAATGGTTTAGGATATCTTTGTCTATTAGGTATAGTCACCCATTCATTCGCCCTAATTGGGGCATAGTGTTTTCTATTTTTATAGGTGTTGGTATTAGTCCCTAACATTTGTTGTCTATTCCTACTACAATCATATACTCTATTATTGAGATAGTCTACCTTATTTCTAAGGAATTTTTTCTCCTTAATATACGTGACCTCTGTTTCCAATTTTACTAGTTTTTTATTCAGGACCACTGAATTGGACTTAAAATTGTTGTCATTCCATTTAGGTTCTAGTAATACCTCTTTGTTTTTAATTTCTGTTTCAGTGGCCTCTAAATCCTTTATTTTCTCTTTAATAATCAATAGCATGAGTTTCAAAGAGCTATCATGTAATATGCTATCCCATTCTTTCTGAAATTATTCATTGACTGCACCTAAAGTAGGTTTTTTAATAAGTCTCAAACCTCTTGGTATGCCTCCTACTGTGACATATCGTTCCAAGATGGCTATATCCCACCTATGTGCATATCTCTCTACTGAGTCATTTTTCCATGTCCCAAAATAGGTCATCTAGACTTTGATCAGGGCTCTGAAGATCTAAATTCTGGTTTTCATAAAAAATTCTTTGACATATACCCGATCTATTCTCTCCTCTATTCCCCCACCTTGAACATTCTCAATATTCCAGGTGAATAGGTAGGCAATAGAAGTGAAAGCAGCCAACTAGTCAGACAACAGAGGTAAAATTTAACAATAATGGTACTAGTTACGGCGCTATGCACAGTCGGAGTATTGTCCCAAAAAGTTCTCCAATTAGGAAGAAGCTCCACTAAATCCCCAATCTTGAAGGGGGACGCTCATGATCTCCCAGGAGAGGACTTCTGTTGTCAGGTTTTTATGAAATAAAAAAGGTGGAGAACAGCACCTAATAGTGTAGTATTTAGATACAATTATTATTTCCACACGTATATATGTATGCGCACCATATGGCTCCAAATAATGAGCATGTAGAAGCAGATCTTATCAGATGAAGGCCCTCTGATCTTTCTCAATATTCTGATTTGGGTTAGATGTAGGGCTCAGACATATATAAAAGAATGGACAGTTCTCATAGATATATATATATATATATATATATATATATATATATATATATATATATAGACATATATGCCCAATTTATATATTTTTAGTAAGAACTTTTTACATGCATATTTTATATTTATTCTAAATTTTATTTATTTCTTTATGGGTTATATACTACATTTTGCACTTTCATTTTATATATATATAAATATATATATATATATATATATATATATATATAGTCAGGTGCATAAATATTGGGACATTGACAGAATTTTCATATTTTGGCCTCTATTCACCACCACAATGGCTTTGAAATGAAACAAACAAGATGTGCTTTAACTGCAGACTTTCAGATTTAATTTGAGGGTAATTACATCCAAATCAGGTGAACGGTGTAGGAATTGCAATGGTTTCTATATGTGCCTCCCACTTTTTAAGGGGCCAAAAGTAATGGGACAAACTAAATCCTAAATCTAACTTTCACTTTTTAATAATTTGTTGCAAATCCTTTGCAGGCAATTACAGCCTGAAGTCTGGAACGCATAGACATCCCAGGCGCTGGGTTTCATCCCTGGTGATGCTCTGCCAGGCCTCTACTGCAAATATCTTCAGTTCCTGCTTGTTCTTGGGGCATTTTCCCTTCAGTTTTGTCTTCATCAAGTGCGTTTTTTCATCTATCTTACTTTTTTGCTACCTAATAGTGACTTTCTTGGAATGGCCATTGCATGACTTTTTGTGTCCAATAATAGTTCATAGATATACCCACGAATCAAAAAATTCTGTACCATATTATCCATATGTCTCTCAGCCTCCTCAACCCCATTACAAATGCGTCTTGAACTCAAAAATTGGGAGAAAGGCAATCCTCGCCAGGCGAAAAGTACTTGACTTTTCGCACCTAATTTATACGGCCCTAAATGTTTTTTAATATATAGAGTAATGGTTCCAGTACTTACGTAAACTGTTCTCTTCTTAATGCAACATAATCTGTTAATTTTTTTTTTTCTTAAATCCCTCACTTAATAGAAACGGCTGTATCTGCTGCTGTTCCTCCTTTGTAAATTCGGGGGATCCTTAATATTTGCGAGTACTATCAGTAAAGTGGTGTTTTCAGGGGATATGCTGCAAATATTAATTGATAAATATGCCTCCGTATCACAAATACCTGCACATTAAACATGTTCTGTTAAATCTAGCATGAAAAGCATTTGTTTTTCTCTAAGTAGATTTATAACTTCAATAAAAATATTAACATCAAAAGTTAAACTTCTAAACAAAAATGATAAAAAAAAATAAGGAAAGTATATAAAAACTCCAATAGCATAGTAATACCATAATGATGGTGTTTATTTATTATCATATAACATACCTCCCAACTTTTTGGCTCCCTAAGGCAGGACCCCTGCACGTGCCAAAGATGCTCGTGTCTGAAAAGAGGTGTGGCCTAATTTCCACAAGGACACTCCCCCTGTGTGATGCTGTCCGGAAACGGGCACGAACGATCAGGGAGGGGGCTTGTGTACTTGCAGAACACCCCAATAAATTGCACTTTGGGGAATGCCCAGCACTTAAGGTGCCTACACACTTAGCGATGTGCTCATGATCAAACATCATGTCCGATTTCCCCTTGAACTCACCCCAGTGGCTCCCTGGCAGTCTTGTGCACAATTTAGTGTTAAAACCGTCCAATGTGACAAACGATTTACCGTGCCTCCTAACTATTCCAGTGCATTGTGACTGAGATCCGCAAATCTGCCCTACAGCACGGAAGATCTGAAGATGCGATGTACGACCAGCGGGTACGCGCATCGGCATCGTGATCATGAGTAGACACTCATGATTAGGACATATTTTACACGATTTGTCGGCACGATGCGTCAGAATTGGGAAAATCGTGTAAAATATCGTTAAGTGTGTAGGCACTTTTACAGAGGTATCTAAGATGTGGGATGGGGGAAGAGGGATCTGAGAATCACCGCAGAGATCCAAATGTCTGTTGGAATGTATAAGAGGTATATATAATAAGCTATATCCACCTAAACTGTATTGTGTGGTAATGAAATACCACCTTGGCTGGTGGTGGTGGTGGTGCTACTCAGAGTAAATGCAAGTAGACAAAAAAGGGGAGGGTATATCAGTTCTGTGAGAACTTCAACCCAAAGACTCTATAGGAGTGCAATCTCATAGCTAAATGTCATCAAAATATCTTAAAACATAAACTTTATTAATTTTTGCAAGGAAAAAAGATTATAATGGACTTACACAGATCGTTATCTCGGTAGTGGTTACCCAGATGAGGGAAAGGTGAGATATGAAAATAATAACAATAAGCACTACAACATTAAACATGTATGATAATCATAAAAACACCAGGTCAGAATGTTGCTGAGTATATTCAATAGATACGTGTAGTGACAACCTGGAGTATCAACACCCAGCAAGATAAGGTTAAGACCGTGAATAATGAAGAGAGTAGTAAGGGGATGTAAGATACTGCAGCTAGGCTCTGCTGCTCCCTATCACACAAAGGAGTGGAGGAGAGGGAGTGAGAGATCTGCTAGTGCTGTAACTCCTGGAAGTAGCAGTCAACGTCATCAACCCTAACTTCTACTATCGGTTGTCTTGCTAAATTGCATTGGACAACAAATGAGAAAATCAATAGGTTGGTATGAAAAACCACTGGGAATGTAAATAAAGGATGCTGGTACAAGTACCTAAATCACTGTAAATACAGTATGAGATCACCATAAAAGAAGATTATTGTACATTAGGTATACATATCAGTGATATCATTCTAAAATCCTCGCAAAGGTAATCGATGTTCAAAATCGTCATGTGATGATAATTAGGATTTAGAGAAAAATATAGATAAGTGGGGATAACCAGTTTGCACATAGGCTCTGCTGCTCAGTCTCATAGAAGATGCAGAGGAGAGGGAGTGAGAGATCTGCTAGTGCATCTGCTAGTGATTTATCACTGCACTAGCAGATCTCTCACTCCCTCTCCTCTATATATTATGTATCCCTAGATTCCCTACCCTAGCTACAACATGTCTCATTCCACCCGGTACAAATTGCTCTGCTCCTGGACTTACCACCCAAATTGTGATTGTATATATATATATATATATATATATATACATATATATATTCCTTAGACAAAAACCTTACGGTTTCATATGTCCAATTAAGGCTGCTTAGACATGATCTGAAAATTAAAAAAAACTATTGATTTTCTGCCACTCAAACTTCAAAAAGCAATGAAATTATGATCATTAAGGCTGACGCCTTCATGGACGTGTTCCTTGCGCAATACAGATATGGTATGCCATCACACCCTGTGGTTAGCGGCAGATTCAGCACTTTCACAGAATGAGATTGCTGTCACTCCCAAAATGGTGGAGCTGCTAATTCACAGAATTGTGTGCTCATTGGAATACACTCATGCAGTCTATGCAACTGAGGTCAAAGCAGAAAATAGAGCTGTGCAGATGGGATAAAAGTGATGCAGGTGGGGGGAGGAGACACAGTTGCACAGTTGGGGGGGACAGAGTGGTGCAGATGGAGGAAGAAAGAGTGCCACAGAGGAAAGTAAGACCATGGCGTGTCTTAAGGGAAGGCAGTGGTGCAGAAGGAAACAGAGTGGCACGGATGAAGGGCGGTGCAGATGGAGAAAGACAGATTGGTGTGGATGAGAGAACACAGACTACCATAGTTCGGAGACCACACAGCAGTAGGGATTGGGGAAGACAGATTGGTGTGGATGGGGAAGAAGACAGAGTTGCACAGTTGAGGGACCAGAGTAGTGCAGATGGAGGAAGAAAGAGTGCCA